>OX578135.1:105642693-105715193 GCA_951213105.1 Amaurobius ferox
TGTCAGTGAGTCTGTGGAGACGATAACTGACGAACGAATGGACCGAATCGAACGAAATTTGGTACAAAAATCACAATCCGTAAACAATGGAAGCCTATTGTTTTTATACGCAATCGAATGTTCAGAACCCCCCTAAATTTTTGGTGAAATTTTGAAAAAATTGTCAAAAAATCAAAACCGCTAATAAAGTTACGCAGATAGACATTTCTTATGTAATTTTTCATTAGAAAACGATTGAGATAAATTTTAGAACGCTAACATGAACCGTTCTCGAGATTTTGCACATTTTAAAAAAAAAACTATCAAAAAGTTATATAAAATACAAAAAAAAATTTCCTATTGAGAAACATGTTCACTTTTCATATGTAATACCATGCGATACATTTGATGACATCATTCTCGTGGATTTAGCTCGTTCCATTCATGAAAAAGATACTTTGAGTAATACTTTTGTATTTGAACGCCAATATCCTTTTATGGCTTTAACTCTGGAAGATCTGCTGTAAGAATAACTTATTTCTCCGTCCATAACGCTTGTCGAAATTTTGGCGACGAATTTGGCGGAATGTCGCCAACTTGGCGACATTTTAAATTGTTGCCAAATTAACAAAAATCTCGCCAAATTGATAAAAATGACGCTAAATTAATAAAAATGACGACTAATTGAAGAAAATTCAATATCTTGGAACGAATATAAGTATCTACTATAAAAATAACATTTTTTTTACTGTAAAAGGAGTAAATTCTTTGCATTATATAAGGAAAGTCATGTGGTGCCCACATTAGATTTTTTTTACTGGGCCAATCAGTTCAGACAGTTGTGAAAGGTCTTTTCGTATCTCAGGAGGCAGAAAAATATTTTCGCAGTACAATGGGTCAAGAAAGACTTTCATCTTTATCTGTTTTAGCTATAGAACAAGATACACCACTGTATTATGATGATATTGTTACAAAGTGTTCTCTTCTTCCAGACTCTAAGAATCGGCGTTTAAAACTTCAATAAAAGGTAAATAAATATAGATATTTGTATTTAGAAAAATTATGTTAACAACAATTATGTTAACACAATTATGTACAAAAATTATATTAACAATAATTATTTTTCTCAGCATCAATTCAATTTTGTGATTCCCCCCCCCCCCCCCACACACACACACACCTGTTAACAAATATTTTATTTATTCCATATTGTGGATTTTCATACATACAAATCTCGCACCCCCAAATGAAATACTGAAATGCCGCCCCTGCTACACACAATATAAATATAAAAAGTATAAAAAGCATTTAACATTTGAAAAAAGAAGGAAGGCTTAGCGAGAAGCTTACTTAATGGCGGTAAGGGGTTGTAACCTTACACCCCAGTTGTCAACATGCATGTCATAAATGCCGCGGCATTGCACTCCTGGACGCCAGCCCTGGCTGAAGCCAACCTCCGGAGTGACAATAACAATCATCACAAGACCGTTGAAAAAGAAAAGTCCAATGATAAGATGAAGACCATTACTGGATGGCAAACTAGTCCTTCAGACTACAATGACCTGTATATATCTGCGTGTTATCGTTCTGCGGTCCTGTTATTCATAGTATGCGAACCTCCATCGACCAAATTGATATAAAATTGATTTTAACTTTGAACAATATGCTTTATTATTACCATAGAAATTATCTATATAATGTAGCATAAAAGGAATGGGGTATTGCTGTAGATATGCCTGTTGTAGAAATGTCCCATCAAAATCAATACGGATGTCTTCATTGTTGATAATTCTCTGTATTCTAGCCAATCCCCCCAAGAATACATTCCTAAATATATTCAAGTGAAGATTGGAATTCCAATTTATCAGACAATTGATAGATATATTAAAACTTTTTCTTTTATCATAGATAGTAAAATTTACAGGTATTTTACTGAAATCGATGCTTAAATCTAAAAATTCCACTACATTTTGAAGTGTAGTTGGATTTTCTTTCAAAATTAAGTTTGGTGGGTAGAAATCAAAATTCATTCTATAATTCTCATCTTCATATCCGACCATCAAATCATCCACATAAGGTAGGTATATGATTTCATTATTAAGTTGTGATTGGCTTTCATAATAATTGAGGTACAAATCTGCAAGTATAGATGAGCACCCCCCTCCCATGGGGATGCCTTTAATTTGCTGATAGAAAGAAATTCCATTAAAAAGGTAGTTTTCTTTCATGACAATATTAATTAAAGACTTATATTTAATGAATTCTATTGTTTTCTTCAAGTCATATTCTTTATAAAAGGTTTAGGATATGAGATAGGTCTTCAAGATCAATATTGTTGAAGAGTTCCTGAAAGTCATAGGTTTTAAAGTATAATGGATTTTTGTGATATTTTAAAGACTATATAACCTCGTGACTGTTCTTGATGATGTAACTACCTTTATTATTAATTTGATGCAACAGGGGTTTTAAAAGTTTGAGTGGAATTGAATTAGCTTTTGTAAGATAAATTATAACCGACTGTAACAGGTCTGAAACTAGTAGGACACTTATGCAATTTAGGAATATTAATTAAGTATGGGTACTTAATTCTGCTAGTGTATTTAATACCTGTTTTTTGATATAAGGCTTTAATCCTATTATTAATTTCTTGGTGGAGTATGTTAACTTTCCGATATAGCATAACATTTTCATATTTTTCTTTTAAGATTAGAATATAATAGTATTTGCAGGTAAATGCGTAATTGCTTGAAACTTTATCAGTGTATGTAATTATGAACTTATCTTGAATGTTCTTGAGATAATTAATGTTCAATTTGCAATTTTCATGCGGTTGATATAACTGTTGATCAAAAAACTTGAAGTCGTTGCATATGCTGTATCGCCATTGATTGAAGGTGAAGTCAGGTATACTGAAACGAATGGACATATCATAAATGAATTTATCAATATCTTGCTGAAAGGTTTCATATTTATTGCCTATATGAGGATTACGATATTTTGTACCAAGATGAAAGGCCCGTATTAAATTTCTATCTTCCAGGACAGCACTATCACCAGTGACTACATATCCTATCAGTGGATCTGAATATGGATTATTTTCACAATTGCATGCTTTTATATTTTCAGTTTGTAGATTTTTACTTAAGAAGTTATAGTTAAAAATTCTTCTTCCCAATGGAATTTCATATCTGTAGGTTGTCTTGATTTTTAAGTTAAGTATAGGAAGATGATGGTGATATTCTTTCAAAATTCTTCTAAAAGGAATATGAATGAAAGTTTTGTTTTGTAACAGGATATTAAGATATGCTGTATATTTAAATTGATCCACTTCATCATTCTTCAAATTAAGATTTAGAAATTTTGTTCGTTTTTTTAACCAATCACTGAGGGTGGCAAAAATTAAGTTTTTGGAATATTGTTGATTCTTTAGTTTGCCAAATGTTAATTTGTTTGGACAAAATTGTCCAAAGGGTTTGCATAAATTTTTTACGTATACACAGAACATAAATACGTATGATATCAGCTCTGTGTGTATCAAATCTATAAACTTCCTGTAAAAAACTTTTAAAAGATTCAATGCAATTATATTTTGTTTTGTTTTCTTCTATATTTATATTTTGTTTTCTTCTTTTTGTACTGCGGAACCATCTTTTACGTCCTGTATCATTTCTGTAATTACTAAAGTTTTGGGACGAAAAATAATAATCGTTGTTATAAAGTTTGTTGAACATAACTGAATTGAGTCCGTAGGGGTATACGATGTTACGCTGTAGAATATGCACGTTCTCCCACCAAATGCGATTTTCTTGTTTGATCACGAAGTCCAATATTGAAACCGTGATATTACTGAATGAATGATCTTGAAAGTGTTAGTAAAGTAATTTTACTGTAAATTTTACTATCTATGATAAAAGAAAAAGTTTTAATATACCTATCAATTGTCTGATAAATTGGAATTCCAATCTTCACTTGAATGTATTTAGGAATGTATTCTTGGGGGGATTGGCTAGAATACAGAGAATTATCAACAATGAAGACATCCGTATTGACTTTGATGGGACATTTCTACAACAAGCATATCTACAGCAATACCCAATTCCTTTTATGCTACATTATACTGATAATTTCTATGGTAATAATAAAGCATATTGTTCAAAGTTAAAATCAATTTTATATCAATTTGGTCGATGAAGGTTCGCATACTATGAATAACAGGACCACAGAACGATAACACGCAGATATATTCAGGTCATTGTAGTCTGAAGGACTAGTTTGCCATCCAGTAAGGTTCTTCATCTTATCATTGGACTTTTCTTTTTCATCGGTCTTGTAATGATTGTTATTGTCACTCCGGAGGTTGGCTTCAGCCAGGGCTGGCGTCCAGGTGTGCAATGCCGCGGCATTTATGACATGCATGTTGACAACTGGGGTGTAAGGTCACAACCCCTTACCGCCATTAAGTAAGCTTCTCGCTAAGCCTTCCTTCTTTTTTCAAATTTTAAATGCTTTTTATACTTTATATATATATATATATGCGCAATCACACCAGACTGGAATCATTTGCATACCAGCCCGCCCTCTAGCTTTTTACATCATTTCGCGGTTGTACCATATTTTCTTCTTGGTGCGCTACTTTCATTATCCTTGAGTGTATAAAGTAAGCAATTGAAAAAAGATTACACATATATATACACGGCCACTCAAATAGCGGCTGTAAACCTAGGGTCAGTCAAGTCGCCTGGGTATTCGACACACACACACACACACACATATATATATATATATATAAATATATATATATATATATATATATATATATATATATATATATATATATATATATATATATATATATATATATATATATATATATATATATATATATGGCTGTCCTGATGAGAATGCAATTTCGAACTAACCGCCATTTTTTGTGTAGTTTCAATTGATTGTTCTCTATGTCTTAATCTTTTATCTTGAGCTAATTATTATTGCCTTTTCTCTTTTTTGCCGTGTTTTCTTTTTAATATATTTATATACTTTTAATTGTGAATTTTGTATCCTAATATTTTTCTCATCCCCCTTTACCATTGTAGTGATATGTTACCTTCTATCTTTATCCTTAGTCTTGGTCTATAGTTACTTATTTGTAATAGATATGCTAGAGATGGATTTTTTTGTACATACAGTAGTTTATGCATAATTTTCGATTAAAATCTTTCAATTTTTATTTATTAATATATAATAATATATATATATATATAATACATAATATATATATATATATATATATATATATATATAATAGATATATATATGTATATATATATATATATATATATATATATATATATGTATTGCGAACGTCCGGCGGGCTACTTAAAATGCATATTTGGGAGTCGTGTTTGTTTGGCACTCCATGTAAATAATCCGCCATTTTACCATTCTTATGTTGGACCTTGATTTTCATGGGCATTTTTTTCTGCCATTGAAGACCGTCACGAGCAGTTGGTCAAGTAGAAACCCGCATTAGTCGAAAGGATGGAACCGGTAACATGCAGTGAAACTAGAAAGATAAACACGCAGAGATGGGGGGAAAAAAAACTTGAAAGATCTTGGCAGTGTAACATTGATGAAACCAGATGATAAACCAGTGCATTTGTTAACCATTGTTCTACTTTGCCCAGCGCATGCTCATACTAACGCTCCTCATGAACCCGGGTTCGGTCTGTGTGTTTAGTTTTCTTTTTAAAATTTAGTGTTCATTATAAGTATAATATTTAAGAGAGTACAGGAAATGATACTTTTTATTTTATATATATGTAAAGAAAAAAATATACTATAAGAACTTTTGCCTTCATTCTGAACGCAAAACTGCAAAAAATCATATTGCAGATACCATTGGATAAACATCGCTTCCAGGTTCGGGTTTTACATTTGTAAAGATTTTCTAGCTAGTATCCGGTTCGGGTACTAATTCTGTCGGAACGGGCTAGGCAAAAGTTAAGAAATTTCAGTTCGCAGAAAATTTAACTCAATACGATACGATTTATTTAATATGATTTTCTGAATAATGGCTTGAAATTTGAAAATACCCAACAAATTTCAACTTAATCGCTCTATGTTTATTCCGCAAATAACCCGGCTAATGAAATGGTTGTTTTGTTGCGTCTTGTAATAAAAATTTGAGAGGATAAACATGATTTAATAAACAATCTAAAAGGAGCTTTTAGATTGTTTAGCTAGTTATAAGTTTTCAGTTCATATTTAAGAAAAATTATCAATATTCAATTAATCAGAACATAGCTTACATTATTATATTTTGAGTTGTTACATTATTATATTTTGAAAAATCCTTGTTTCAGAGAATTTGTCTCACTTGCTAATATTATATGAACATCGGAGGAATCATATGTAATGTCATCAAAATCGGTTCCGGACATAATCTCGCCAGCCGAAATCCCGACAGCCGAAATCCCGACATGCCAAAATCCCGACAGGGTCGAAATCCCGACAAGTAAAAATCCCGACAAGGTCAAAATCCCGACAGCCGAAACCCACTGACATAGAGTTTCGTCCAGAACAGAGCACCAGGCGCGAAGCGCCTTTAATCTCTAATCTCTAGGTGTGGTTCTTATCTTCATACTGTGACATTATTTCATTAGCCCATAGTTGGAGGTTCGAGGTTTTTGATTTACTGCTTTTATTATTTGACCTAGCTCCTAGTGCGGCAGTTTGTTGCACATTTAGAGTTTAAGCAATTTGGGAGCTTGATGTAGATCTGGGGGTTACCTAGCATTTTATCAGTTTAGGATTTAAGACATTTTGTAGAAAAGCAAAGATCGCGAGTTTTATTTAATATCAACTGATTAAGGTGGGACGTTCCTAGTACCGAATATCAAAGTTAAGTACCGAATGGGGTCTCTTACGAGATTTAGCCTTGCGATGATCATAGTCATGCAGATTAAATAATAGTTCATTTGGGACAGATGGCAGATTTTTGCAGAATTTAAGCGCTAGCTTTTTAATTTGGGCTCTAGCAGTTTTTACTTTGAAGTCTTTCCTAATTACCGAGTTTCTTAAGTATCTAGGGGCTTTCCTTATAATCCTTAGGGTTTTGTTTTGTCTCTAATAAGTCTATGGTAGTTTTACAAGCATATCCCCATACGGGTGCTGCATACAGCATTCCCGGCCGGATGACCGATTTATAAATTAGGAGTTTATTTTGATAACTTAGATTTCCGTTTCCTATCATTGGGTATAAGGCTCCTATGGTTATATACGCTTTTTTGATTATGTTCGTTACGTGCAGTTTCCAAGTTAGGTGGGAGTCTATCGTTACACCAAGGTATTTAGTAGATTTTCCGCTTTTAGGGCATGGTTGTTTATGTACAGAGGAGGCGGAGGTTTACGTTTTCAAGAAACATAAATCCAATGACATTTATTGGGGTTTAATTTTATTCGCCATTTTTCCAGCCATGTTTGGAGTATGTCTAAGTGTTGTTGTAGCTGTCTGTGCATTACTGAGACGTAAGGGTGTTTTGCAAGTATCGCGCTGTCGTCTGCATAGAGTGCCAGCTCCGTGTCTGGGGTCATTTAGATATATATTAAAGAGTGTCGGGCCCAGGATGGATCCTTACGGTACACTACTTTTAATGAGCTTGGGTGTAGATAAGTTATTTTTTACTCTGACTTGAAAGTGTCTGTTATTTAGGTATGAAATTAAAAGTTTGACAAGTTCGTCAGGGACTTTTAGAATGATCAATTTGTAAGCTAATCCACAATCCACACTTTGTCAAAGGCTTTTTGGATGTCAAGAAAAATCGCAGCTGTGGGTGTCTTATTATTAAAACCAGAAGAAATGTACTCTACCACTCTCAACAATTGATGAGTGGTGGAGTGTTTTGGCCGAAATCCAATCTGCTCCGGAATGATAATGTCATTCTCACTAAGGTGCGTGTTTAGTCTCTTAAGAATTATTTTCTCAGTAATTTTACTAAGTGTCGGTAACAAACTGATTGGTCTTGTAGTTTGCTGGAATTGAGGCATCCTCACCAGATTTATGGATCGCTATAATTATCGCTTCCTTCCATTCTTTGGGGAAATAATTTAGTTCTAGTATTTTATTTATTAAGATGGTCAAATAAAATATTATATTTAAGGGTAGGTTTTTTACCGCGATATTCCTGATTTTGTCGTGCCCTGGGCTTTTACGGTTTATGATAATCTCTACTATCTTTTGCGGGGTGGCTGGGTTAATCTCAGCCGTAACCGGGGAGTTCCTGAAATTGTTTAGAGTTTGCCTAACCATTCTTAGGGTGTCCTAACACATTAGATCGTGGTTTGGTTCAAATTGCTTTTCGTAATGCCTAGCAAGCGCGAAACCCACTTTTGCACAGACTAATACAACACTTAGGCGGTCATCGCAGTGACGTCACTAGGGTTAGAATTTACTCTTTCTAAATACCTTGGAACTTTAATCAGCATCCCCCCCCCCACGCACATGCGTTGGACACACGCACATGGCTGTCTACGCCTACGTTTCAGCCATTTTTTGAAACAATTTAGCGAGCAAATATAAATCGACAAGTGAGCCCTTGCTAGTGCATTGCATCTGTGATTCTGTTAATCCGTTATCTCTGCCCAATAAAAACACTTAGTTGCTTCTTTTGTTTGGGTACTCGTTTCTTTTACTGGTCACTAGTGGAGGGTATGAAGGGGGTAGATCATAACCACGCCCCAAATGGGAGAGGGGGGGAAGAGAGATCAACCCAAAGAGCTAGAATCACTTGAAGAGCTTGATTGCTTTTCGAAGGATCAACCCCATGCCAATCACTCAATGCCAGAATATATGGCCATTGTCGTAGCAAGCGAATGGAGACAAGGGGAGCGTGAGTCCAGCGCATGTGCGTGGCGGGGGGGGGGGGTGCTGATTAGTAAATTCTAACCCTATTGACGTCATTGTGATGACCGCCTTAGTGTTGTATTAGTCTGTGCAAGAGTGGGTTTCGGCTGTCGGGCTTTTGGCTTGTCGGGATTTCGACCTTGTCGGGATTTTGACTTGTCGGGATTTCGACCTTGTCGGGATTTTGACTTGTCGGGGTTTTGGCATGGCGGGATTTCGGCTGTCGGGATTACGACCCAGACCCCATCAAGTCAATAATCCCCAACCATCACGATAAATGTACTAGGGAATTTTATGCTTTTATTAATAACCTATGAGAATTGGATTTCCTTCTTAAATATTTATATGCAGCACAATAACTGTAACCATAGTTTGAAATCGATTTTCACTCGACTATCTGTAATTACCATATCTCACGGTAAGACGGTCCTTGCACACACTTTAGTTACCGGGCCAACGGCCGTACCGTGCTGAAAACACCGGTTCTCGTTAGATCACCGAAGTCAAGCAGCATCGGGCGCGGTTAGTACTTGGTGGGTGACCACCTCGGAACACCGCGTGCTGTTGGCCATCTCGGGTGCGGTATCCCCGTGGTTTGCGCGCTAGATTTGCACGCTACCACAAATGCCGCCGTGTTCATGCGGAGTACGATCACGTTAAACATGTGGGTCCGTAAGTCCTTCCGAGAGGTTTGTGGTAGGGGAAGGAGGGTACGGTCCCTGTGGATGCCTCCCCCACTGGGTTTCGGTCTAAATTGGGTGGCACTTCCCGGCCGTCCATACAGTTACCTTACACCTTTCTGGTAGGTCGGACGGTCTGGGTCTCAACAACAACAACACTTTAGTTACCACTTGGTAAACGTTTGTCTAGATTTTTACCTTTTTCATACTATAGAATATAGTGTAGGAAATTATTGTTTTTACGAAAAATTTTGATTTAGATATTTTGTTGTTGCCAATGTATGTTTTAGGACATCCTGAACACGTTTTGACTATTTTTCGAATGATCTCTTTTTGTTTTTCTGTCTTCTCTCTGTCTACCTGGCCATCATTCATCTGTGGTCGTTTTCTTGTGTACACTATAGCTGCCACAAATAATTATGGATTATTACGAAACTTTATATTCGATTTTGTTAACGAAAACTCTAGAACTTAGATAGAATTATTAGAAATTCAAGCGGAAACTTCGAAATTTATTCGAAACTTTATATATATATTTTTTTAACATCGCAGCATAGGACATAAGTTGATATAATTATGCATAAAAGCTATTATTTATGACTCAATGATCACGAAACTTAACAATTTCAGTATTGTAATGAAAAATAGCCACAATACAATTATTGTGTTTGTGGCATCATTAGACCCCCTCGAAAAGGGGAGGGAGAATATACCCCCCTGAGAAGGTGCATTGTCAAACGTAGTATCAATCCAAAGATTTTTTCAAGCCCTTTAAAATGAAAAGTAACAAATTTGCTCATGAAGAGTAACAGATTTGTAAAGGAAGAGTAACTGTAAGAGAAAGTAAATATTTCTTAAAAATTTTCTTGGAAAATTTGCAAAAGAAAAATAAAATCAGAAGCTACTAAAAATGAATCCTGGTATGAGAAAGTCGAGTTGAACCAAACTCCTGTTAATTTTGGATGCGAATAAAAGATACTCATGGCAATCTTTATCGATTGGGAATATCAATTTTTAAAACTCTCTTTTCGTTGCCTTTTTGCCATCTATCTGTCTTGTTCTCACCCAAAAATTATCTGATTAAGAAGATATTTTCCTCTGGCTCCGCCATATTAGCTTGAAGGACAAACCAGTGGCAATATCTTATTTTGCTTTGATTGGATTAGTTTGTGGGAAGGGTTAATTGTCCCTTTGTCATTGGTTCTTTGTTTCGCTCATCTCTTTGTGCCACTCTTGAATTATTCGACGTCTCTTTACGACTTGCCGTAAATCGAGTTTCATAAAGTTGTCAAATCTTGGCGCCACTGATACCCGTAATATTGTTCTTTATTTTTCTGCTTTATTGTCTGGCACGCTCTGTCACTACACAGTGGGAGAATATAATTACAACTCATGGGTTTTTGCGGATGATATATTGCCATTAAAGCACTATTAAATCCGAATTACTAGCTATACTAAAGAAAATATTTATTATGCCATGTCATTATCCTCTTTGGACCTGTTTCGCGGTTCTTGTTTTCTTCAGCAAGACACCTGAATTTCAGCCTAAATGCTAGATGCAGGGTATAATTAAGGTCTCATAAATAGCGATCTTCGAGCTTTACAAGATCCTGTGATATATTATTAGATATTTCCAATTCACGAGTGCTATGGCGAAGAGCATCCTATCCTGCATAAAAAAGTAGAGAATGAGGAAGATATATGTGTGCCTCCCTTCTTACTATATTTATATTATTGAATTCCACATCTCCATTTATGTCTCAGTTGGCCGGTATTTCTCTTTTGTACCTATCTCCTGGATCTTCTTCTTAAGAACGGTACATTCTAGGAAGATGATGCCTTTGGCTGTGCGTAGAATTTTCTACACATATCCTTTTAATTGACATCGATTGCGTCGGATTAATCCTTGTTGTATTTTACTATAAATGCCCCCCTCCCTCGAAAGTTCAAACTTTGAACAAAATGAAACTGCTATTAAAGACGAATAGCTTGTTCATTGACACCAACATTTTTCGAGAAATCGTTAGAGCGTGTACCTACACCAGTCTATTTGCAGTTAACAGCGCATGCCCAGTTAGAAGAATTATAATTGTATGGAAATAATGAAAAAAACATTGCATAATAGAGTTATTTGATAAGAATTCGTGACAAAAATTAAATATAGTATCACGTGACTACGCCATGCGTAAAACGCCCTTACGCATTTGAGAAATGCATATAGATATCCGATTTAAACCAATTTTAATATTTTGCGGTGATTTGATGAGAATGTACATATGAAGTTCAATTTCATTTTAATGCAACTGTTATTTTCCCAACCAGCTAGTATGTAATTTCTTTAAATTAAAATTTTGTTGTATTGATATCAAATTAGATGCACTGGTGTATTACGAAATTATGTAACATATTTAAAATCAGCTTTAAAAATCATCAAACATATTTAGATCTTAAATATCCTATGCTGCCATGTTAAAAATATAAAATTTCGAATGAATTTAGAAGTTTTCGCTTGAATTTCTAAAAATTCTATCTAGTTCTGCAGTTTTCCTTAACAAAGAGTTTGTAAAGTTTCGTGATAATCCATTAACATTTGGGGCAGCTATAGTGTACGCAAGAAATCAACCACATACAGACAGACAGAAGTGCATTATTCTAAAAGTAGTTAAAACGTGTGCATGAGGTCCTTAAACATATATTGATATCATAATTAAATACTTTCTCTTTACTATATTCTATATGTACTACATTCTATAGTATGAGAAAGTGAAATTTTTTCTTAAAGATATTATATTGTTTGAAACGTTTGTTTTTCTTATTTTATCAATTTTTGTCTTAAAATTTTAAATGTTTTTTACAGGATTTTTTTTAGGACTAAATATATTTTTTTAATTTTCTCATTTATATTTTAGGCACTGAATTCAGAAGTTCGGAAGGTTCAGAAGATGAAATGAAAACACAGTAAGAAATGTTTAATCCAAATTATCAGAGTTATAGAAAAAAGTCTGGCTCTCCCAGAAGAATTAAAAGTGAAGCTACTTTGCAGAAACAGAAATGAAGAATTTTCAGCCGTTCATATATGATACAAGGTCCAAAGACTTCATTAGATTTTGCAACTAAAACAAAAAATATGAAAAAGTGTTAAATAAAATCCCCTTTCCCAAGAACTTATTAGGTGATAACAGTTAGTTTTGCATTTATTTGCAGAATAATTCACATTACAATGTTAAAACAAAGTTGCTCAACAAAACACAGTCATCTAATGTCAGTTGTTTGGAGCTGAAGTCTAATGGATACAGAAAGTCAATGCTGCTCCACAAATGGTGTCCATTTCTGATGAGGATGGTGAGTCCCCTGGTAGTGGGACTCATCTGGTTCTTTCTCATCGGAGTTTCATCATTGCCATCATCACATCATGCACGGAATTCTCAAGATAACCATTCTACTCCTTCATCTGAAAATTCAGAAATTTATTTAAAACGTACCATCAATCCATCTGCCAAAGATCATGCATTTCATGAAACGACAATTTCAACAAAAGTACCACGTACTGTCAGTATAAGTTCAAGTTCTTCCAGACCCTTAATTGCCAAAGGCTCTGATAAGAGCAATGGAACCAAAAGCAAAATTATCCCCAATGTCAGTCTCAGTTTTAAGCTGAAAGTTGGCAACGTGAACGAAAAGAACTCTACTGTTGTATATCTTCCAAGATATAGTCGCGCTATGGTAAATTTTTCTAGTACCTCGTCGAAAGACTTGCTGCCTATCATCGTTTCAAGTCACAGACGGGATCTCTTAGACCCAAACGAATATAAATTTAGATCAGATTTGGATCCAAAACATACGCCAAAGACCGACATTTCTCCTCATTTCAGGTCGCATTCAAAAAGGGACAATTTTGCAAAATCTCGGAAGGGCATCAAATTCCCAGATTCACTGTTAAAAAATAACAGAACAAATTCGCTTCAAACCGCTCGTAATTTATTTACAGCAGATATTCCAAATGATCAGCCTGTATCTGAATCAACTGCGTTTATTAAAATAAAAAGTGATATTGGAAATGGTGCTGATAAGAAGAAAAGTTATTCCATTTCTCAGCCGTCAATGCCATTAAAATTTCGTAACCAATCTATAAAGTTTCTACCTAGAAAACATAGACGGGGGAGAAATTTTGACATAAGTGAGAAATCGAGTTCAAAGGAGGAATCAGAAGCAAATTTGGGGTTTAAAACTTTACAAACAAAAAGCAACAAAACAAATATAGATTTAAAGATTAATATTGAAATGCCTAAGAAAATAGCAAACTATTCTAATCATTCACCTAATTTTCAAAGAAGTTCTTTATTTTTTAACGATAACTTAACCAGTCAAGAATTTAAAGAAACAGTCATTTCAACTTTAATACCTGAACTAGGTTCATCATACACTGATAAGAAAGCTAAGAATTTAACAATTTATGAAATTCTCAAACCACGTCTCAAACTCAACCAGTCTACTGATTTCGATGAAGAGTTTGGTGAGATAGATGGTTCATTAAATTATACTTCATTTTCATTAAACAACCATTTTGTGAATCAGGAAAACAAGGGAAGGTACGATAGTTCGTTTTCTAATCTATCAACAAATGATATTCCAAATAGGGAAAAGGTAGATAATGTTACCCTAGTAACTAACGGTATTGAATACGAAACTTCAGAATATGCTAATTCCATGGTAATACTACCAGCCAGGAGTGATTCAAGCTATGCCATTGAATATGTTATGGTAAATCGAAGCAATTCAGTGATTGTTACTCCTTCTGAAGTAAACGAAACACATTCCAGCAAAAGTTTAGAATTTGGGACACGTAATAGTAATAATACCAATGCCGAAACAACAAATGTGGTAATAGAACCAGTTTCTGATAGAGATGGTATTCATAACGAGAAAGAAGTAATAGATAAATTAAGCAATAGTCCAGTAATAGAAATAATGCGTAAATCAATCATAGAAAATGAAAACGAAAATATTTACGCAATCAAAAATTCTACTACAACGTACCCCACAGCTGAAGAAACCTTATTCACGGATGATTCGGATTATATAACACTTCTATATGAATCTGATTCCTTGCGGCAGTCCAAGATGTCGGAAACTATTGAGTCTGGCAAAGTTTCTTCCAAAAACCCGAAAATTGATTCGAAAATGTTCTACGACTACTTTGCTAAGAAGCCTATAGGAAATGTAACCATTCGGGATTTTCCTTATCCTGAATTCCGACCAGGGAACATGTTTCGATATTCGGACATTTATCAAAGAAAGCCCGTTATGGATGTCAGTTACTCACGCCCAACTCCCAGCTACAAGTTCGCCAGAACAGATGAAGATTTAGTGACTGAAGAAAGCATTCTAACGCCGACAACCTTCAACTCTTTGAGGACGTCCGTGCGAGTATTGAGCACTTTTTATCCCAATAGGTAAGAAAATTAACATATTATTTAAAAATGTGAGCATTTAGACCGAGAATATGAGACCTAATGTAGTTATCAATGCCTTAATTATTAGCTATAAAATTTCAAATTCGATTATGTGTAAGAGAATTATGTAGTTAATTAGAGTAAAATTGATATGGCAGAGGCAATTTATAACATTTTCTCTATTGAATTTAACATGTCCCAATCTTTCTCGGTCATCTGGTCGGTTCTTTGGGTATATCTGTAAAAACTCTCTATCACAAACAATGCCTTTTAGAAACTTTGTGTTTTGATCAAAATTGTAGAACGTTTTATGCAAATCTCTACTAATAGGCATCGAGTTCGTCAGAACAACTTCATTGTGTTTTACGTCCAATTTTGACCGATAGTGCAGCTTCTTGTGAGTTTTCTGTCGCAAAATTGTTGACCAAGTTGAACTAGTATCTAACACAAATATTCACGAAATGAACATCCTAGGGATTCTGGTTTTCCACAAATTGTAGTGCGAATGAAAAGAAATTTAATGACGTCATAATTTTCAATGGCGCCAGTTTTTACTTGACTTTCACTCTTGCATTTAATGCCATCAATTAGGCAATCAGTCTAGCTTTGATAAGCTTATTGTGATCAAGATTAATTACCATTTAATGGTTTTGTATTCACTGGCATAAACGACTTATAAGCTAAGCTTAGTGGATTTCATAACATGCCCGTATGGGGTGTTCGTAAAAATTTGGAATACGCTTCCTTTACAAATAGCAGCAACTATGGAGAGGTTTTGCGTTTGTTATACATTCGTCAACATGAAATAGTCCATATCTAAAATAGTCCAATTACAACAAGAAACTTGCTCTAGGCCATCATTTTGAAAGCTTCTACAAATTTCTTTTAACCTTACTTATTTACAAGTTTTACAAATATTGTCCTACCACGTAGCTTGTTTCATATTTCAATAAAATTTACCTCGAGCTACCTGAAGCCACAACAGCTAAGAAATCAATTAGTCACTGTCCTGAAACTCTAAACCAATTTCTCTCCAATTGATTGAAATCAAAATTGGGACAAAGATGGGTTGCTGCAAAAATATAAAACCACTTTTCTAGAAGAAATGACCATGTGGGCCAAAATATGCGCATGCGCGTTTTGAAATCCCCAATATTTGAAATCTCCAATATTATTAAAGGGGTTTCTAAAATTTCACGTTGCACCAAGTTTAATATTCTAAAATAATTCTATATCAGGAATACACATATGAATTCATATGTACTATTTCGAGTTATTTGATAAAAACAGATCTTTAAGTTTTCCCTGTATTTCAGGAATTTTAGCATTCACCTCAATGTTTCGTCTTCTAATTTAAATATCTGACATTCGAAGAAAATAAAATGCGAAAAAATGCACAAAATCCATTCATACAATAAAAGACTGACGACCAAATGTTAGACAAATACATGGTACATTAAACCGTAGTGATTTGGGTAAATATATAAAATTTCAAATTTAACGTACAAATGGAACTGTGGAACTAAAGAAAACCGTAATAGAAATTGCTAACAACGTTACCATCAGCATAGCTATACCGTTTACACGATATATATATATATATATATATATAAATTTCTCTTCCGAGAATGTTTATGTTTTTACTGTTTCACTATGTTTGAATTTTACTGAAATATTTAATGGCCAACTTGAAATTATCGATGCTCTTTTATTCATTAGAATGCAGGACGTGACATTGAAATTCGGAAACAGAATAGAATCCACAACCCATCCGACTCATTCGACCTACGACAAAAGGCCAGAATCCCGAAACGACGATGATCCTGATGACGCTGAGTACAGAGATGCCATCGATCCCGGATTTACCATGGAGAAGCTTGCTTATCTTCTCATTGGTACCTGCTGTGGATTAAGCATCCTTTGCCTGATCGTTGTCGTAATTGCCATAAAATGTAGACGAGCCATAGTGGAGAAAAGGATCAAAGCTCAATTTAGGAATAGAATGTACCATCATGAAAGGATGAAAGGTATGGCTACACCTTGGCAACAACAGATGTTCGATCACTTCATGTATCTTCACAGGCGTCCTGTAGACAGCTCTTGCTCCAGCGGGACTGATAGCTGCAACTGTCGCTGCGTCACTTGGTCACTTGGTGCCAGAAATCTTGACTCCACTCGACCGCTTTGTCCTACAAATCGCAGCAGTCTGTACCTATGTGGCCAAAAGAAGCTCCCGTTTGGTGCAGCATCTACCCTGCGTTTCGAATCCATGCTCGGACGTAAGAGATCGTCTCCGGAAGTCAACCAACAAAAGACAGAATCCCCCAACACTGATTCTTCGCACGAGAACGATTCTCTGGATCTTGATTCTGACTCCAGAGAAGGAGATGGACCCAAACAGTGTACATGTATTGACTATAATGTTTGGCCTATGGCACCGTCTAATGTGCCACGTGGTTTCTTCACAATCTGTCCCAATCCGGGTAGGTATAACATGGGCAATTGTTCTCAGCATCCCCCTGTAGAACTGAGAACTCTCCCCAGGGACGTTCCCCCTCCAGTCACGGGTTCCAATTATCTTGATAGGTCCGAAGGCGTGGTATACTGGTCTTCTAATGATGAACGACTTATTTAAATGTAATATATCTTCAATATGTCATTAAATCTGGTTAATAACTGTGCTTTTGTTCATTATTTTTCAATTTTGTTCACAATGCAAAAAAATCTGATGTGGGCAGCACATGACTTTCTCTGCAATCTTATATTCACGTTCTCTTTATTTTAATTAAATTTAATTCACTTTTTGTTCAATTTTCGTTCTCATTTGATAACTGGTCTTATTTTCAAAGGTGGCGTAGAGAAAACACGAAAAAACTAAAATATCTCGAGAACGGCTAGTCCTAGTGTAATGGGGTTGGTCTTATTCTTTTCTTCGTTAAAAATTACGTATTAAACAAGCATTTAAAGGATATATTTGAGCATACGTAGTTTTTTATTTTAGATTTTGGCGATTTTTGTGGGCCATTTTGCATAAAAAAAGGCAGGTTATCGTTTTCCGAATCGTACCAAAATTTAATCAGCACCAGGGTGTCCTACAAGTGACTTATCTACCGAATTTTGTGAAATTCGGTTCATTAGTTTTTCAGCTAGAGTGGATACAAACTTTTGGGGGTCATTTCGCAAAAAAGGGCGGATTATTTTATCCCGAATCTTACCCAAAATTAATCAGCACTAGATTCGCCCACAAGTGACTTAACTACCGAATCTTATGAAATTCGGTCCATTAGTTTTTAGCTAGAGTGGATGCAAAATCTACACAGACAGACACACACACAGACGTCACGCTAAAAATATTTTTTTCGTATTCTAGAGGTTTCGAAACGTGTAGATCCGTCGAAAACTGGAGTTGCGATTTTCGGCATGATTCCAATACTTTCCCTATACATTACTAGGTATTACAGGGAAAGTAATAATACCACTTGTCTACTGATAAGTTGTTGATACAGATTTGTATATAACAAAGAACAAGTATTTAAATGTAATTTAACCTGAAACTTTCCACTCGGAGTGAAACAAAAATAGGAATCCACATATATCCATGAATTATAATGTTACACTTGTCGAAAATTTGTGGAACAGAAAAGACAAAAGAAATGAGTCATCTGTAGGACAGAGTTGGAAAATCAGATAAACGACCTTTGATTTTTAAACAAACAAGAAAATTAAGTTCGTCATGTCCTAATCTCCCAATCATAAGCTTGAAAAAGAAGCTTAAAAATTTTCTACTATTTAAGGAATATGAACTTCTCCTAAATAGCAACTGAAATTTGAGTCACGATATGGGCAATATAAT
Source organism: Amaurobius ferox (assembly GCA_951213105.1). Classification (NCBI taxonomy): domain Eukaryota; kingdom Metazoa; phylum Arthropoda; class Arachnida; order Araneae; family Amaurobiidae; genus Amaurobius; species Amaurobius ferox. Next base: position 105,661,561 of record OX578135.1, read on the forward strand.
CAATTTTTACTTTCCCTGCAATACATGGTAATGTATAGGGAAAGTATTGGAATTGTGCCGAAAATCACAACTCGAGTTTTCGACGGATCTACACGTTTCGAGACCTCTAGAATACGAAAAAATTATTTTTAACGTGACGTCTGTGTGTGTGTCTGTTTGTCTGTGCAATGTATGTATCCACTCTAACTCAAAAACTAATGGATCGAATTTCATAAAATTTGGTAGGTAAGTCACTTGGGTATGACCCTGGTGCTGATTAGTTTTTGGTACGATTCGTAAAAACAGAACCCGCTTTTTTTTGCGAAATGGCCAGTAAAAATTTCATGTATCCACTCTAGCTAAAATACTGATTGACCAAATTTCACAAAATTTGGTAGATAAGTTACTTGTACGATACTCTGATGCTGATTAGATTTTGGTATTAATCGGAAAAGAACAACCTACCTTTTTTTACGAAATGACCCTCAAAAATCGCAAAATCTAAAAAAAGGCTACGTATGTTTAAATATATCAATTAAATGCTTGTTTTATACGTAATTTTTGATGAGTAAAATAATAAGAACAACTCTATTACTCTAGGACTAACCATTCCCGAGATATTTGAGATTTTTCGAATTTAGTTATGCCACTTTTAGAAAAATGTCTAATTACCAAATAAAAACAGAAATTGAATTAAAAATGCAAATTTAGTGCTATTTTGTGCAATTAAACTCAATTTAATGAATTATTAAAGAAAAAAATATGAATTTGAGTCTGCAGGGAAAGTCATGTGCTGCCCACATCAGATTTTTATTTTCATAATGCAGCGCATAAATTTATAAGCATATTTTTGAACAAAAAGCTGCATTTAAAAACTTTTTAAGTGGTTCAACCTCTATATCAAGAAATTTCCAAAAATTCCACATTTTAAGATTTGAAGTTGTACTAAATGTCTCTTAAAATCTACTAGAATTTAAGTCGCAATATGGGCAGAAAATTCTATTTTACATTCCCAAATACAACTAATTTACATTTCTTAATACAATTCCATATTTACATTAATTAGTTCCACTCATATTACCTAATAATACTTATATGTACATTTCCTAATGCAACTCATAATTTAAGTTGCTTACTCTGTGTTAATAATCAAATATAAAACTCTATTGTGCCTCGTGAGTGACTGTGGCTAGCTGATGTTATGATTTTTTGAAAATATTGATAGCAGGATGAAATATTTTAAGGATTTCTAAACGCCCTTGATTGCATAGTCCTAAATGAAAAACTTCCATAATTTTTTTTAATCATGAAACCAAAATAAATTATTTTACGAAGAAAAACTAGCACGTAGAGCAAGTTTGGAACAAATACTATTCCAAAAATACCAAATTTTGTATGCTATAGAAAATATTAAATGCCTCTGAATAGCGATTAAAATTTTAATTGCACAATATGCACGAAAACGGAAGTTTGAACATTTCCCAACTACTCAGATTTCCGCTTATCAAACATCAGATAGGGGAAGCTTGGAAAAAAGCATTTTTACAACGATACAAAATGTAAAGCTTTTAGAAAATATTCATTGCCTCCAAATACCAATTGAATTTTTTATGCATAATATGCATAGAGTTTGAATATTTCTCGCACGTATAGATAGCCTATTATAAAACTAAAACAAGATGGATGCCATATATCATTTTGAAGTGGGTCATGTGATATCATGGTCACGTGATCGTTTCATATAAGAAGTGTAATTATTATTTTAATTTTTATTTAAAAAACTACTGAATATATTTCGCTGAATTTTTTTTTTATATATTTTATGGAACAATTTGAATATTACCTAAAATTTTCGAAGCAATTTGTGAATTTTAAATCCGCTTAAAAAATGTTTGAAAAATTAGGTCCCATAGGGCTCAATGTATTTCATTTTTTCGACCCGGGTTCATTCCAAAACTAATTGGGTGATATTATTCATTTATATTCCCATAGGTTCTACAGACCGTCTGAACAACATACTAAAATTTCATTTTGATTAAGTCATTTTTACGGCAGTTATCGTGCTAACGGACAGACAGATAGACAGACAGAATGAACAAAGTCATAAACACTTTTCAACTTAAGTGTTAAAAATATGTTATGGAAGAAATTTAACACTTGAAGAAATTTTGAGATAAATACTTTTGCAACGATACCAAAGTTATAAGTCTTGGAAATACTCATATTAAATGCATCTGACTAGCGCGGACTAAATTTTTGACGCACGATATGCATGAAAGCGGGATTTTGAACATCTCTCAACTGCTCAGGTTCTATAAAATCGAAATAAATATTTTATAAAGGATTTTTCTTTTCCCCAATGGCAGGCAATTGAATCTTTTATCATTCGCCTATACACCGGTCAGAACAGTGAACCTTTCAGCAGTCATATGACGTTGCCCCAGCGCCCAACGACACAACATCCATGCCTGAAGGTGAGACTCGAACCCACAACCCGGTGGCCGAACAAACGCTAGGAAACGCTTGCCTTGACAGTTCGGCCACCGCGTCGGCATAGCAGAAATTTAAACACACGAGTAAGTTTTTATATAAATATCGTTACTACGATACAAAAATATAGATTTTAGAAAATATTTAATACCTACGAATAGCGATCGAAATTTTTTTTATGCACAATATGAACTAAAATAGGAGTTTGAACACTATCCAAATAATCAGATTTTCTATTTTTTATAAACCGAGTTAAATCATTTTAAGGGAAGCATTTAACACGTAAAGAAATTTTGAGATAATGATCTTCACAACGTATCAAATTTATAGGATACCTCCGAGCAATGATTTAAACGTTCGATGCACGATTTGCACGAAACGGAAGTTCAAACACTTCCCAGCTGCTCAGATTTCCTCTTTAAAACAAATATAAAGTAATTCAAAGAAGACATTTAATAGATGGAGAAATTTGGCAACAAATAGCGTTGCAACTATACAAAATTTATAGGTTTTAGAAAACATATAATGACTATGAAGAGCGTTTGAAATTTTTGATGAACGATATGCCCAAAAATGGAAGTGTGAACAAACATTATCCAAGTATTCAGATTTTTCTCTTTTTTGAAACCGAAATAAATCATTTTACGGAAGACATTTAACACATTGAGAAATTTCAAGATAAAGAAATTTACAAAGATATCAAATTTATTTGTTTTAGAAAATATTAACTGGCTCGGATTAGGGATTTAACTTTTTGCATGCACGATCATGAAGACTATATAGAAGGAGGGGACACGCCGCAGTCAAGAATGGCATTTTTTCCTGGCCAAACGATGCACTGCACAAGTCTGCTTATCGTACCGCCCTCTAGTGCACATTGTGTAAACTACAAACTCTAAATTTTCTCTATTTTTTTTTTCAATTGTCATACGCAGTTTTAAAATAAATGTTTTCAGTTTGAAAATAATATTTAATTTGTTTTGAAAGTAAATAAAAAAATGCAAACCATGTTAATTTTATTTTTCATCTTTAAAAATTATAATAGAATTATAATTCATAGAGATGTAAAACTTCATAAAAAAAACTTGATAAGAATGCGCTTACTCATTTTAAAATACAGTCATATAAGTTTCGGGATATGAACTTATTAAAATCTAACATTAGCTTTAATATATTTTTATATTTTATTTCCTTGATTGATACTTTTCCTGCAGTGAAGTTCTAATCTATAACTTTTGTCACAAAAATAATGAGAATATGCATATAAAATAATATATGTTAAGCACATAAAATAATTTGTAATAATTACACATTTACAATTTATACCACTGTTAAAATTATTCCCGTCAACTTTGTGGCAGCAGACGACTCTGCTCCTGCCAAAGACATCGATCGAAGATGCTAGGAACCTGTATCTGAATTATAAGTTCGGAGTTGAAGCTAGCTTTTGCTCTAACCTTATAATGTCGGTCTTGTAAGCACTGGGTCCCGAGTTCGGGCTTGACTCGGGACTAGCAACATCAATTCCTACAATGATGACCCTGGACATACGAACACGTAAACTTCTCTCTCCAACGATCTCAACACCAGATGGCAGCACCAAGCTGAGCTAGAGGCGCCGACCATTCCCTTCCTGGTTAACCACGACTGACGTCACGCCTGAGATACGCGTAGGTTTTTCTGGGTGGCTCCCTCCTCGCCGAAATTCGACCGGGACTTCTAATCAGGGGGTGGAGTGTGTGGTAGCAGACGACTCTGCTCCTGCCAAAGACATCGATCGAAGATGCTAGGAACCTGTACTCGAATTATAAGTTCGGAGTTGAAGCTAGCTTTTGCTCTAACCTTATAATGTCGGTCTTGTAAGCACTGGATCCCGAGTTTGGGCCTGGCTCGGGACTAGCAACATCAATTCCTACAACTTGAAACATTGCAAAATTACCTTTACCTTTAAATAATCCAAATCAGTAACATTATATTATCTGTTATCAGAAATCTCGAATTCTAATAACTCAGTTTAGAATGTATTTATAAAAGATAGCACTCTGCAATTAATAGGATATTAGTTTAAAATGCAATCTATATTTCAATCTATGCACTGTTTTTAAGAATATGCATTAATTACAAGTAAACAGAGGGAAATGTTACGAGGAACAAAAAATTGTAAGCTGTTATTTATATAAATAAAGTTGAAAAGCTGCCTGTGTGTTTGTCTCATCACGGGAGAACTGGTGCACCGAATTTCATGAAATTTTGTGGATAGTCATAAAATAGCCTTACTTAAAATTTAATCCATGTCTCGAGTTTCCAGAACAAGGGGTTATCGAGACATTTATGTAAATAAAATCTCCCATAGACAAGATTTGAGGGAGTGGGAACAGATAATTTTTATGACTTTTTTCTTTATAGCCTAATTTCGCTGTGATCTTGAGCACCAAATTTGTTATACATTAATGCTTTGAACGTTTTTTAGCTTCACTTTTACGTTGTTTTCTGTCACTGACATACACCCATTTACAACCAGCACTAACAACCTGCACAAGAAACCATATTTTGATAAAATAGAAGTACTGATATTAAAGGAATAAATAAAATCAAATAAACTTCTAAGCGACCTAATGCTATTTGAATGGAACAATGAGGACGGTACTAACAGCAGCGCCACTAAACTGGAATCTTTCTTCCGAGAAAACATTTGTCACTTTTCTCCGGAGCAGCTTATTTCGTTAAACGAGACCTTAACGTTAAACGAGAATTCCCAAATCCTGGAATATTCTCTTATACAACCGTAATAAATTATCTTATGGAAGAAATTTAGCAGAAAAGTTTTCGTATAAATATCATTAAAACGAACCCAAATTTATAGGTTTTAAAAAATTTTAAATGTTATTTTTTGGTGTTCAGTGCTTTATAATAGCAACTGAAAGTTTGTTGCAACGTATATGCATCGATAACGGTATTTTTAATTATTACATTTGTACTTCATTGCATTTACTCTTATAAAATCGAAATAAAATATCGCAATAAAAAAGTTTTATTCGTTAGGAAATTTTGGGACTAATATCTATAAATCAATATCAAATTTGACAATTATTATTATTTTTTTTTACTTTCCTTATATACAATAATGTATAAGGAAAATATTGTGACGGGGTCGAAAATTCGAATTCGAGTTTTCGACGGGAGAGCACGTTTCAAGCATCCCTGATCACAAATCGAACATTTTTAAAGTGATGTCTGTGTGTGTGTGTGTGAAAGTATGTGTGTGTGTCTGTGGAGACGATAACTGACGAACGAATAGACCGATTCGAACAAATTTGGTACAAAAATTACAATCCGTAAACACTGGAAGTCTATTGTTTTTATAAACAATCGAATGTATAGAACGCCCCCCCCCCCCCTCCCTAAATTTTCGAGTGAAATTTTGAAAAACTCGTCAAAAATCAAAACTTCTAATAAAGTTACGCAAATAGACATTTCTTATGTAAATTTTCATTTGAAAACGATTGACATAAATTTTAGAACGCTAACATAAACCGTTCTCGAGATATTGCACATTTTTCAAAAAAATTATCAAAAAATCATATAAAATAAAAAAATATATATTTCCTATTGAGAAACATGTTCACTTTTCATATGTAATACCATGCGATAAATTGGGCCACATAATTCTCGTGGATCTAGCTAGATCCATTCATGAAAAAAGATACTTTGAGTAATACTTTTGTATTTGAACGCCAATGGTCATTTATCTGCCGTAAGAATAACTTATTTTTCCGCTCATAACGCTTAGCGAGAATTTGGTGGAATGTCGCCAACTTGGCGACTTTTTTAAATGTTACTAAATTAGCGAAAAACTCGCCTAATGGATAAAAAATGACGCTAAATCTATGAAAATGACGACTCATTGACGAAAATTCCATATCTTGGAAAGAATATAAGTATCTACTATAAGAATAACATTTTTTAACTGTAAAAGTAGAAAATTCATTGTTTTATATAAGGAAAATCAGGTGCTGCCCACATTAGATTTTTTAAAAATTCTTCTGTATAGCAACTGAAATTTGTGTGTTCCATTTGCACAAATAACTGAAAATGTTTCATGTATTTGGAGTTTCTCTTATAAAATCAGAAAATAGTTTCTTATTGAGAAAATTTTAAACGTGGTGGAATGTTGAGATTAATACGTTTCACACTACACGAAATTTAACAAATTAGAAAAATATTAAATTCTTCTGAATAACAACTGAAATTTGGGTTACCACAGTTGCATCGGGTTTACTAACAATGTTTAAAGGTTTCGTATTTTTTTATTCCCTTGGCACTCGACCCCAATTGGCAACTTTGAAAACTATTAAATGCTTCTGAATAGTAACTAAAGTTTGGAATGCATCATTTACACCTATAACGGAATGTAACAAACTCTCCATATATCCGAGGTTTCTGTTATAAAATAAGATAATTGTATCCATTTAAGAAAATTTTGTACAAAGTGTGATCTTGATGTTAAAATCTTTCAAACAATACTAAAATTGGCAATTCATAAAACTATTAAATGCTTCTGAATAGTAACTAAAGTTTGGAATGCATCATTTACACCTATAACGGAATGTAACAAACTCTCCATATATCCGAGGTTTCTGTTATAAAATAAGATAATTGTATCCATTTAAGAAAATTTTGTACATAGTGTAATCTTGATGTTAAAATCTTTCAAACAATACTAAAATTGGCAATTCATAAAACTATTAAATGCTTCTGAATAGTAACTAAAGTTTGGAATGCATCATTTACACCTATAACGGAATGTAACAAACTCTCCATATATCCGAGGTTTCTGTTATAAAATAAGATAATTGTATCCATTTAAGAAAATTTTGTACATAGTGTAATCTTGATGTTAAAATCTTTCAAACAATACTAAAATTGGCAATTCATAAAACTATTAAATGCTTCTGAATAGTAACTAAAGTTTGGAATGCATCATTTACACCTATAACGGAATGTAACAAACTCTCCATATATCCGAGGTTTCTGTTATAAAATAAGATAATTGTATCCATTTAAGAAAATTTTGTACATAGTGTAATCTTGATGTTAAAATCTTTCAAACAATACTAAAATTGGCAATTCATAAAACTATTAAATGCTTCTGAATAGTAACTAAAGTTTGGAATGCATCATTTACACCTATAACGGAATGTAACAAACTCTCCATATATCCGAGGTTTCTGTTATAAAATAAGATAATTGTATCCATTTAAGAAAATTTTGTACATAGTGTAATCTTGATGTTAAAATCTTTCAAACAATACTAAAATTGGCAATTCATAAAACTATTAAATGCTTCTGAATAGTAACTAAAGTTTGGAATGCATCATTTACACCTATAACGGAATGTAACAAACTCTCCATATATCCGAGGTTTCTGTTATAAAATAAGATAATTGTATCCATTTAAGAAAATTTTGTACATAGTGTAATCTTGATGTTAAAATCTTTCAAACAATACTAAAATTGGCAATTCATAAAACTATTAAATGCTTCTGAATAGTAACTAAAGTTTGGAATGCATCATTTACACCTATAACGGAATGTAACAAACTCTCCATATATCCGAGGTTTCTGTTATAAAATAAGATAATTGTATCCATTTAAGAAAATTTTGTACATAGTGTAATCTTGATGTTAAAATCTTTCAAACAATACTAAAATTGGCAATTCATAAAACTATTAAATGCTTCTGAATAGTAACTAAAGTTTGGAATGCATCATTTACACCTATAACGGAATGTAACAAACTCTCCATATATCCGAGGTTTCTGTTATAAAATAAGATAATTGTATCCATTTAAGAAAATTTTGTACATAGTGTAATCTTGATGTTAAAATCTTTCAAACAATACTAAAATTGGCAATTCATAAAACTATTAAATGCTTCTGAATAGTAACTAAAGTTTGGAATGCATCATTTACACCTATAACGGAATGTAACAAACTCTCCATATATCCGAGGTTTCTGTTATAAAATAAGATAATTGTATCCATTTAAGAAAATTTTGTACATAGTGTAATCTTGATGTTAAAATCTTTCAAACAATACTAAAATTGGCAATTCATAAAACTATTAAATGCTTCTGAATAGTAACTAAAGTTTGGAATGCATCATTTACACCTATAACGGAATGTAACAAACTCTCCATATATCCGAGGTTTCTGTTATAAAATAAGATAATTGTATCCATTTAAGAAAATTTTGTACATAGTGTAATCTTGATGTTAAAATCTTTCAAACAATACTAAAATTGGCAATTCATAAAACTATTAAATGCTTCTGAATAGTAACTAAAGTTTGGAATGCATCATTTACACCTATAACGGAATGTAACAAACTCTCCATATATCCGAGGTTTCTGTTATAAAATAAGATAATTGTATCCATTTAAGAAAATTTTGTACATAGTGTAATCTTGATGTTAAAATCTTTCAAACAATACTAAAATTGGCAATTCATAAAACTATTAAATGCTTCTGAATAGTAACTAAAGTTTGGAATGCATCATTTACACCTATAACGGAATGTAACAAACTCTCCATATATCCGAGGTTTCTGTTATAAAATAAGATAATTGTATCCATTTAAGAAAATTTTGTACATAGTGTAATCTTGATGTTAAAATCTTTCAAACAATACTAAAATTGGCAATTCATAAAACTATTAAATGCTTCTGAATAGTAACTAAAGTTTGGAATGCATCATTTACACCTATAACGGAATGTAACAAACTCTCCATATATCCGAGGTTTCTGTTATAAAATAAGATAATTGTATCCATTTAAGAAAATTTTGTACATAGTGTAATCTTGATGTTAAAATCTTTCAAACAATACTAAAATTGGCAATTCATAAAACTATTAAATGCTTCTGAATAGTAACTAAAGTTTGGAATGCATCATTTACACCTATAACGGAATGTAACAAACTCTCCATATATCCGAGGTTTCTGTTATAAAATAAGATAATTGTATCCATTTAAGAAAATTTTGTACATAGTGTAATCTTGATGTTAAAATCTTTCAAACAATACTAAAATTGGCAATTCATAAAACTATTAAATGCTTCTGAATAGTAACTAAAGTTTGGAATGCATCATTTACACCTATAACGGAATGTAACAAACTCTCCATATATCCGAGGTTTCTGTTATAAAATAAGATAATTGTATCCATTTAAGAAAATTTTGTACATAGTGTAATCTTGATGTTAAAATCTTTCAAACAATACTAAAATTGGCAATTCATAAAACTATTAAATGCTTCTGAATAGTAACTAAAGTTTGGAATGCATCATTTACACCTATAACGGAATGTAACAAACTCTCCATATATCCGAGGTTTCTGTTATAAAATAAGATAATTGTATCCATTTAAGAAAATTTTGTACATAGTGTAATCTTGATGTTAAAATCTTTCAAACAATACTAAAATTGGCAATTCATAAAACTATTAAATGCTTCTGAATAGTAACTAAAGTTTGGAATGCATCATTTACACCTATAACGGAATGTAACAAACTCTCCATATATCCGAGGTTTCTGTTATAAAATAAGATAATTGTATCCATTTAAGAAAATTTTGTACATAGTGTAATCTTGATGTTAAAATCTTTCAAACAATACTAAAATTGGCAATTCATAAAACTATTAAATGCTTCTGAATAGTAACTAAAGTTTGGAATGCATCATTTACACCTATAACGGAATGTAACAAACTCTCCATATATCCGAGGTTTCTGTTATAAAATAAGATAATTGTATCCATTTAAGAAAATTTTGTACATAGTGTAATCTTGATGTTAAAATCTTTCAAACAATACTAAAATTGGCAATTCATAAAACTATTAAATGCTTCTGAATAGTAACTAAAGTTTGGAATGCATCATTTACACCTATAACGGAATGTAACAAACTCTCCATATATCCGAGGTTTCTGTTATAAAATAAGATAATTGTATCCATTTAAGAAAATTTTGTACATAGTGTAATCTTGATGTTAAAATCTTTCAAACAATACTAAAATTGGCAATTCATAAAACTATTAAATGCTTCTGAATAGTAACTAAAGTTTGGAATGCATCATTTACACCTATAACGGAATGTAACAAACTCTCCATATATCCGAGGTTTCTGTTATAAAATAAGATAATTGTATCCATTTAAGAAAATTTTGTACATAGTGTAATCTTGATGTTAAAATCTTTCAAACAATACTAAAATTGGCAATTCATAAAACTATTAAATGCTTCTGAATAGTAACTAAAGTTTGGAATGCATCATTTACACCTATAACGGAATGTAACAAACTCTCCATATATCCGAGGTTTCTGTTATAAAATAAGATAATTGTATCCATTTAAGAAAATTTTGTACATAGTGTAATCTTGATGTTAAAATCTTTCAAACAATACTAAAATTGGCAATTCATAAAACTATTAAATGCTTCTGAATAGTAACTAAAGTTTGGAATGCATCATTTACACCTATAACGGAATGTAACAAACTCTCCATATATCCGAGGTTTCTGTTATAAAATAAGATAATTGTATCCATTTAAGAAAATTTTGTACATAGTGTAATCTTGATGTTAAAATCTTTCAAACAATACTAAAATTGGCAATTCATAAAACTATTAAATGCTTCTGAATAGTAACTAAAGTTTGGAATGCATCATTTACACCTATAACGGAATGTAACAAACTCTCCATATATCCGAGGTTTCTGTTATAAAATAAGATAATTGTATCCATTTAAGAAAATTTTGTACATAGTGTAATCTTGATGTTAAAATCTTTCAAACAATACTAAAATTGGCAATTCATAAAACTATTAAATGCTTCTGAATAGTAACTAAAGTTTGGAATGCATCATTTACACCTATAACGGAATGTAACAAACTCTCCATATATCCGAGGTTTCTGTTATAAAATAAGATAATTGTATCCATTTAAGAAAATTTTGTACATAGTGTAATCTTGATGTTAAAATCTTTCAAACAATACTAAAATTGGCAATTCATAAAACTATTAAATGCTTCTGAATAGTAACTAAAGTTTGGAATGCATCATTTACACCTATAACGGAATGTAACAAACTCTCCATATATCCGAGGTTTCTGTTATAAAATAAGATAATTGTATCCATTTAAGAAAATTTTGTACATAGTGTAATCTTGATGTTAAAATCTTTCAAACAATACTAAAATTGGCAATTCATAAAACTATTAAATGCTTCTGAATAGTAACTAAAGTTTGGAATGCATCATTTACACCTATAACGGAATGTAACAAACTCTCCATATATCCGAGGTTTCTGTTATAAAATAAGATAATTGTATCCATTTAAGAAAATTTTGTACATAGTGTAATCTTGATGTTAAAATCTTTCAAACAATACTAAAATTGGCAATTCATAAAACTATTAAATGCTTCTGAATAGTAACTAAAGTTTGGAATGCATCATTTACACCTATAACGGAATGTAACAAACTCTCCATATATCCGAGGTTTCTGTTATAAAATAAGATAATTGTATCCATTTAAGAAAATTTTGTACATAGTGTAATCTTGATGTTAAAATCTTTCAAACAATACTAAAATTGGCAATTCATAAAACTATTAAATGCTTCTGAATAGTAACTAAAGTTTGGAATGCATCATTTACACCTATAACGGAATGTAACAAACTCTCCATATATCCGAGGTTTCTGTTATAAAATAAGATAATTGTATCCATTTAAGAAAATTTTGTACATAGTGTAATCTTGATGTTAAAATCTTTCAAACAATACTAAAATTGGCAATTCATAAAACTATTAAATGCTTCTGAATAGTAACTAAAGTTTGGAATGCATCATTTACACCTATAACGGAATGTAACAAACTCTCCATATATCCGAGGTTTCTGTTATAAAATAAGATAATTGTATCCATTTAAGAAAATTTTGTACATAGTGTAATCTTGATGTTAAAATCTTTCAAACAATACTAAAATTGGCAATTCATAAAACTATTAAATGCTTCTGAATAGTAACTAAAGTTTGGAATGCATCATTTACACCTATAACGGAATGTAACAAACTCTCCATATATCCGAGGTTTCTGTTATAAAATAAGATAATTGTATCCATTTAAGAAAATTTTGTACATAGTGTAATCTTGATGTTAAAATCTTTCAAACAATACTAAAATTGGCAATTCATAAAACTATTAAATGCTTCTGAATAGTAACTAAAGTTTGGAATGCATCATTTACACCTATAACGGAATGTAACAAACTCTCCATATATCCGAGGTTTCTGTTATAAAATAAGATAATTGTATCCATTTAAGAAAATTTTGTACATAGTGTAATCTTGATGTTAAAATCTTTCAAACAATACTAAAATTGGCAATTCATAAAACTATTAAATGCTTCTGAATAGTAACTAAAGTTTGGAATGCATCATTTACACCTATAACGGAATGTAACAAACTCTCCATATATCCGAGGTTTCTGTTATAAAATAAGATAATTGTATCCATTTAAGAAAATTTTGTACATAGTGTAATCTTGATGTTAAAATCTTTCAAACAATACTAAAATTGGCAATTCATAAAACTATTAAATGCTTCTGAATAGTAACTAAAGTTTGGAATGCATCATTTACACCTATAACGGAATGTAACAAACTCTCCATATATCCGAGGTTTCTGTTATAAAATAAGATAATTGTATCCATTTAAGAAAATTTTGTACATAGTGTAATCTTGATGTTAAAATCTTTCAAACAATACTAAAATTGGCAATTCATAAAACTATTAAATGCTTCTGAATAGTAACTAAAGTTTGGAATGCATCATTTACACCTATAACGGAATGTAACAAACTCTCCATATATCCGAGGTTTCTGTTATAAAATAAGATAATTGTATCCATTTAAGAAAATTTTGTACATAGTGTAATCTTGATGTTAAAATCTTTCAAACAATACTAAAATTGGCAATTCATAAAACTATTAAATGCTTCTGAATAGTAACTAAAGTTTGGAATGCATCATTTACACCTATAACGGAATGTAACAAACTCTCCATATATCCGAGGTTTCTGTTATAAAATAAGATAATTGTATCCATTTAAGAAAATTTTGTACATAGTGTAATCTTGATGTTAAAATCTTTCAAACAATACTAAAATTGGCAATTCATAAAACTATTAAATGCTTCTGAATAGTAACTAAAGTTTGGAATGCATCATTTACACCTATAACGGAATGTAACAAACTCTCCATATATCCGAGGTTTCTGTTATAAAATAAGATAATTGTATCCATTTAAGAAAATTTTGTACATAGTGTAATCTTGATGTTAAAATCTTTCAAACAATACTAAAATTGGCAATTCATAAAACTATTAAATGCTTCTGAATAGTAACTAAAGTTTGGAATGCATCATTTACACCTATAACGGAATGTAACAAACTCTCCATATATCCGAGGTTTCTGTTATAAAATAAGATAATTGTATCCATTTAAGAAAATTTTGTACATAGTGTAATCTTGATGTTAAAATCTTTCAAACAATACTAAAATTGGCAATTCATAAAACTATTAAATGCTTCTGAATAGTAACTAAAGTTTGGAATGCATCATTTACACCTATAACGGAATGTAACAAACTCTCCATATATCCGAGGTTTCTGTTATAAAATAAGATAATTGTATCCATTTAAGAAAATTTTGTACATAGTGTAATCTTGATGTTAAAATCTTTCAAACAATACTAAAATTGGCAATTCATAAAACTATTAAATGCTTCTGAATAGTAACTAAAGTTTGGAATGCATCATTTACACCTATAACGGAATGTAACAAACTCTCCATATATCCGAGGTTTCTGTTATAAAATAAGATAATTGTATCCATTTAAGAAAATTTTGTACATAGTGTAATCTTGATGTTAAAATCTTTCAAACAATACTAAAATTGGCAATTCATAAAACTATTAAATGCTTCTGAATAGTAACTAAAGTTTGGAATGCATCATTTACACCTATAACGGAATGTAACAAACTCTCCATATATCCGAGGTTTCTGTTATAAAATAAGATAATTGTATCCATTTAAGAAAATTTTGTACATAGTGTAATCTTGATGTTAAAATCTTTCAAACAATACTAAAATTGGCAATTCATAAAACTATTAAATGCTTCTGAATAGTAACTAAAGTTTGGAATGCATCATTTACACCTATAACGGAATGTAACAAACTCTCCATATATCCGAGGTTTCTGTTATAAAATAAGATAATTGTATCCATTTAAGAAAATTTTGTACATAGTGTAATCTTGATGTTAAAATCTTTCAAACAATACTAAAATTGGCAATTCATAAAACTATTAAATGCTTCTGAATAGTAACTAAAGTTTGGAATGCATCATTTACACCTATAACGGAATGTAACAAACTCTCCATATATCCGAGGTTTCTGTTATAAAATAAGATAATTGTATCCATTTAAGAAAATTTTGTACATAGTGTAATCTTGATGTTAAAATCTTTCAAACAATACTAAAATTGGCAATTCATAAAACTATTAAATGCTTCTGAATAGTAACTAAAGTTTGGAATGCATCATTTACACCTATAACGGAATGTAACAAACTCTCCATATATCCGAGGTTTCTGTTATAAAATAAGATAATTGTATCCATTTAAGAAAATTTTGTACATAGTGTAATCTTGATGTTAAAATCTTTCAAACAATACTAAAATTGGCAATTCATAAAACTATTAAATGCTTCTGAATAGTAACTAAAGTTTGGAATGCATCATTTACACCTATAACGGAATGTAACAAACTCTCCATATATCCGAGGTTTCTGTTATAAAATAAGATAATTGTATCCATTTAAGAAAATTTTGTACATAGTGTAATCTTGATGTTAAAATCTTTCAAACAATACTAAAATTGGCAATTCATAAAACTATTAAATGCTTCTGAATAGTAACTAAAGTTTGGAATGCATCATTTACACCTATAACGGAATGTAACAAACTCTCCATATATCCGAGGTTTCTGTTATAAAATAAGATAATTGTATCCATTTAAGAAAATTTTGTACATAGTGTAATCTTGATGTTAAAATCTTTCAAACAATACTAAAATTGGCAATTCATAAAACTATTAAATGCTTCTGAATAGTAACTAAAGTTTGGAATGCATCATTTACACCTATAACGGAATGTAACAAACTCTCCATATATCCGAGGTTTCTGTTATAAAATAAGATAATTGTATCCATTTAAGAAAATTTTGTACATAGTGTAATCTTGATGTTAAAATCTTTCAAACAATACTAAAATTGGCAATTCATAAAACTATTAAATGCTTCTGAATAGTAACTAAAGTTTGGAATGCATCATTTACACCTATAACGGAATGTAACAAACTCTCCATATATCCGAGGTTTCTGTTATAAAATAAGATAATTGTATCCATTTAAGAAAATTTTGTACATAGTGTAATCTTGATGTTAAAATCTTTCAAACAATACTAAAATTGGCAATTCATAAAACTATTAAATGCTTCTGAATAGTAACTAAAGTTTGGAATGCATCATTTACACCTATAACGGAATGTAACAAACTCTCCATATATCCGAGGTTTCTGTTATAAAATAAGATAATTGTATCCATTTAAGAAAATTTTGTACATAGTGTAATCTTGATGTTAAAATCTTTCAAACAATACTAAAATTGGCAATTCATAAAACTATTAAATGCTTCTGAATAGTAACTAAAGTTTGGAATGCATCATTTACACCTATAACGGAATGTAACAAACTCTCCATATATCCGAGGTTTCTGTTATAAAATAAGATAATTGTATCCATTTAAGAAAATTTTGTACATAGTGTAATCTTGATGTTAAAATCTTTCAAACAATACTAAAATTGGCAATTCATAAAACTATTAAATGCTTCTGAATAGTAACTAAAGTTTGGAATGCATCATTTACACCTATAACGGAATGTAACAAACTCTCCATATATCCGAGGTTTCTGTTATAAAATAAGATAATTGTATCCATTTAAGAAAATTTTGTACATAGTGTAATCTTGATGTTAAAATCTTTCAAACAATACTAAAATTGGCAATTCATAAAACTATTAAATGCTTCTGAATAGTAACTAAAGTTTGGAATGCATCATTTACACCTATAACGGAATGTAACAAACTCTCCATATATCCGAGGTTTCTGTTATAAAATAAGATAATTGTATCCATTTAAGAAAATTTTGTACATAGTGTAATCTTGATGTTAAAATCTTTCAAACAATACTAAAATTGGCAATTCATAAAACTATTAAATGCTTCTGAATAGTAACTAAAGTTTGGAATGCATCATTTACACCTATAACGGAATGTAACAAACTCTCCATATATCCGAGGTTTCTGTTATAAAATAAGATAATTGTATCCATTTAAGAAAATTTTGTACATAGTGTAATCTTGATGTTAAAATCTTTCAAACAATACTAAAATTGGCAATTCATAAAACTATTAAATGCTTCTGAATAGTAACTAAAGTTTGGAATGCATCATTTACACCTATAACGGAATGTAACAAACTCTCCATATATCCGAGGTTTCTGTTATAAAATAAGATAATTGTATCCATTTAAGAAAATTTTGTACATAGTGTAATCTTGATGTTAAAATCTTTCAAACAATACTAAAATTGGCAATTCATAAAACTATTAAATGCTTCTGAATAGTAACTAAAGTTTGGAATGCATCATTTACACCTATAACGGAATGTAACAAACTCTCCATATATCCGAGGTTTCTGTTATAAAATAAGATAATTGTATCCATTTAAGAAAATTTTGTACATAGTGTAATCTTGATGTTAAAATCTTTCAAACAATACTAAAATTGGCAATTCATAAAACTATTAAATGCTTCTGAATAGTAACTAAAGTTTGGAATGCATCATTTACACCTATAACGGAATGTAACAAACTCTCCATATATCCGAGGTTTCTGTTATAAAATAAGATAATTGTATCCATTTAAGAAAATTTTGTACATAGTGTAATCTTGATGTTAAAATCTTTCAAACAATACTAAAATTGGCAATTCATAAAACTATTAAATGCTTCTGAATAGTAACTAAAGTTTGGAATGCATCATTTACACCTATAACGGAATGTAACAAACTCTCCATATATCCGAGGTTTCTGTTATAAAATAAGATAATTGTATCCATTTAAGAAAATTTTGTACATAGTGTAATCTTGATGTTAAAATCTTTCAAACAATACTAAAATTGGCAATTCATAAAACTATTAAATGCTTCTGAATAGTAACTAAAGTTTGGAATGCATCATTTACACCTATAACGGAATGTAACAAACTCTCCATATATCCGAGGTTTCTGTTATAAAATAAGATAATTGTATCCATTTAAGAAAATTTTGTACATAGTGTAATCTTGATGTTAAAATCTTTCAAACAATACTAAAATTGGCAATTCATAAAACTATTAAATGCTTCTGAATAGTAACTAAAGTTTGGAATGCATCATTTACACCTATAACGGAATGTAACAAACTCTCCATATATCCGAGGTTTCTGTTATAAAATAAGATAATTGTATCCATTTAAGAAAATTTTGTACATAGTGTAATCTTGATGTTAAAATCTTTCAAACAATACTAAAATTGGCAATTCATAAAACTATTAAATGCTTCTGAATAGTAACTAAAGTTTGGAATGCATCATTTACACCTATAACGGAATGTAACAAACTCTCCATATATCCGAGGTTTCTGTTATAAAATAAGATAATTGTATCCATTTAAGAAAATTTTGTACATAGTGTAATCTTGATGTTAAAATCTTTCAAACAATACTAAAATTGGCAATTCATAAAACTATTAAATGCTTCTGAATAGTAACTAAAGTTTGGAATGCATCATTTACACCTATAACGGAATGTAACAAACTCTCCATATATCCGAGGTTTCTGTTATAAAATAAGATAATTGTATCCATTTAAGAAAATTTTGTACATAGTGTAATCTTGATGTTAAAATCTTTCAAACAATACTAAAATTGGCAATTCATAAAACTATTAAATGCTTCTGAATAGTAACTAAAGTTTGGAATGCATCATTTACACCTATAACGGAATGTAACAAACTCTCCATATATCCGAGGTTTCTGTTATAAAATAAGATAATTGTATCCATTTAAGAAAATTTTGTACATAGTGTAATCTTGATGTTAAAATCTTTCAAACAATACTAAAATTGGCAATTCATAAAACTATTAAATGCTTCTGAATAGTAACTAAAGTTTGGAATGCATCATTTACACCTATAACGGAATGTAACAAACTCTCCATATATCCGAGGTTTCTGTTATAAAATAAGATAATTGTATCCATTTAAGAAAATTTTGTACATAGTGTAATCTTGATGTTAAAATCTTTCAAACAATACTAAAATTGGCAATTCATAAAACTATTAAATGCTTCTGAATAGTAACTAAAGTTTGGAATGCATCATTTACACCTATAACGGAATGTAACAAACTCTCCATATATCCGAGGTTTCTGTTATAAAATAAGATAATTGTATCCATTTAAGAAAATTTTGTACATAGTGTAATCTTGATGTTAAAATCTTTCAAACAATACTAAAATTGGCAATTCATAAAACTATTAAATGCTTCTGAATAGTAACTAAAGTTTGGAATGCATCATTTACACCTATAACGGAATGTAACAAACTCTCCATATATCCGAGGTTTCTGTTATAAAATAAGATAATTGTATCCATTTAAGAAAATTTTGTACATAGTGTAATCTTGATGTTAAAATCTTTCAAACAATACTAAAATTGGCAATTCATAAAACTATTAAATGCTTCTGAATAGTAACTAAAGTTTGGAATGCATCATTTACACCTATAACGGAATGTAACAAACTCTCCATATATCCGAGGTTTCTGTTATAAAATAAGATAATTGTATCCATTTAAGAAAATTTTGTACATAGTGTAATCTTGATGTTAAAATCTTTCAAACAATACTAAAATTGGCAATTCATAAAACTATTAAATGCTTCTGAATAGTAACTAAAGTTTGGAATGCATCATTTACACCTATAACGGAATGTAACAAACTCTCCATATATCCGAGGTTTCTGTTATAAAATAAGATAATTGTATCCATTTAAGAAAATTTTGTACATAGTGTAATCTTGATGTTAAAATCTTTCAAACAATACTAAAATTGGCAATTCATAAAACTATTAAATGCTTCTGAATAGTAACTAAAGTTTGGAATGCATCATTTACACCTATAACGGAATGTAACAAACTCTCCATATATCCGAGGTTTCTGTTATAAAATAAGATAATTGTATCCATTTAAGAAAATTTTGTACATAGTGTAATCTTGATGTTAAAATCTTTCAAACAATACTAAAATTGGCAATTCATAAAACTATTAAATGCTTCTGAATAGTAACTAAAGTTTGGAATGCATCATTTACACCTATAACGGAATGTAACAAACTCTCCATATATCCGAGGTTTCTGTTATAAAATAAGATAATTGTATCCATTTAAGAAAATTTTGTACATAGTGTAATCTTGATGTTAAAATCTTTCAAACAATACTAAAATTGGCAATTCATAAAACTATTAAATGCTTCTGAATAGTAACTAAAGTTTGGAATGCATCATTTACACCTATAACGGAATGTAACAAACTCTCCATATATCCGAGGTTTCTGTTATAAAATAAGATAATTGTATCCATTTAAGAAAATTTTGTACATAGTGTAATCTTGATGTTAAAATCTTTCAAACAATACTAAAATTGGCAATTCATAAAACTATTAAATGCTTCTGAATAGTAACTAAAGTTTGGAATGCATCATTTACACCTATAACGGAATGTAACAAACTCTCCATATATCCGAGGTTTCTGTTATAAAATAAGATAATTGTATCCATTTAAGAAAATTTTGTACATAGTGTAATCTTGATGTTAAAATCTTTCAAACAATACTAAAATTGGCAATTCATAAAACTATTAAATGCTTCTGAATAGTAACTAAAGTTTGGAATGCATCATTTACACCTATAACGGAATGTAACAAACTCTCCATATATCCGAGGTTTCTGTTATAAAATAAGATAATTGTATCCATTTAAGAAAATTTTGTACATAGTGTAATCTTGATGTTAAAATCTTTCAAACAATACTAAAATTGGCAATTCATAAAACTATTAAATGCTTCTGAATAGTAACTAAAGTTTGGAATGCATCATTTACACCTATAACGGAATGTAACAAACTCTCCATATATCCGAGGTTTCTGTTATAAAATAAGATAATTGTATCCATTTAAGAAAATTTTGTACATAGTGTAATCTTGATGTTAAAATCTTTCAAACAATACTAAAATTGGCAATTCATAAAACTATTAAATGCTTCTGAATAGTAACTAAAGTTTGGAATGCATCATTTACACCTATAACGGAATGTAACAAACTCTCCATATATCCGAGGTTTCTGTTATAAAATAAGATAATTGTATCCATTTAAGAAAATTTTGTACATAGTGTAATCTTGATGTTAAAATCTTTCAAACAATACTAAAATTGGCAATTCATAAAACTATTAAATGCTTCTGAATAGTAACTAAAGTTTGGAATGCATCATTTACACCTATAACGGAATGTAACAAACTCTCCATATATCCGAGGTTTCTGTTATAAAATAAGATAATTGTATCCATTTAAGAAAATTTTGTACATAGTGTAATCTTGATGTTAAAATCTTTCAAACAATACTAAAATTGGCAATTCATAAAACTATTAAATGCTTCTGAATAGTAACTAAAGTTTGGAATGCATCATTTACACCTATAACGGAATGTAACAAACTCTCCATATATCCGAGGTTTCTGTTATAAAATAAGATAATTGTATCCATTTAAGAAAATTTTGTACATAGTGTAATCTTGATGTTAAAATCTTTCAAACAATACTAAAATTGGCAATTCATAAAACTATTAAATGCTTCTGAATAGTAACTAAAGTTTGGAATGCATCATTTACACCTATAACGGAATGTAACAAACTCTCCATATATCCGAGGTTTCTGTTATAAAATAAGATAATTGTATCCATTTAAGAAAATTTTGTACATAGTGTAATCTTGATGTTAAAATCTTTCAAACAATACTAAAATTGGCAATTCATAAAACTATTAAATGCTTCTGAATAGTAACTAAAGTTTGGAATGCATCATTTACACCTATAACGGAATGTAACAAACTTTCCATATATCCGAGGTTTCTGTTATAAAATAAGATAATTGTATTCATTTAAGAAAATTTTGTACATAGTGTAATCTTGATGTTAAAATCTTTCAAACAATACTAAAATTGGCAATTCATAAAACTATTAAATGTTTCTGAATAGTAACTAAAGTTTGGAATGCATCATTTACACCTATAACGGAATGTAACAAACTTTCCATATATCCGAGGTTTCTGTTATAAAATAAGATAATTGTATCCATTTAAGAAAATTTTGTACATAGTGTAATCTTGATGTTAAAATTCTTTCAAACAATACTAAAATTGGAAATTCATAAAACTATTAAATGCTTTTGGATGGCAACTGAAATGTGGTATATACACCTACAGCGGTATTTAAAAAAAATCCATTTGTTCTGAGTTTTTTTCATAATATTCGAAAAAAGTATCCTATTGAAACATTTTAAAACGCTGTGCAATTTTGATATTAACGTCTTTCAAACAGTACCGAATGTAACAAATTAGAAAAATAGTAGATGCTTCTGAATAGCAACTGTATTCAGATTTCACACATATTCGTTACATATTTAAATACTAGATGGCAGCACCATAACATATGAAAATAAGTACAGTCTGGGACCAGAAAATCCGAGATCCCAGACTACCACATGCTTCCTGCCAGTCTTCACTCCGTGGCCGCTGAACCACATGGTACAGCACTACCTGCAATCGAACTCCATCTTTCCACATCGTTGAAATATAGACCCCGAACTTCTTGATTTACTGAATGGAACTCCAATGAATGCACTCCTTACAGAAGTTCTGAGCTGATGATACTTATCAAGAAAATAGACTTGCCAACGAACTTAGCCCAGGAACAGATGAAATCCTTTCCTATTGTGCTCCCCCCCCCCCCCCAATGTTAGAAGTGAAATCTGATCTCCAAATGTTTAGAAAGATAAATGAACTTGCTAATACTTATACAGCAAAAACAGTATCTAATTATGCCAATCCTAAATCCAAATCTAATCTACGTGTTAAAAAAAACATCATCATCCAGGCAATGAAAAAGTGATAGGGCTATTGATAATGAATTTAAAATATTGATAGATGATAATGAGAGCTAATCAGAACTAGTAACAGACACTGATGCTAATGAAGATCTAGCCATTAACGACTCGGGTGAGAACCTAAACATAACGGTTATTGACAGCCAAAATGTAGATAAAGAGGTAATGAATTTCGAACTAAACTCAAATCTCCTAATATACTCAAATGAAAATTATGCCGATCATTCGGATAGCCATTCTGTTAATGATAACAAAGAACAGGAATTCAGAGTTGTAAATAGAAATAGGAAATCGCAAAGACAACAAAAAGAAAAGAGATTCCACTGGATATGACTACCCCAACCCAAAATACAGACTTAAATAAAAGACACTCCAAGGTACCCGACACGGATCGTGAAAGTCACTTCTCTGATGTAAAGGAATCGCAGATCCCCCATAAAGTTAGGAAAATGCCCTCCCCCCCTCCTCAAAACAGAGAAACAAACCCAACCAGCAGGAAAATAATCCACAGATCCGAGCATCCTGAACCAATGTTTTGTAGAGCTAGATGACAACCCAAAAAAATTAATGAAGGAGATAGCCGAAATCACAGATGGTGATGCAAGAGCGAAATTTTCGGGCGAAATGTTAAGAATCTTCACATCCAAAGATGACCCGGCCGTCCAAATAGATGCTCATGTCCTTGTTGACCAGTCGGACGGTCTGGGTCTTCAACATCCAAAGATGACCACTATGAGCCTGCCCTGAGAATAATTGGTTTATTAAGTGTTGCAGTATAGACACAGGACAACTTCACTGCAAGCCACTATATTACAAAAATGATTTCATGCTGCATACCTGCTATGCCTGTATCTCAAACACTACAGTGGTTAAACGAAGTTCAGATGGCACGTTGGAAAAGTCTATGGTAGTCTAGAATGTTTTTTAAAGTCTATGGTTGTATCTTCAAAAGCAAGAAAATTTTGAATTTCAGAAAAATAGCAAACTTACAGTTTTCTTCTTTTTATTCAGACAGTATATCTATATCAAAATTTCATCTGGTTTTGACCAAATTTCCAGAGATGTTCACAAATAGTGTAAGTGTGATAGGTTCCCTAAAAAATTTGAATTTCCAACTCAAAGCCTTTTCTTATTTTGAGCTAAAATTCTTCAAAACTCATATTTTTGACATCAAAATATATCATTTTACTTATGGTGAATCCTGCAGAGAAATCTATTTAACGTCAAGAGATTTTCTCCACAACTCGATTTTATGCATGCTATTTGAGACGACATGTTGTAATTATTTATTCTCTTCGTCCAATATTCTAAATCCTTTGCCCAAACAAAAACTTAACAGTGAAGAGTTTAGGGAGAAACTGACCAGGAGCCAAAACATAGGGGGAAAATCCCTCCTTTTTTTGTCTTCCTCTGAAACCGGGGATGAAATTCAAAAGTGTCATTGAATGATGAATTAGGGTCGGGAAGTGTGAAAGTCATTATGGGCGAATCTGAGGTAGAACCGGGTAAACACTCACCTCCCTCGAAGAGGTCAGACGGAACACCCATCCGCACGGGGATCCCGAAAGTGGACATTGCTTGCATTCCATTGTACCGCTCTCTTACTTATAATAACCTTGCCGCTCTCTCTCTCTTGAAACGGTGGTCTCCGTAGTCAAAATCTTGTCGCCCCGGTAAGGCGTCGGGGCGCAATCTCCTCTCGTCATTGGCAAACCGACCCGGCATGGCCTCGGGTCATCCATCAGCTCTCACAGGAAAAGAGTTTTCGGCAAGTCGTCGGAAATCCCTCTCACGTTCCCAGAGAAGCCGGCCAGTCAAGACAAGCATCCCCGAGATTCGCAGCAAAGACGTTTCCAAAATCGTCGCGGGTCAGCAGCATGCTTTCCCTAAGCAGGCCCAAATTACGAAAAGTCTGGCAAAATGGTGCACGGACTATTGATGGACCCGGACGTCAAAGAAAGGCTCCAACCGCCAAAATTTCTCTCATGCCACACAGACTTATTTTGGGGTCCCACTAACGCGGGTGCAGGCTGCTCCTGCGTTAGTCAGGCCCTGTTAATATCTCATTGTTCTGAATCTCCCTATATCTTATATGTAAATTAAGTGGTATGTCACAGTGTCCCTTGTAATCCAAATGATTGAACTCAAAGTTTGTTGATTCGAACTGTCAAACAGCTAAGTGGGGACCTGTTCTGCCAACTACGGCCTTCAGGTTTTCCCCCCCACCGCTGAGAGTCGTCCAAGGACGACCCAGCTGAGGTCCAGAAGAGGCACAGTGGTCTAAAAATTGACCGAGAACCCGGGGCAAGACTAACGCCAAAGAAAGGAGCAATTCTTATGGACCCTTGACCACACACACCACACCTAGAGAGCAGCCAAAGTGTGAACGGGGCCCAGGGCACACCTGCCGAGGATTCCTCGGCATGTGTGACCCAGGCCAAGCCCCCTACTCCCTGAGGAGAAAGTGGGGCACAGAGACGGTGCGTGAACGACTCAGTTGCAATGCAGTGACCGCCCAAAAGAAGCCGAGAAAGACCATTAAGGTTAACCAAGGAGGATACGTAGTTTAGCAGAGGATTCCGACTTTCTACCCCTCGGTAGTTATGCAGAGGCAGTATACAACTTAAAGAGGCGCCGTCGTAACCCGGACTTATACCCGTACTGCCGGGTTAACTTAACCTATTAGAAGAAGAAGAAGAGGACGAGGAAAGTGGCAACTATAGCCAGGGCCGGGTGCCGGGCACCAGAGTACTGGTCACACCAAGGAGGAGGAGATTGCACGGGAAGAGTGCAGAGCAGAAGCAGGTGCACAGCAAAAATAGGAGGGTAACAGTTAAAATTACAGAGCTGTTAGCTAGATTTTGTGTTGATTCGAACTGGTTAAAATTGCATTAGTTAAACTTAAGGGTCAGTAAATTTTCTACCCTATCTGCGCTTTGTTAACTTTCGCGGGACACATTTTTCGTCGAAATTCTGCTCAAACAGTTGCGAAATATTTTCTGAAAGATAAAATGCAATGCTTAGATATTAAAACTAAATTTAATACCCAATAAAACATAGAATGTATTTTTTATTTTAATCCAAAATATTTTTGGTGCTGCCATCTGCTGTCGTAATTTAATTCATACAGATTATTTTTATTTTTAATGAACATTTTTAAATATCTATTCCTTCTAATACAGTATTAAATGCAACAACAGATAATATATAATAATGCCACAATCATGGAAAGGTAATTTCTCAGATAATATTTTTAAGAAAAACAAAATTTAAATTTTTATACGGTCCCCGTACAGAAACATTTCCTATGAGTAAAATGTGCCCCATACACTAATAAGATGATGTACAAAATTTCAGCAGTTTATCATACAAAGTCCCAGAGATACGAAAAGACAAAAATACTGACTTAAACCACTTTTCGATTCATCGACATGGGTTCTCAGAGGGGGAAAACTCATGTCGGCAGATCGCGTTTCAGGGGTCACATACAAATTACGAAAGAAAACAATGATTACATAAATAGATAATAATTTTGCTATTTAATGGTACACTAGTAGAAATAATAACTTTACACAAAGATTACAAAGCTTGTTCAAAATGTTTTACATCCATGCCAAAGATCCATTAAAGATAAGAGGCAGATGCTATTTGCCTATGATGCATTTATGCATTGCATCATTTGCACTCTTGCTGTAAACATTTACACTTTAATTTGTGATAAATCCCTTACCAAATTTGTTTAAACATATCTGAGAATTTTTATGATAAAATGCTAAAATTTTGTACATCGCCTTATTAGTGTATGATGCACATTTTACTAATTGGAAATGTTTTTGTACAGGGGCCATATAGAAATTTAAATTTTGTATTTCTTCAAATTTAATCCCTGAAAATTTCAATCGATTTCATAAAATTCTGTACCTTTTTAAGCAACTTTGTAATTTATTATATATGTCTAAGATCAATATTTAAGGAATAAAAGCCGAGATCAATGTTTTTGGGACACCCTGTATACCAAAATGAAATCCCTATGAAATTGGGTCAACATATGCCAAATGGAAGTGCTAAAATAGTATTAGAAGATATAAATATATCCATACCATTTTTATGATGTGTCAACGTTACAATTCTTATTCTGTTTTTAAGTAAAAATAAGCCTAGCTACAAAATGATGGCAAATAAAAAAAAAACTAAAAATTGTTTTGTTATACACACAAATAGTGCTACTAGTTTTGTTGTACACAAAACTATAGCAGTAATGTAAAAAAAATAATAAAATGGTAGAGCAACCCGATGTGCTCTTTTCACATACAATGACCTTTAGAAAAGTGTAGTGAAATTTTCGTTTTTTTTTTTTGCTTGTTTTTTTTACATTGGGTAACATCAAAGTCTCCTCTTTTTAGTTAGGAATTTTAATTTCAAATAAACACAGATACAGTTTTTTCTGAATCAAAATGAATGATTTTATTTAGCAAAAGAAAGAAAAAAAACAAAAACAGGAAGCAGCCAAATGTCCGGCCAGATGACGGCCAGATGACAAGACACAGTATAAAGGGTGAAAAATGTAATTACTATAAACATCACATACATTCACTCACTCAGTTGTTCTTTACATTGGCTATTTCTTTTCTGAATTTTTACACTGACATGTAGTTCTTGAAAAAAATGCACAAAGAATGAACAACACGAACACATGTAAGAGACATAAAGAGGGGCTGGACCACTGGATGGCCAGCCTGACTAGTGGCCGGTGGACACAGTGCTTCCTGGTGATCACAGGCCATCGCCTACCTTCCACAATTTGCAATTCCAGATTTTGGTAAAGATTCACAGAGAAATTTACGTGCAGTAAAGTTATATGACATCAAAAGTACATCTTAAATTTTCTTATTTATAATAAAATAGGCGATTTCAGTCATAATATATTTAAATATTAATGATAACATGTCAAGTTCTTTAATTGAGAGAAAATAAGTATAAAGATACATTTTTAAAAATCTGATGTGGGCAGCTTTCCCTACATAATGCTATAAATTTGTTTCTTTCACAGTGAAAAAATAATGAATAAGATCCATGACACATGGTTTTTAACTGTACATTAAGTGCATTTTTGGATGACAACATGCAACGCCATTTCGATGTACCTAATTAATTTATATTTTGCGCAAATTTAATTTGACAATTGTCAGTATTGATAGCATCGTAATGAACAATATAATCCATATATTAATCTTATATAATAAAAGAAAATGGCTGTACGTGTGCAGTCTGTAGAGGGAAATATGAGCATCATAAGACTATGAAATTTGGTACACAAGTACTTAGGATGAAGGTGCACTTTGACGTTATTTTTTTTAAATTTCGAATAAATTTTTTAGATATTTTATAGAGATATGCGGCTCAAATTTCATTCGAGGCATGGTAGAAAGATCATAGACAAGTTCTCGCTTGCTAAACCCGGAAACCCAGAAGGCTGGCACCTCAGTAGTAGGATTTAATATTCAGAAACTTAAAATTCTGACAGAGATTAGTAGATAAAATTGAGATTTAATTTTTTAAATATAAGATTCCAACAGTATTATAAGCATTCCCTGGGGAAAAAAATATATCCCTTTTCTGCCATAATTTTTTAAGTTAACAATTAAGATTTTAAACGACTGTAAAACTTTTAATGCACGGTCTTGAAGGGAGAGAGGTTTCGAATCCTTTTTTTGAACATTCGAATATGCTCAAAATCAATAGAATTCCAATATTTACCAATTCTAATAATCGTACCACATTACATTCGATATGCTCTATTTGTTCGTGAGATATCGTATCCACAGACTTAAACAAGCACACACACACACATATATACACAGGCATCACCTCAAAAATGTTTGATTCTAGTTCATGGATTTTTAAAACGTGCACGAATTTTTGACCCCAATACAATACTTTCCCTATACATAATACAAGGTGTGCAGGGAAAATAATAAAAAATTATATTTCTGTGCATACACGAAAGCATTTAACATGCATTTTCATGTGTACTTATTTAAAACTTATATTTAGATGCTTTAAAAGCAATATTAAATCAGAACTAAAGTGATATTTTAATGGAATTAACTAAAATTTCAAAAGGTCAATTTTAAAATGTGATATTTTTAACTTCCTGCGTCTAAAATGTAAGCAAAATACTTAAAAGATATTACATACAAAAAGTGAGGCATATTAGAAAAGTGCCACTCAAAAATTTGGTGCACCACTAAAAGTTGGAAATTTTTTTAACTTCCTAAATAAATTTTTACTTGCATTGCATTCCTTTTAGAAAGCAGGACAGCAATATGGTGTGTAAGTCAAAAATTTGGTGCACCACTAAAAGTTGGAAATTTTTTTAACTTCCTAAATAAATTTTTACTTGCATTGCATTCCTTTTAGAAAGCAGGACAGCAATATGGTGTGTAAGTCAAAAATTTGGTGCACCACTAAAAGTTGGAAATTTTTTTAACTTCCTAAATAAATTTTTACTTGCATTGCATTCCTTTTAGAAAGCAGGACAGCAATATGGTGTGTAAGTTCACTGTGAAAGACATGCATGCAAAATTAATATTTTATTTAAAATGTTTAAATTGAATGAAGGAAAATTGAAATGTATATTTGATAAAACAAGAATCAAAATAAATATCTTTGATTAGAATAAGTTGATTATTATCTAGAATTTAATTTTTTGTTACTTAAAACAGAAATCAGTTAATAAAACATATTTTATTTAAAATGTACTTTTTTGTCATATGTTTGTTACACTATTCTCTTATTTGATATACGATTTTAAAATTCCAGTTCTTTAAAATTTAATAATTAAAACATTTTAAATCGTTTAAGCATTCTATATTTACTACTTTAAAAAAAAAAAAAAAAAAAAAAAAGTTAATTCATGTAAATAATATATAAAAACAATTCCAAGACATTAAACAATACTTTTGAATATATGAAAAAAGGACTATTATAATTATATCAATATACTGCATTTTTAGATAATTTTCTTATTTAAAATAATTATACATGAAGCATGACCAAAATGATAATACAACAGTAACAGCTGCTAACATTTGCCCAGTTTTAATTTTAAATGAAAGTTATGATTTAAAAAAAAAACCAACAAAAAAAAAATTAAAATAATTAAATATTTTCCTTAAAATGATGCAAAATAAGTTCAAGGAGTTAATTTAAATTATATTATATTTTAGCAGCAAGGCACAAAAGTTTTTACTTTTTATGCCCCATTTTTGAAATTGTATTATTTTAAATAAACAGCATAAAGCATCAACAAATGCATAAAAAAAAAACAAGATGACAATTAGAAACAATCAATGCACCATAATGACAGTTCTTTAACTTTAATATGGCACTAGTTGAATGGGTTAAGTGCATGAATTTTGATTGATAGATTATAGATAATTTAACTGTACACAACTTCTCTCATTTTTTTTTTCTTTCAGTTTTAATTTTTAAACAGACATTTGAAATATTGATTGAATTTCAATAGTCATTACACACATCCAAAAATACATAATATAAACTAATACATTAGAAAGGGATTGCTAATAAATAATATTTTCCTTTGACATTATTATTGAAAATAGCATATTTTAAATTTTGTAATTTATAGAGAAAGGGACCTGCTTACATAATAAGGCATAAAAATCAAATAGTCAACATTAAACTTTTTTTACTTAAAACACATTTCACTATAATACTTTCTATTTTGGTTAATACCAAATTGTGAACAAACACATGATTGCAAAGAAAAATATTATTCAAAATTTTGATGCATGTATTTCATTTCAAAATCCCATAATAAATAAATAGAAAAATCGACTATTGTGAATAACAAATATGTAATTATATTACTGTATTTTATTGTAAATTCATATAATTTAAGATTTATTATAAACTCCTCTTATGTGAAAAACTTTGAAAAAAATAAGAGTTTATTAAGTCTTGCCTAGGGAAGAACTTAAACTCTTCATTTATGGATTTTAAAATGGTAGTTCGTTCTACCAACTGAGGTTCCTGGCTAAGGAAGAAACTTAAGTAATATGTTTCTAGTTAAAGAGCATATACACATATGAATCTAAAAGTGACTAATGATAAATTTTGAAATGTTTGCCTTATATCTTAAATTTCAGATGTTTAGAAAACTCCAGACATGTTAGTGTTTTTATTTAAAATATTACATATCTGAAAATGTGGCTGCCAAGTTACAAAATATGTTGATGATATTGATAGGGCAAAAACAAGCACCATTATTTATTTATTTATTTTAATTCTTTTAATAAATAAGTACAAAATTACCTTCGAATTAGGCTGAGTCGATAATAATTAGTTTAAATTCTTCATAAATTGTAATTGTACAGATATGTAATTTCGAAAGAAATACAAATAAAGTGGATTTTATGAACTGGATAAACCTAAAGTTAAAATCCTTTTTCCAAATACATTCTCTTCATATTAAACGTGGGTGAAGCTAGGTGCTAAATGAGAATTGGGATTAACTAGCGGGAACACATGCTAACCAGGAAAGTTTTAGACATGAAATTCTCCTAATCTATTGTCAATAGATTCAGAAACTTAAAAACACAGAAATGCACAATATTCATGCTTAATATTATTGTCTATTTTAATGATACTAGAAACCACTAAATAAAATATACACAAATATAATATGTCGGAATATTTTACACAATAAATGCTATAAAACATGTTTCATGTGGTTAAAATATTATCACACATTACATGCTCAGAAAACAGATGACCTAAATTTAGAAAATAATAAAACCCACTCTTTTCAATATATAAAGCTAATTTGCGTACTTTTAGAGGGCGATATATGTTTTTATCTGAAATTAAGAATTGTTATTATAAATCTAGTATATTTAAAAATAAATTAATTTTTTATAATACATACAAATCCAGATATACGGGAGTTTCTTATTTGATACAATTCAGTTATATGTTATTTCTATAGCATAGAGAAATCCCCATTTTGTAACAAGTCAAAATTGTATTTATTGTGTGAACAGTGTGCCTTTTTCTGATAATATATATTAAAATATTAATGTTACAAAATGTAATGCAAATTAATCATTAATTATAATTTTATTCCCCTCCTACAAAGCAGGTCAAAATTAAATCCATTGTGTGAAAAAAACTTTTTTTTTATGTATAACACACTTTTATTTTAATAAATTTTAATTTATAATGCAAATGCATGATAGATTTATTATGTGAAAAGAAATTTCTTTTGTATAACAAGCTTTTATTTTAATTTTGATTTACAATTCAAATGCATGATAGATTTATTGTGTAAAGAGGGATCTTCTCTCATGTATATTATTTTAATTAAATTTTAATTTATAATGCAAATGCATGATAGATTTATTATGTGAAAAGAAATCTTCTCTTTTGCATAGCATGCTTTTATTTTAATTTTAATTTACAATGCAAATGCATGATAGATTTATTATGTGAAAAGAGATCTTCTCTCATGTACATTATTTTAATAAATTTTAATTTATAATGCAAATGCATGATAGATTTATTATATGAAGAGGGCTCGTTTCTTATATATAGCACAATTTTATTTTAATATATTTTAATATATAATGTAAATCAATGATAGTGCTTTGATTTTATTTTTTGAGCAAAAAGCAGGTCAAAATTATATGTATATATGTAGAAAACTTTCATATATATACTATATACTTTCACATTAATAAATTATAATATGCAATTTAAATTAATTATAGGATCACACTTTTATATCCTGACAACAAAGCAGGTCATAATTATATGTATTATGTATAGGGTGCTCTTCTCATGTATACTATATACTTTCATAATAATATATTACAATATGCAATTTAAATTAATTATAGGATTATATTTTAAAGTTTGACCTTCTTTGTGGTTCGAAAATAAATATTATATATTTTTATATTAATAAATTATAATATGCAATTTAAATAAATGATAATATTATACTTTTACCTCCTGACCACAAAGCAAGTCAAAATTATATATAAAGAGATCTTCTTTTATGTATAATATATAATTTCATATTAATAAATTATATATAATAAAAAAAAGATGAAATAAAATTTTCTTTTCCTACACACAAAGCTGATAATCACAATTTTGCTTATATTATAAAATACGCAAAAGAGCTTGTTCACAAAATGAAAATAAATTTTGACATTTTCCTAGGTGGTAAAAAGAAATTGAACAATTTGGAAAAAAAAAATAACAATCTCCCATCATTTACTGGATGTGATTCTTCATGTAACCAATACAAATTTCCAGCAATATTCCTGGCAAAGTTAAAAAAACAACGTATTTGATAAATCATATCAGTCATTACTAATAACCAATTTTTTTTCTCATTTGTCTTATACATAACTCTACAATCATAAATCATAAATTTTTTACTAAATACATTAGAAACTCATTGTGAATATTCCATCTTTTTAAATACTTACTATAATATTTTTTTTAACACATACCAGACTCACACAGTATCACTCGCTCTGTGAATGCTTACATGCTCACTAAGCTTTAAATCTTTACTCAACATAGCTTTCATATAATATTCGCACACAGAGGACAAACACTTATAACCGGGTTTCATCTTGCTCATCTGTGATGCATGGCACACCCCAAATCAAACTTAAATAGCTCTAATCCTTATTTTTTTTCTATTCAGAAATTACAATTCACTAAATAAAGGACTACAATTAACCCCCAGGGTTGGATTCATCCTTTCCATTGGAAGAATGGTTAAGATATACATATAATTTAACTAAAAATATAAAACTGAACTTGAAGAGACATTGTATATCACCTGTTACTAATTGAAATACTCTTAATGAGTACTAAATTAAGAATTCTTTGAAATGCAAGTGAATAAAGTATAAATAGTTGGGGCAAACAAAACAATCCATACGAAACGAAACTAATTAAATTAATACTAATTACATTAATTAGAATTGTTTTCTATGGATTGGTATTTTCAACTATTTTTACTTTACTTAGTTGCATTTCAATGCACTATTAAATTAGTACTTATAGATAGTCTTTTAATTAGTAACAGGTGATCTACAATGTTTCTTCAAGTTCCATTTTAATTTTGTTAGTTAAATTATTAATATGATCTTATTTATATTACTGACGATAATGTTTTGTTATTCTAACATGTAATACATACTTAGCATTCAGAATCTAAATTGTATTCAATCTTTGAAAAATTTTAAACTTATATATATATATGATGGGTAAAAAAATTCTAATTATCGTTTGTCAAATGGCAAAGAGTTTAGTCTATGAGTATGAAAGAAATCACCATCTCTATAGTTAAAAACTTCATCAACATTTTTATTTACTTAGTTAAATTTAAATTATATTTTGTCTGTGTTGCAGAGTTATAAAATTAATTTGTTTAATTAAGTTATATATATATATGCATCAAATAACAGATATTGCTTGATACATAAAACTAGAGAGAAAATAATGATATGCTGTTTTATACAATTTCTAAGCATTCTTTCTGAATGGCAATGAGTTTAACAAATATTTCAATTGAAACACGAAGCCGATAGAATTCCAGGAGTCGAGGAAAATATTGAAAATAGCCTCAGCCACAGAAGAAATGCAAAACTTAAAGTCAATTAAATTGTCATTTTCTGATATATGTAGTTAAAAATTTCACATATGCCTAGACCTAGTTACCTTACACCTTTCTGGTAGGTCGGACGGTCTGGGTTTCAACAACAACAACATATGCCTAGAAGATCATTAAAAAAGCATTGCAAAATATCTTAAATATTATCTGGTTTATTTAAATAAATATAAGCAAACGTCTGGTATAAAAATCTAATTTATTTCTATGAAATATTTAAACTTATAAATTTTTTTTCATAAATATTTTATCATGAATTTCAAAAGCTATTTTCTTTATCCATATAGTTATCAAAGATGAAAATTTAAAATTTAAAAGTATACAATCGGTCTAATCTTTCTATAAATTGCTTCTATAAATAAAACACATTTCACTTGTGTGGTGATCAACTTCATTTAGGAAGGAATCCAACCCTGCCTCCTCAAGAAATTTCACAGAACATCAATGTGGCACATTGCCACCCATACATAACACATTCTTTACATCCCAAAAAAGCTTTTCATTATCTGTTCTGCCCAAGATGGTTCCACGAAATCTCTAAACAAATGCAACAATCAAACTCTTAGTCTCTAGTTCATTAATAAATTAGTCATGTAAGACTTCTCTCATTGAGTCCTTTCTCACTCTCAGAATTACAATGCACACTATACCCTCTTAACATTGGCAGTGTAAGAGCTATCTAAAATAGTTTACTTCAATCCATAAGGTTCCATAAAACATCAGTCTTTACAAATTGCCGAGCACATTGCTAGCATCATTAGCTT
This sequence comes from Amaurobius ferox, assembly GCA_951213105.1. Lineage (NCBI taxonomy): Eukaryota > Metazoa > Arthropoda > Arachnida > Araneae > Amaurobiidae > Amaurobius > Amaurobius ferox. The sequence goes on from OX578135.1 coordinate 105,696,955, forward strand.
TCATATATACAAGACAATTTCCTGCAGTTTTGATCCTTAAAGTCGTGATAATAGTCATCAGTCATGATCACTGGATTAAAGTTAATCTGTCAAATATGTTTAGACTTATCTGGACATACATATGTTGCTTCTTAGATACATCACAGGTATTTTAATCCATCATTGAGGCTTAAAATAGAGGAATAATCTGAAATATATTGATATAATGACAGATATTAAAAATAGCTGTCTTTGGTTTTAATAACTTATTTACAAAAAAAAAAAAATTGTTAATCTGTATCACTTATATTAAACAGAGATTAAACAAAACTTAAAATTTTTCATTGCATACTTATTTACTCATCGAAAATATATGGAATAAGTTTTATGTCTTTACAAAAGCAACAATTTATATGATGAAAAAAAAAATGTAATTACTCCCAAATAAATATTTTACCGATGTGTGTGTGTGTTTCATAGAATATTAAAGAATATAAGTCATTAAATATTTTGCAGAATGTTTCATATTATATATTTAAGCATATAATTAAGCATAATTGCAATATACAATTGCAGTGTTTTCCAATGATATGCATTAATACAACAAAAAAAATGCAATGGAAAAAATATAGGTTGGGGATGTCTACTAATAAATATATGCCATTAATAAATATCTGCAATATTTAAATTAAAGGGAATTGTTTTCAATTTCATGTTCCCAGTTATTAATTATCTCGTGATTCCTTATGATGCATCTCAGAAGCATTTTACATTTTATGGACAAAAACTTTTCATTGTCATTCCAGAAACTTAATTTTTTAATTCTGGACTGTGTCTCGGGTATAGATGTTAAAAACCAGGCAAGCATTTACACATTCGGTTTTCTCAAATCGCATTCAAATCTGGTAACATTCTTCTTAAATGGAATGCCAACAGTCTTGAGCATTCAGCAATTTGCTGGCGGGTAAACATGAATTTGTGATGACGGCCCTATTTTTTGAATGGTGGTAAAGAAACCAAACAAAACCGTTGCGAAACAACAGGGAATTTTTCTACAAAAATTTCTTTTGGCCCACTTTTGATGCCTTTGTGATATCTTCTACACCAGCAGCACACACGCCTTTTAAAAAAAATGATATATTTTTATTTATCAAAAAACGAAAAAATGTGTATAAAAAAAGCAGATCTGATGAAATTCTGCATTTTTTTGAGCACCCTTGGTGTTGACCACTGTATTATCCCATTGTCTCACTTTTAAGGCTAGTGTTGAGAAACAGAGGCACATAAAACATCTTGCTCTGGACCACCAAACTGGCTGCTGCCTGAACTTCTGGTATACAGCTGAGGAGCTCCGCAAAACGAGTCGTTTGCAGAGGAAACCTGTTCTCCACGAATACTCGAAGAGCTTTCTTATACCTATCATTGATAGCTTCAAGCTCCCTCTGATCTTGAATCTCCTCTGAAAGAATTCAAGATTTTAAACATTAAAAAAGATTAAAAATAATTAAATTTATTTTCTAACTAGTTGGAAGAAATATTCAGAATGAAATATTTAAAAATCACAAACACAAAGTTAAATTTATATGCAAAATAATATCTACTACTTTTCCAAAGAGGGATGAAAGAAAATCAAACCTCATATATTCACAAATTAAATCCACAATTACATAAGGAGTTTTAAAATTTTCCCTTTTCAAGCTTTACCTTCATTTTTCTAAGAGAAAAATCCAACGTTAGAAGTACATGGCAAAATCCGGACAATTCATTTTAAATTAAGTGTATTTCTATTTCATTTATAGATATTTTATTTATTGTTCCAATTTATTTTTTAATACATTTTAAACTTGATATTATTCTGCAAGTCTATAGAGCTAGGAAATTTTGCATTATTTTTTATAGTCTAGTTCGACGCTTTTACAAAAATCGTTTCTTATCTTTCAATTTGTATTTAATTTAAATTTTAATACAATTAAACATTTACTTCAATCTTTAAATATACTGCAATTTTCTAAAAATAGCACCTTTAATACTAGCACTCTAATTTCAAAACTAGTATTATACTTTTCTCTTCCTTTTTATTTTATTTTCACTAATATATAAAATAATATATAATATGTATAATTAAATTTAATAACCCTTTAAAACATATTAATAAATATGTTTTTTTGTTTGTTTGTTCATATGACCCCTGTTTCTGCAGAGCACGAATACAGGTCCAGTGACGCCAGAAGAAGGACAGAGAGAATGACACACAAGACAAGAGTACAAAGTCTAATAATACATGCAAGCATCACTGACTAAGGTCTGAAGGGTGCAGCTTCTCATTTAACGAGGACCCAGAAGGCGGAAGACTGACTTCATCCTCAGGTAAACAACCATGCCTTACTCGGGATTCGAACCCAAGCCCACTAGACAGCAGCCGGAGACGCTATCCACTTCACCACCTGTGTGGTAATGGAAAATATGTTGGCGACATAAATTACCCTAGTAGCATTTAACATTAGCCCAATATTGGACCAATATTGTTTATCTTGGCATTACATTGGAAATATTTCCAATGTAACCTCAATATTGGATAAATATTTGAATTACATTGACCTCCAATATTAGCTAATATTGTCATTACCATACAAAGCCAATAGTGTTACATTGGAAATATATTCCCAATATTTTATGCCAATATTTTGCCAATTCGTCAAAATGTCCACTTTTTCATATTGGTCCAATGTTGGCTGCCAGCCAATATTGGATTGCTAATAGGGTACTGATGAATAAAAATATAATTGTTGGCTAGAGAGGCATTTGCCTTGGATTGGCAACTATAAATATAGGATTAAGCCCCCCATCAAAAAAGAAAATATTTTGATCAATTTGGCACACATTTTCCAGGGTTTTAATACTTACATCATTGAATATTGAAAACAAATCTTAAAATTTCATGACTTTCTTACCTGGTGATTGCATGATGATCACTTTTAGGCATACATATTCTTCTATACAAAGCTCCAATCTGCGGAAGTTATCAGCGAGTCGTGCCAATCTCTCTACAAGGGGTAAGGCTTCCTGAAGTTCCTCCAAGCCCACTGGCTCCCCAACCATGATCGTCAGGCACTCCCTCAGTGAGCACAGTGCTGTAGCAACAGCTTGAGGGACACTGACAGGCGGTGAACCCTTGATGGCTAGAAAGGCACACGTTGTGAGCACCAAAAGCTCATGCCACTTATGGGTCAGTAACTGCAAAAGGAAAATAAATATTAGAGCCATGTTAAATCCGTAAAATAAAAAATTGTAATTGAATTATTTCACAATTTCAAAATAAAGTACTAATGATTTTAATTAACAGATATACTAACGATTAACTTCAATTTTTATTATTATTAATGAAGAACAATCCAATAAAGAACATAAGAAATATTTAAGTTCTAAGTAAATTACTAACAAATATAAATATCATTTTTTAAAAATAAAATAACACGTCATTGCCATTAACACCAACTTAGGACCATTGGGAGCTAAGTAGAAGCTTATGAGTGTTAAGCACTCCCGAAAGTTCGTTTAGCATTTTCAGCAGTCTTTCAAATAGTTTTCTATATGCAAATGAATATTTAGCCTGAAGGTTTTTTAGTACCCAGTGAGACATTTAGTGCCCTTTTACTTTTAGTCCTTCAATGCTGACATCATTATACCCCTTTTTAATACTGACATAATTATGAAATTATGATTAAAATGTGTGAATCTGGGGCTTATAAAATTCTAGAGTTTGAGCCCCATAAGTTTTTGAAACAAATTTTTAGACCCTTTAAGGCTGGTGATACTGCGTTACTATATTTTTCAATCCGAGTTTGATTATAAGAATTCTAATGCAAGCTTAGCGCTACAATCATCAGTTGTTACAATATAATTGTGGTTTGATGCAAAATATATTTCTTTTAAAGCCTGTGATGACTGTATGCAGCTTGAAATCTTCAATGAAGCGAACCATCATACATGTTGATTTGAAAGTATTTTGTACAATCAGTTATATCACATACTGATGTTTCCTCAATTCTGTGAAAATATTAAGGCAGTATTAAAGCTAAAAAGGTAAATAATCAGTTTGGAGAAGTTCTGTGTTCGAAAAAAATCATACACTACACTCTCATTTTACACTTTTAATCATCAGTCCCAACTTTTAAATGTTACCTTTTGAAATAATATCATATAAACATGATTATTATCTTACTTATTTATTTTTCTTGTAAATTACGATCGAGTTAAATTTCAAAATGAAATGCTTATTCACACATACAAGGTTATTTAATGCATGGCATTAGTTTATAAACAAAATTATTGTCCACTATTTTTCTATGCCAGAATATAGATTACTCTGTAGCTTTACAGTTATTTTGCTTATGGGAACGATCTCCTATTTAAATACAAATGCAATATGCCAGTGCAAAAATTTGAAAATGTTTAACTTTAGCTAATTAGAAGTTATTCAAAATTCAATAATGGAAATAAAAAAGATTGGCTTATAGGTTGGTGAAATGATGACTGAAAAGGAATTTGATTAATAATCCCATTGGTATTCTACATCGGTATAGCATGGTCTTAACATTTAGGATTCATTTTACTGTGCATTTTTTGACTGACAACTCATCTACCATGGGAAAACAATTATTCACCTCGTTGTGAACAAACACATGCCTCTTGATACGACTGTAACAATGTTCAATTGTCAATGCTTTCATCGTACACTAACATGGTGATTTTGTTTGCAAAGATATCAAATAATGTTGAATACAAAAGATGACAATTTTAACAACTCTCTGATGAATGTTAATTCAATAAAGAATTAAATTTTAATTAGACTAGTGTCCAAAATTACCTTTACATGCAAAAAAAACACAGATTCCTCAACAACTGTTTAATATAATTGAATGAATTTTTGGGTGTTGATACATATGATCATAACACATAAATACAAAATGGAAAATCGTATATAAGTGAGTACGATACAAAATTAATTATAAAACAATTTGCCACTTCATTCAATTTCTGCCCAGCCTCTAAACGACTGTCAGCTCGCCACCTCAAAGATTCTTTTCAAATAATACTTCAGAGCCATAAACAACTGTTTTAATTCGATAAACACTGCTATCAAATCCTGAATTCCAGAAGTATGCAGGGAAACATACTTTGTGCACAGGACTTGCATCACTTATTTTTATGTATGTAAAGATAATTTTTGACACCAGTATAATTTAGAAACTTGGAGATTGAAAATCGCAATGAAATGATGCCACCTATTGTCAAATGTTAAAGCCCCCTATTTATCTTCATATTATGTGTATCAAAACACTATCAGAAAATACTGTATCTTATTTCTTGCAGAAGATATACACTTTTGTAGACTTTTTCTGGATATGATAATTGCAAACTTAATTATCATTGAGTATAAGAACTGTCACACTTTGAAACAAATTTACTACCTGAGTGTGAATTGCAACAGGGAGCTCATGATAGAAAGGCAATCTCTTGGTCCACTGCACCAACTTATACACAATGCTGTCACCTATGTGACATAACTTGTCGTTTAGTTCCATTTTACACTGTAGGAGTTCCTTTGCATTTTTTAATTTTGCCACATCCTCAAAGGCCTCACAGTCCACAAGTTGTTTAATCATCACAGCTGCCTGTTCAGGAGTCATCCTATTCTCCTGGCGAGAACTCGACACACAGTTCTCTGTTCGATGCCTCAGGTGAACCACATCCGCAGGGTTGGTGAGAGCAGTCTTTAATATCTGGCCATTCGCCCAGTCTTGATGCATGGAGAAGCGCTGGTTCGATGGAAGTGATGGTTGCTGTTGTTCTTGGGTTACATGGCCATTCTTGGGACCCCTGCGATGCTTCTTATACTTCACCTTAATATTAAAGGGAAAACGTTAAAATAGCGCATTGAGAAAATGATTCAGAATGAAGAACTAGAATGAAATATTTAAAAATGTGCAAATAAATACATTTCTGAAATGAGACAAATTATGAAAAAAAAAAGGAACAAATAATCTGAAAGAAAATGAATAAAAAGTGAATAGGTTTAAAATCTATTGTCTGTTAAAATCATGAATGATTTCTTAATCAAAATTGAAAAATAAATTGAAAATAATTTCTCAACATGGTAAAGAGAAAAAAATTTGATAGTATGTAAAATATTCTACAAATTTGCTTAAAAACATGATAATGATCAATCTTTAGAAGATTTAGAAGATGGGAACAAAAACATAGTCTTTAGAAAATCTACAACCTAATCAATAAGATTGTCATATGTGGAAACTGGGAATAAATATTAATATCCTTATAAAATATTAAAAAACCCTACAAACATAAATAGAAATAAATCAGAAATTTAGATTCGCCTATAAACAATCTTAGAATTATTATTTTTTTTTGTTGAATCAGAAAATTTTATTGGATAAGAAATAAATAACTGCAGAAATAGAGGAAACAATTATGGCTATCATTTTATTTTTCAAGCAATAAGTGGTTCTCTTTCTTGAATTATACTTCCAAAGTACTATACTGGTGATTGAAAATGTTAAAAAATCAGTTTAAAGCGGTTTCATTTATAAACCACAACACTTCTGAAAGTTAAGCCTGCAATTGCAGTCACACTTAAAATTGAAAATACATTTTTATATAATTTTTAAATGCATCTTGCTTTTCTTTTAAATTTCAAATATATTTTAAATCCAATACAATTACTAACAACAACTAACTCTGATAGAAAATATATATTTATAATACAAAAACAAATGCAATGTAGGGATATAATTTTAAATATAAGTATGACAATGTGCAAACCTTAGACAGCATACCATATCAATATATTAATGACCAATACTTCATTATTATAAAGCAGTTTAAATTAAAATTCTATCATTGTTGCATTTGCTTCAAATACAAAGATATATTATGCAATGATATCACAAAAAAAAAAAAAAAAAAAAAAAAAAAAAAAAAAAAATCTTCCCAATATATTTCATATATTTACATTTATGTTTCCGTCTTGTCAAAACTGACTATTACAAACACCCAAAATTAAAATGATTGTCAGCTGATTTCCAAATTTCTTTTGAATAAATTACAAAAAGTTTATGAAGATTTCAACAAACTAATTCTGTTACAAACATACTTAACATAATACCTTATATAAATTATATACAGCTCCTGAATTTCTACCACCAGGCATCCTATCTTCCCTCACAGCTACAAAAGATAAATGACAAAAATTAGTTACAGTACTTAACTATGCAATATAAGAATTTTCATAGATATCAATATTTCATCTTGGTTCTTAATAAAAAAAAAATGTAATTTCATATAACCATAATCTATCCAAACATCTGATTACAATAAATATATTTTCAAAAATGTTTTCTAAAAATTGAAGATAATAATTTTACTCCATTTCTATTTCAATGTGATCAACCATAATGAATTGAATTTTATGTATATTTTGAGAAAGTTGAAAAGCTTGAAATAAAGTATTAAATCTTTCATAAAGATGTATTATTAAAAAAAATTATATTCACACAAATCACACGCATTATTATGTCATTTTAGAAAAATATTGTACTTAAATGTAATATTAAATAATGAAGTTGCATAAAAGTAATTTTTTTATTATGAAGTAGAAGAAGTTCATAAAAGAAGTTTTGTATTAGGAAGTTGCATAGCATAGAAATTCGTGAAATATTCTTGAATACAAAGCATGAAAGATTATATGAAAATGATAAATATTACAAAATATAGCAGAAATTAATAAATTATTAATAATGACTGAAATAATTTTAAATATTAAGTTTAAGTTTATCACTTTTAATATTACGTTTTATTTTATCTGCTATACACACACACACACACATATATATAATACAAGTAAATTAATATTCTTCAATTACATATATGTATATATATAATTCCATTTTATTTGTTAATTATTTCCTTAACTACTGAATAGAGTGGCACCTTTATGACTGTTCAACACATAAATCTCCTTAAAAAGCCCCAAAAATAATGAAAGTAAAACTGCTTAAATTTCATCTATTTACTATTTTATCTATTAAAATTCATGTAACACTGTGCATTTTGGATAAAATTTAAAATATTGTGTTTATATAAAGATTTAATATGATGACAGAGACAATAAGAAAAAGTAAACATATTTTGTTCCATAATAACAAAAATTATTACAGTGAACGGCAGTAATTCGAATTGTAAAACAAATTGAAAATTCTCCTCCACCCTATTTAACTCCCCATTTACATTCTAGCAATGTCCCATAGATGGCAGCACCAAATTAGTTACACGAATTTGGTATAGATGGCAGCACTACGAAGTTAAAGGGACTCTAGTTAAAAATAGAAAATAAAGTGCATAAATAAAGCCAAAGCACAAACTGCTGCATACGTAGAAATGGAGACTTATAAGGATGCTATAAAAGGACAATGATTTAAAAAAAATCAAACCATTATTCTAATTTACTAATGTAAATAGAATGTCTTTTCTTCTGAGAAAGATATAATATTGTATTTTAAAACAAATTAATTGTTGAAATAATGAAGAACATATTTTTTTTCCATCTCTAACGTAGTGTAAAAGGAAGTGTTTTAAGGAAACTTATTGAAGACCAATTCACTAGCCTATAAAGAAGGTAATAAAAGCTAATATTTTGTTTATGGATTTTGAGTGTATATATGTCATTTCAGAATCCTGAAATAAAATTCATTATAATGTACACAAATTTAAGCTAAATGAAATGCAGTTTTTTATATATATAAGGCAAAAAATATTCAGATTTTTGTCAGTGGATGGTAATGGATAAACGTAACACTTTTCAATTTACATATTTTAAAATGAAGTATCTCAATGTAATACTATAAGAGTCATCAAAATTGCACACCTTCTTTTAACTAGTTATTTATTTAGTGTAGCCATTAGCAATTTATTTAGATATTTGTAAAGTGAAATGATTACTAGAGAGTTTAATGAACCAAAAAAGAGCATTCGCAGAAACGAAAGTTTCAACACTTAATTAAAATATCCAGAGATAAATAATTACAACTGCATTAGGATTGTCTGCAATTGTAAAAAATAATAATCAAAATACTATTTATTATTAATTTATAAAAATAATATGCAATAGTAATTAACAAATTTCATTAATTTTCTGATACATTTATGATAATATATTTCAATCCATTTATATGTAGTTTGATATATATCAAGTTCTATGGTATTAATGATAAGAAAGTTAGTTTTTCCTATAAATGTTACACATTACAACATACTTATACACAGTGTTTCTTTTAGGCATATCTCTGGGGAGAGCTAAACCCTCTCTCCCCAGAGAAGAGTATTCGCCGCCCCCCCCCCCCCCCAGAGGTTAAGCTAGTTTCTATTTATGTGACAGCATTTATATATATTTATGTCGGGCAAATAGAAAACTTGCGCCTCCCCCCCCCCCCGCCCCGCCAAAATGCCCTCAAAGAAACACTACTTATACAGCACCCAAAATAATTCAATTATTGATTATATAAGTATATTTTCAATTTAAAATATACTTTATATTATAAATCGTAAAATATAAAATTGTGAAATCTTTAGAAGTATTACTTGAAAAAGAACTTACCAGCTAAGACCATTCCTTGCCTAACACATTTCTGAAACCGGCAATACTGGCAGCGATTTCTCTGGGCTTTAGTGACTTCACAGTTACCATCTGCCACACAGGTGTACACCCTTTTGTTTTGAACAGTCCGCTTGAAGAACCCTTTGCAACTGGGAAATAAAATGAGGTCAATCAAGAATTAACTCGCATGTCTATTATAACAAAGTAAATACCATGCCTTAACTGATAATTTATTACCCGATATACATAAAGAACATTTGTTATTTTGTAATAATTTGTACTAAAAATGCGTCATACTGCAGTGAAATAAACAAAACATGTTTGAATATTCCCATTGTATAACAAGCTTGGAACTAGAATAAAATGCATATGTTTTGGTTTTGATAATTGTTTAATTGTCAAAACGCCATTCAAGGACGTATCCAGAAATTTCATTTCGGATGGGGGGGGGGGGGGGGAGGTCCGGACCCACCGGACCCCCTCTTACGTCGTTGAAGCCATTTATGATACTTTTTTTTGTAATACTTTTTTAAATTTGATATACCGTCAACATTTTAAGAAACATTTTCTCATAGTTGCCATTTTAAAAGATTTCAGAATTTAAAATAAATAAATAAAATAACAGTAATCACTCAAAAATGTGGAAAATAGTACTAAGATAAAAATATTTACAATTTCTGGGAGCGTTTTTAGCTCTAAAAATCACTAAATATCCATGGAAAAGCATTGTCTTTTATTTTACATTGTTGGCGATTATGCAATGCAGAAGCTGAAATTTGTGGGATTTAAATTAAGCAGTTTCAGATATCTTACGAACAAGGATGTCTCATGGGGCAAGCACGTGGTGCCCTATACTTGCAGAGGACCTCAAAATGTTGTGCTTTATTTTTATTGGACCTTTCATATAGGTTTTTAAAGACGCGCTAATGTATTATAGCTAATCCAATGTTCTCTCTCTCTCTCTCTCTCTTTTTTTTTGCATTTTACATAATTCGACATGTTATCATTAATATTTTGTGTATCAATTTACACTTGCCTTTACAACACTTTGGCTACGACCTTTTATCGGATATATAGTTGAGCATGAGATCCTGATATTATAATCCCCATGGTGTAACTTGGTGGTTTTAATGTAGGTTCTGCATTATTTTATATTTGTATTAGTCTCTTCCGAGTCTTGGTATTTTGTGATTTCATCAAAGCTTAATTGACTTCGGATTAGAAGCATTTGCATAATCAGTACTTCTTCTTTCTGCCTGAGCTAGAATTGTGGACCTTCAGAAAAACTATGGTTACATAACAAGGGTCGGATCATTAATTGGAACAAGGTAGTTTCTGGCGCTAAAATATTTTTATATCGAACAAATGTCTCCAAAACATTATTGACCAAGGGGGACACAAAATTATCTGCCAGAAACTAAATGGAAAAGACTGAAGCAATGAATCCGCATTTATTTTTGAACTTACAAAAGCAACATATATTGTCAGATAATTGATTTTTTTTGGCTTACCAATTTTCGGATTTATGACGTTTCACTGCATTTATTGTTGAGATATGGCCTTTCAAGAAAGGTCGTTTGGTGCTTAAGAAAACCTTGGGACGCTATTGCTCATGAGTTTCCATGGTGCTCATTAGATTTGGATGTATATTAAACACAGAAGGGAGGCCCGGTTGTAACAGAGCTTGAACTCGAAGGCAGTTTGCGGTCTAATGACCGGGCCCCGACCTGGCTAAAACTGTTGTTTTTCAAATTCATATAAATTTTATCTACGTGATCAAAAAATAAATGTAAAGAAAAATAAGCAACGTAATTAAGTAAAAATAAAGTTACAACGTCGCATACAGTGTGTTTCGAAGCACATTGCTTATTTTTTCCTGAATCTTTACAGTGCTTTTACTTTCATATTGAAATGTGTTAGTAGCGATTTTCTTTCCACATTTTTGATAGAAATGATTGTTAATTTTTTTTTTTCATATATTTACGTTAATATTTGTTTATAGCTTATCAATACATTGACGTATTTTGACCAGCATGCCTCAAAATTTTCTTAATTCAATCCAGGCACTGCTCGAAATTTTCTCAGATTAAAAGTACTCGGACCCAGGTCCGAACATGGGCAGAACTTACAGTCGAATATTTTTGATAGCGTAATAAGTTTTGATTGGATTAGATTAGGTCGACTCAAGATGTGAAAACAAAATTTTACATTCATCACTAAGAATCCTCTTCAATATAGACAAACATAAAGTTTATTGTGAGCTTACCCTTCACATGTGATGATTCCGTAGTGCAGCCCAGTGGCCCTGTCCTCGCAGATCATGCAGACCATAGGCTGTCCCTCTTCGTCCCTGGACGGTTGGTCCCTGGACGTGGAGGCCACGCAGAGGTTCAGTGCCTGGGTGTCCGGGGACACGGAGGAGGAGGACGAGGTCTCCGGCCAGGGGAGGACGGAGGACGTGGACTCCTCGTCGGTGCTCTCCACCAGGCTGGACTTGGAACAGGTAGGCCGGATGGATGGAGAGGTGATGTACGAGAGGAGATGGGGCTGAGCAGACTGCAAAAGTGGTAAAAGTGCTTTAATATGAATTATATGTTCCGTACGAAGAATGGGTATATTACTAGTCGTTAAGAAAGCTGATGCAATTTTTGGGGGGAGGGGGATCTCAATTATTTAAAACACCATTATCTTCCTACAGAAGAATTATCAGTCGTGCTGTTACACTAATAACTACAAAGCTCTCGATTATACAAGGCGTTTCAAAAAGACTGCATTACTAAATATCTCTTGAAAGATATGGTACCATGGTACCAGTTTAAGAAATGCTTGAATTAAAGTAGACTTTCTTGAAAAAAAAAAATACTAAATACAAAATACAAAATACAAAAACTTTTGATACGAGCCCCTTAAAAAAACAAATTAGCCCTCCTGGAATTTTAATTGTAAACACATTTTCTTTAGCCCAATTAGTCAAGCAAAAAAAGTTCCATTGCCATACGATCAAAATGACCCGAGATAATATTAATTAAAGTTTTCGACGGATAACTGGAGACTGTATAGAAATTTTGTTAGATATCGGTACTTATGTTTCGAATGGAAAATTCATCTATCGAAATTAAATGTTTGTGCGACCCCCGAAATCTATGCTTCCGTCGTACCTATCGATCGGGTCAAAGTGGCTTATGTCTTTGACATTTGATATTTTTTTCACTGCCAATTTCGCCTATTTGAGAACCGAGTGCGTTTTCTGTTTTTCTTTTATTTTTATAAAAGATCTTTAAATGAATAAGGAACAATTTACTATCTAGAACTTCCTTTGCAGAGGGCCCGTATTAAAGTAAAATTTTGTACTTTTTACTAAACCATGTCCCATGACCAAAACTGGCGTAGTTTGAAAGTCTATCTCATTTGAATCGTTTCTTAAATTGGAACTATTGGTCTGCGACCATAAGACGTTAGTCATGCAATCTGTTTCAAACACCTTGTATAATCGTATATGGTTCAAGTAATGTGCTCATTCTAAAAGCAGTATTATAGCAGCAGTTCATGTAGGCAACACTCCAGCTGAAACTGCCACTGTTTCATTCGCGAGGCCTGACATCACATCCGTTTTGTCCCCTTCTGGTCGAATCATAACTCATGTCCCAGAGTAAAGATGGGTTGAAAGGTGTGATAAATAACTGAATACTCTCAGATTTCTGTGATAAAAGTTGCTACATAAAATACCAGGACTTCAATTCTTACCTCAAAGGGTGTTGAGGAAGGCGTACTCAGTTTGGGCGTTGTCTTCTTAGGGGTTGGCGAGGTGACAGTGGAAGATGGGGGCGCCCTGCTGGTCCACACCATAGTCTTGCCCCCAAGGAGTAAGGGGGGCGGCGTAGGATCTGCTTGTTGAATCTCTTGGGCTTGGGGCTGCTCCTGGGAGCCCCCAAAATGTCTGCGGTAGGCGAGGGTGTTGGAAGGAGGCCAGAGCTGGGGGCTCAGGTGGGGCAGGACGTCGCGACCCTCAGGCCCCCCACCGTCGAACACACTGTTCTGAAGCTCCAGTTGAGGCATGGCTGATGCATCACATTCATCTTGGGATGGCTGCGATAAACGATCCAGAACGGGGGGCTCGGAAGAAACCTCTAACTTTGGATCGTTCACAGTTTTCAGGCTGATGATTTCTAAGAAGAAAAATATATATCTGTAACGCTTTCATTTCAAACAGGTGTGTGGATGACGGTAAAAGCACTAAAATGAACCTGAAAACTGTTCGTGATTTGTAAAAATAAATAAATCTAAGTATTAATTAAAATATACACAATTAGTTTGTTTTGTTTTTACATTGCCTCCAATAGCTTTGTGAAATAGCTATAAAGGTGGAAATTGCTTAAGGCATATTATGTTTACATAGTAAATTTAACAGTAGTGTGGTGACTGGGCCTTGCGTCATTCTCTGCTATGAAGACAGGCCGACCGGCCCTTGCATTATTCTCTGCTATGAAACACTTTCCCAAATATACACTCGGACTCGAAAGATATCGTTTGATCTAATCGAATGGCATCGAGCTACTACACTCGAACCCCCGGGTTTAAACCCTAAATGGGGGTGGGGAGCAGATGGTCTTCTCAATAGTATAATTACATAAAAGATATAATTACAGAGCCAACTACGATGGTGAGTGCATAGGCAGATTGACCATACCACTATCCAATACAGTCACTGCGATCAAGATAACTTAGACTGGTTAACAGCCGATTTATATTGTTCTGCTTTATCACTCATATAAATAATACTAATTATAAAAGGTGAACATAACTATCAGTTTGTTAGTATCATTCATTCATACATTATTCACTTTGGTACAGAGCAAAGTACATATGCACCACATATGTCAAAGTTTTTAAGGTTGTTACAAAGTCAACCATGTCCTAATATTTTCTCCATATATGTAAACAAGAAATTCTGTGGGAGAGAGAGAGAGGGGGAGAGAGAGAGAGGGAGAGAGAGGGAGAGAGAGAGGGAGAGAGAGAGGGAGAGAGAGAGATCCAAGCTCTTCGGAACTACTTTCTGAGAAGGAGAAGCAGCCATCAGGTTCATAGGATGTCGAAAAGGAGGGGTTGATGATGCTAGGTATTGATTACATACTGGAGCACTGGTCATTAGGACAGGCGATCTAATGCAATGGGGAGTTATGATTCTCAACCCCCCCCCCCCCCCTTCTTAGCTACTTACTCATGTGCAGTAGAAGCAACCATGCACAAAGAGAAATGAGCATCAGCTACTACATCCATAGCTTTTTTTTCTCTTCATTTATTACTTTTAAAAAAGAAATGCTATATAGACTATTCTTGTACAAGGAGGGGCGTTTTTAAGGCACGAGCAAGATATAACCATGATGAAAAAATAAAAACAAATACCGATAAACAGCGAGAGATGAGGGTTTGTGTTGCTGCCTGATTTTAATGAGAAAAGATACAGCCTGAAGAGAAGGGGGCATCAAACTGCTCTAGTCCATTCTCTTTTACTCTTCTTATCCATATAAGAAAAATCTATAAGATACTAGAAAAGGAGAAAAGGATGCTTTTTATACAACGCATGGTGTAGCTATGCTGCTGAAATTGGTAAAGGTAAAGGCTGAAATTGATAAAATAGTAGAAATAGTAGAGGGATAAAGGTGAGAGAGAGAGGGAAAGCGAGTAATCTTGGAGTTGTTTTTCGACTGCCGACTATATATTTACTTGTTGTCAACATCTTATCACCAGTAACATTCCAACCATTGAGCAAACATTGTTACCCAATGGGCAAAGCAATATCAAAGGCGGAAATGTGTTGAATAAGGCGGGGGAAGTATTAAGCTCAGCATTACCTGTTTCCTGTCGCATTTCGTTGTTTCCGTTTCCAACTGCCTTTTTCCTCGCAGGTGCTGAGGTGGTCGGAGGAGCAGGGGGCGAAGGAGCGGGAGGGGGCTGTTGGGACATGCTGGGGGTGTGATCAGCGCTGTTCATCCGGGGTCGCTTCAGCTTTAGGTGGTGAAACAGGGTCATCCTTGCCTCACACCACCTCAACACTGCAATCATGGCTCCTGAAATGGAAAAGCAAGATTTATTAATATATACAGAAATTATATATCATATTACAAGAGTAAAGGTGTGGTCGCAAGAAATTATCTATTCACTAAAATGGCATTTTTTTCTATATGTCAGTGGCGTTGGAAGAAGAGTCTGGGGGGGGGGCATAACCCTTACCCTTACCCCATTGTCTGAACAATTGCATTTCTTCACCATGAAGGTCCTTATGGGGAAAACAAAAGCCAGCACTGCAACACACTCTTCCCATCCGGGGCCAACGGCCGTACCGTGCTGAAAACACCGGTTCTCGTTAGATCACCGAAGTCAAGCAGCATCGGGCGCGGTTAGTACTTGGTGGGTGACCACCTCGGAACACCGCGTGCTGTTGGCCATCTCGGGTGCGGTATCCCCGTGGTTTGCGCGCTAGATTTGCACGCTACCACAAATGCCGCCGTGTTCATGCGGAGTACGATCACGTTAAACATGTGGGTCCGTAAGTCCTTCCGAGAGGTTGGTGGTAGGGGAAGGAGGGTACGGTCCCTGTGGATGCCTCCCCCACTGGGTTCCGGTCTAAATTGGGTGGCACTTCCCGGCCGTCCATACAGTTACCTTACACCTTTCTGGTAGGTCGGACGGTCTGGGTCTCAACAACAACACTCTTCCCATCCAATCACCGATCCTTAGTTTCCGTGATCCTGGCTATACGTATGATATTAGTGGCAAATGAATAGAAATAAGTGGCAAGCGATGATATAAGTGGCAAATGAATGATATCAGTGGCAAATGAATGATATCAGTGGCAAATCATCCTCCTGCAATACTTAAAGGACTAAGGCGCGAATAGGAGAGATTTTTAGAGCAAAGTAGAAGACTAAGGAAGAAAAAGCTATCACCCAAGTTTAATAGATACAGCAGTGATTGCCAACCAAAGTTCAGCGGAACCCTAGGTCTCCGTGTGCACAAACCAGTGATTCAGCGAGAATTTTCAAAAACTTGCAAGAAAAGTACACCTTGCAACCATTTTTTTTGTTATTGAGTAATAATTTTAAATTCTTACGGTTTTACTATGATCTATTAATAATACAATGACGTATTTTAAAAGTTTGACTCGGTTATATATTCCCGTGATACATAAACTTTAATCAGCAAGAATTTTACTTAGGAAGAGAAATTTCGAAGCCGAGAATTTAAACAAATAAAATAAAATAAAATAAATACATACAAATATACCAAACAAGTTCAAATATATTATTTTTAATTACATCACATAAAAATGTGAATCTATCATAATACAATAAAATGTAACTTTATTTTTGTTAATAGTTTTATGAAAAATAGTTATATTAACACAAAATTCTTACAAAATATATACACGCTGTTTGTATCTAGTAAGTAAAAAGGTTTGTAATTTTATTATTAACAGTAATTAATAAATGGAAATAGGCAATTAATACTATTTTAATATTTTATGCAAAAGTATGAATTAATTATTATTCATGAACTCAACTTTTGTGTACGTCCATTTTATAATTTAACCGTGCCAAACCTTGTGTCAGCCAAGTAGTAGAATTTACGAAAGAGTTTAAGGGTTGGTTAGAAATTTGTGATGGAGAATCAACTGTTTTCCTAAAGGAGGAAAAACTACATGAAAGAAAACACTCTGTCTATCTGTCTGCTCCACAATTTTTGCAAAAAAAGGTGAACCAGCGTCAACTTGACGATTTTTGAAAGATTTCATCAAACTGACGAGAATGCATTATCTAAGGAAAAGTTTGAAACATTTAATAATACCTGCCGCTTTGTAGGAATTATTAATTTAATATTGATTAAAAAGTTAGTTTCATACTTCGTGGGACAGATTCATTTTGCTAGGGGGTCGAAAATTAATTAATCTTTGTTAGAGGGTGTTATAGTAATTATACTTTGTTAGAGGGTGTTATAGTAATTATACTTCGTTAGAGGGTCATATAATAATTAATTAATAATATTGATTGGGAGGTATGGGTGTGTCCGAGGATATCAGAAGCGCAAGTGCTACAGGCGGGTGTATAGAATATAACTGTTAACATAATTTTATGCATATTCAGTCATGTGACGAGATTAACACACATCTAATTGATCAATATTCTTCCTACTGATACAAGGAAGATTAATTTCAAGGTCATTCCACGGAAAAGGTACAAATGCGATATAATTCACGGTCATGAGTTTAAAAAAAATATTTTAGAATAATTATAAACATGCTCATCACAAGCTATACATAGACACATGGTTTAAATATAGATCTGTTTTCTAAATATAAAATTATCATTTATATGTGAATATTTACCATTTTTTAAATTACATATATATATATATATATATATATATATATATATATATATATATATATATATATATATATATATATATATATATATATAATATATATAAAAGCTTTTATATATATATATATAAAAGCTAATTCAAAATTGAATTAAGGTAAACTTTGCTGTACATTTCGTTGAAAACGATTTATGGTACAACCATCGGTTTA
>OX578135.1:106317693-106752693 GCA_951213105.1 Amaurobius ferox
CACAGACCATCTCAACAACATACTAAAATTTCATTTTGATAAAGTCATTTTTATGACAGTTATTGTGCGAATGGACAGACAGACAGACAGAATGACCAAAGTCATAAACACTTTCAACTATGTTGGAAAATATTAAAAAAGAAAGAAAAAAAAATTGCATGTAAGTGTTATTTGGCCAAGGCCCAAGGTGTTTGCCTTGCTAACCTTGCTCTAATGCCAAACTAACAAAGATTTTTATCTCTAGATATTTATTTCTAGATAAAAAAATCTGTTAGTGAGCAACACAAATATAATGGTGTCAACAAGTTTCAAAAGAAAAAATCTGATGTAGGCAGCACATGACTTTCCCTGCAGACTTATATTAACGTTCTCTTTATTTTAACTAAATTTATTTCACTTTTAATTCAATTTTCGTTCTCATGAGGTAACCGGGCTTATTTTCAAAGGTGGCGTAGGGAAAGTACGAAAAACTAAAATATCTCGAGAACGGCTAGTCCTAGTGTAATGGGGTTGGCCTTATTCTTTTCATCGTTAAGAATTACATATTAAATCAGCATTTAATGGATATATTTGAGTATACCCAGTTCTTTAGTTTAGATTTGGACGATTTTTGCAGGCCATTTTGCAAAAAAAGGCAGGTCATTTTTTTCCGAATCGTACCAAAATCTAATCAGCACCAAGGTAACCCACAAGTGATTCATCTACCGAATTTTGTGAAATTCGGTCCATCAGTTTTTCAGTTAGAGTGGATACAAGCTTTTGCGGGCCATTTCGCAAAAAAAGGCGGGTTCTTTTTTCCCGAATCGTACCCAAAACTAATCAGCACCAGACTCGCTCACAAGTGACTTACCTACCAAATTTTGTGAAATTCGGTCCATTAGTTTTTTAGTTAGAGTGGATACAAAATCTGCACAGACACACAGACGTCACGCTAAAAATAGTTTTTTCGTATTCTAGAGGTCTCGAAATGTGTAGATCCGTCGAAAACTCGAGTTGTGATTTTCGGCATGATTCCAATACTTTCCCTATACATTACCATGTATTGCAGGGAAAGTAAAAAATGTCCTCCTTCAGGACAAAGGAAACAGAGCAGTTACACCAATAAAAACAGAACCAATTATAAGCAACAATTTTGCACACACCACACACAAAGTAAAAGTGTTGCCATATGAAAAATTAATAAAAACATTGGAGAAATGACACAGTGAAACATGGGTAGAAGGATAAACAAAGTGTTGGCAAAAGACAAGGAAAAATTAAGGAAGGATTGTGCGATTGAAGAAGAAAGAAAATGGACAGAGGAATGAAACAGAAAATAAAGGTCTTCTGAGTAGTTTATGACTTAATGATTGCATAGAGTTTAAAGTATGTAACTGCATATTAAAAACATATTAAAATACCTACATAAATGTTGCATTCTTTTGTGAAATGTAATAAATTTACCAACGGGAAAAATGTGATTATTAGCATTATGAAATTCCTCAGACCTAGTAAGCAATTTTTGATAAAAACAAACAAATTCAAGTTCTACAAAGAGGCCCAAAAAGAATTGTTCTTGAAAATATCAATAAATCATACTCGGATCAGTCAAGAAGCATGGTGTGGACATTTCATCAAGGATGGATTACATACTAGGTCAAGGTGGTCTTAAACATTTTGGGAATTTGAAGAACTGAAAAAATTTAAACTTGTTGACCTGATTACTATTAAATTTATTTTGGATTTAGTGGAAGACATTTGACTGCTAGAATCTTTATTTAAAAAGTTTGTGTGTATTTTTTTTTTTCCTATTCTGAATCTCTTTCACACAAGATAATAATACTGACAGCATTGATAACACAATTACACCTAATCAATACTTCAATCATTAAATGTTAAAACTTTTTTTTAGTTTCTTTTACTTTTTCAACTTTATCTTATCATTGTTTTATTTTCAAAGAAATTCCTATAATTATATTTTATAAGTAATTGATTAGAATATTTCATAAATTATGATTTTTTAATTTTTTTAAGGCATAGTCTAAATTTGTTAATGTAAATTGTTGAATTATTTGTACCCTCAAAGTATTTAATATAACACTGCTTTTATCAGGATTGATAAAAACATTGAATCTCAACAGATATCGAAGCTAAAGACATATTTGTTTTATGATGGAGAAATAAGTATAGAATACTCTTCTGAAGAAAGATGCTTGTATTTTGCTCACAAAATTGATTAAGCATTATTATTAACATGTTCCAGTGCATTTTGTAACTAATTAGCTTATTCTTAGAACATAAAATGTATTAAAATATTTTCACCTTACTACACATTCACATAACTGATTTTTCAAAAATTAATTAAAAAAATATATATATATAATTTTTTGCTCATATATCTTCACTGCAAAATGTTTCTATGTGTATCTAAAAGTCCTTTGCAAACCCTCATATTGTGAAATGCAAACAGTAAATGTGTTTTGTTCATGAAAGTGGGTGACATTTTGTTGCTTTGTTAGGGATTTTTATAACTTGACTTTTATTTTTCACAGGCATTAGCAAATCTAAAACCTGTTGAAAATCTTCAAATGCATCCAGTTTCTACATTGGTTAATAATTCCAGGAACAATTCAGTGGAATGCATCATCAAAAAGTAACGTTTTCCCTTTAAATAAATTTTACTAAAACTAATTAACTTTTTATATTGGTGCTTTTGTGGACTTACAGTTATACCAACAAAACTAGTTTTGTTAAAATATTCTTGGCCTTTCTAATACATTGATAATAGAACAACCCTTTTGTATTTTCTTGATAAAAGCAGACATAGGGAAACTTAAGAGATTACAATTGTTTCAAGGACATTATATGTCCTCTTCATCAGGTGAGAAAGTGTGTACTAATCGAAAAATTAAATACAACTGCCAGTTGAGAAATTGACAGTTTGATTAGTACGAATTACTTCTGACCTGATGAAAAGGGCTCATAATGCCTTTGAAACCACCGTAGTCACCTAATTTTCATATCTGCTTCTATCAAGAAAGTAAAAAAGAAAATGTATTTTCACAAGCAACAGCTATATTTTTTATAGCATTTGATAGCTCTGCTTCCCACTAAATAGCAGGATGCTGTACAGTGCTTAGAAGAGACTTAAGTAAAAATATTTTGCTCATCACAGAAATACAGACCAATGGCAGAGAAACAAGCATTTCAGTGTGTGTATGTGTTAGCTCAGAATTTCCAAGCCTGAAATCATATTTTTTTTTATATGAAATTTACAATTGGGTGAAAGGAAAATAGATATTGATGCCAAAAAATAAATCATTCTGGTCTCTTTTTTACAAATTTTTTTTCTCTCCATCAATTGGGTTAAAATGCTTCATATCAAAATGAAACAATTTTTATTTAAGCAGATTTGCTCAATCTTTTATAGAGGTATTCATTATTTGGGTCTTATGCAAAAATATTTCAAATTGTACTTATTTTCTATGTAATTTAAAGTCAGTACTACTTTCAAATAGAAATTCTTAAGTTATAGATATGTGATAACAGTAGTTTTGCCAGCATCTTGAACAACCTCAGATGCAGATAGAAGCACAGTGCTTACTTGCATATGTGTCTCTTAGTAAATGAAGTAAAATCCCAAGAGTCCTTCCTCTTTTTTTTCACCTTCATGAACATTTTTACTGTGTATGTGCATGTTTTCATTTGTGGCATAGAGGCTGAGTGTCCACTCTTTAATACTTACTCTTGCAACTGTATGTCTATTAGTGTATGCAATATGTTTATGCTTTCTAAGCTTTATGAGGTATAATTCATTTAAAATGGGTAATAAAAGTTTGCAATTTTAACCTTATTAATTTATTTATACTTCCATGCTGTTGAGGTTATTTCCAGGATAAGCAACTAGTTGAATAAATACCTTTTGATAAAATATGTGTCAGAGATCCATGCCTGACCGTAATCTATTAAATTAACTACTCTGGAGTCAAATTTTACAGTGGTGTCCCAGACACCCCACTAAGTACTTGATGCTAAATATTTCATAATGTAATTAAACTAATAGAAGTTTTTATTGTTTTTAATATAATAATGCACAATATATTTTATTTTTTAATTAAAAATTTTAGAAAATGTTATTTATTTACAGTGAACTATTTAATTATATCATTCACTTATTTGTGTAGAAATAAATATGACAAATAAGTTTGATTTTTCTTTCCACTTTAGCCTGTTTTTTCATATGTAATTTCGAATTTGTTATGAGAGACAGTCTCTCGGAATCAGTCACCTGCATTCACAAAAATTTTTTGCAATTCTTTTATATATTTTATGGCATCTTTAAAGCTTTTGATGTTGGATTACTAGCAGGAACTTTTATAGGTCAAGTAGCAATAAGCCAGTTAAAAATCATTGAATCAATGACCAGCAGTATCAGTTTTTCAAACTTTAGCATTCTTAGTGTTGTTGATATTGTTAATCCACAATTATTTTATTTTCTTTTTATGTTTTTTAAATTTCACTTGTATTTTATCCTCTGAAATGAGCATAGGATCATGAGGAACCATAAACAATAATCTGGAAAAGTTACTAATTTCTTTTTATTTCCTTAAATGTACCTGTTTTTAATATTATTAGGAAAAAATTTTACCCATTATTCAGAGCGGAATTTTTAAAGATAAATAGGTATAAAGTACTTTGGAACAAGGCATTTTTAAATAGGTTTTGAATTGAAGTGTGCATCATCTGTAGTGCTGTCATCTTGTGAGAGAGACATGAGATCATTGGAGAGAGAAGGTTGCAGTGGCGCAGCGACCAAGGGGACCGGACCCCCCCCCCCCCCAGAGCCTTAAATTAAAAACAAAAAAGTATTGATTACAATAAAAATAACTACTTTTTTTTCTCATTTTTGGTATTTATATTTTTACTTTTTCCCGTACTTCGTTCAAACAAATTTAATTCCCCTAAAATTTTGTTTTTACTCGACACTTCATTTTTGGTTTAAGGGAAATTCCCTTTGGAACGGAAAAGTCTTTCAGAAAGGGAAAAATCCTTCGGATAGGGAAATTTCCTTTCGAAAAGAATTTCCTGCTGTCATATGTCTGGTCTTGTTTTGGAAGCACGTGTTGAAGCTTTAAAAAATAAAACCTATATGTTTTTCGATCAAGGGATCTTTAATCTGTTCTTTTATATTAGCAATTGTATAATGAATAGCAGCAAAGGTAAGTTATTTGAGAGTAGCATATATAATTTCTTTAAAAGAGAAAAAAAAAGAAGATAGTGAATGTAATGAAAATAAGTTGAAAAATGTTTAATGCTCTGAAGATGACAGTTCAGAAAGAAAAGCTCCAATAGACGTTGAGACATCATTATTTACACCATCTGAAATCGACGTGAATCCCAATGATATTGGGTTATTTGTAGGAAAAAAAGGTAAGGGCTGTTTTTATATAGTTGTCATAATAGATCGTAAATATAATTTGCAAGGCTCGGATTTTCATGCATGAAATTTAGCTCAAATAATATGCAAATATGCTCAAAATTATTACACAACATGCACGGAAATATGCAGAAATATGCAAGTGCTTAGAAATCCGGACCCTACTCGTAAGCATTTTGTACAATGCAATTAACAAGTGTGAATTCGTTATTTCCCTACATATTGTTAAAAATCTATTTTCGTATAGTTTACCTTTGTCGAAATATTTACAATCTGAAAAAATTGATCTTTCCAAAGCCATTGGTTATGCTGAAAATACACGAGCAATTATACAAAGTTTAAGGAACAATTCTGAAAAAGAGTTCTCCGACTTTTTAAAGATGTTGAAACATTTTGTGAAAATTATAAAATCCCCATATCAGTACCAAGAACTGTAAAATATCAAGCTACACGAATTAACGTCTACTATGATACTCCTGAGGTATATTATAGGAGAGCTGCTTTTTTAGATCATTTTCTAATACAGCTCGATGAA
Organism: Amaurobius ferox; assembly: GCA_951213105.1. Taxonomy (NCBI): domain Eukaryota; kingdom Metazoa; phylum Arthropoda; class Arachnida; order Araneae; family Amaurobiidae; genus Amaurobius; species Amaurobius ferox. Next base: position 106,323,645 of record OX578135.1, read on the forward strand.
AGATTTGTGGAACATAAAAATATATTAGCTTCTTTTCGAATCCTATTGCCGAGCAAAACAGCTCAAGATCAAGACCTTGCAAAAGAAAACAGTGAAGCAGTGAAGACGCTATGTTCCCGATATTCAGAAGATATTGGTCATATCACATGTGAAAATTTGTATGGTGAGTTAAAAATATGGCACAGCAAACTCGAACGACTTCAGAATCCAGATTCCAGAATATCCGATTTCAGAATATCCAGATAATGCTTTGGAAGCTTTTCATGAATGTGATGAAATTGTTTCCAAGTATACGAAAACTTCTGCAGATAATGATTACACTTCCAGTCACAACGTGTAGCGCAGAGAGATCTTTCTCCACCATACGATATTTAAAAAATTATTTAAGAAATTTAACAGGTGAGCACAGATTAAATGGACTGTTTATGTTATACTAGCCGCCTTTGGCGACCAGCCTGTTCGCAACCCTTGAAAATGCTGATCGTGGCAAATTCCAACCGTGGCAAACTCGTTGGCGCGACCTACCAGAAAGGTGTAAGGTAACTGGTTGGACGGCCAGGATGTGCCACCCAATTTAGACCGGAACCCAGTGGGGGAGGCATCCACAGGGAACGTACCCTCCTTCCCCTACCACCAACCTCTCGGAAAAACATACGGACCCATATGTTTAACGTGATCGTACTCCGCGTGAACATGGCTGCAGTTTTGGCAGTGGCGGGAATCGAACCCGGGCCTACCGAGTGAAATTCCCGCGCGCTAACCACTGGGGTACTTCGCCCTCCGCGACATTTTCCATAACTTTCTTTTTATTCACCGAATTTAGACCGGAACCCAGTGGGAGAGGCAACCACGGGGACCGTACCCTCCTTCCCCAACCACCAACCTCTCGGAAGGACTTACAGACCCACATGTTTACTCCGCGTGAACACGGCGGCAATTTTAGAAATCGAACCCGGGCCTACCGCGTGCAATTCCCGCGCGCTAACCACTGGGCTACTTCGCCCTCCGCGACAATCTCCATAACTTTCTTTTTATTCACCCAATTTAGACCGTACCCTCCTTCCCCTACCACCAACCTCTCGGAAGGACTCACGAACCCACATGTTTAACGTGATCGTACTCTGCGTGAACGTAGCGTAAGTTTTGGCAGTGGCGGGAATCGAACCCGGGCCTACTGAGTGAAATTCCCGCGCGCTAACCACTGGGCTGCCGCGCCCTCCGCGACAATCTCCATAACTTTCTATATATTCACCCAATTTAGACGGGAACCCAGTGGGGGAGGCATCCACAGGGGCCGTATCCTCCTTCCCCTACCACCAACCTCTCGGAAGAACTTACGGACCCACATATTTAACGTGATCGTATTCCACGTAAACACGGCGGCAGTTTTGGCAGTGGCGGGAATCGAACCTGGGCCTACCGCTAACTTCCCGCGCGCTAATTTGCAATTTAAAATGACCATATGCTTAATTCCGTCATCCTCATTCCATTGTTTCATTGTTCCATCATTTAAAATATTCATAAAATTAAAATATCCATTTAAAAAAATCCAAAAGTTAAACTATACATTTAAAAAATCCTTATCGTTCCATCATTTAAAATATAAATATAATAATTTATATGGAGTAAAGGAGCTCTATTCAGAACCGTGACGTCACCTCCACCTTGACGTCCCCACCCACCACCTTCCCTCCTTCTGCGGGGGAGAAACGCCGGTTAAGAAGCGGCACGCCGAGCGGAATGCTGAGAAATTGAAATTCGGAAACTTTTAAAATCCCGATCCTGTGGGCAATACGGAATATTTCCTGACCAGATTGGACTTGTAAGAATGCCAGATGTTTGACCTTTCTAAAAATGTAAATTATGAGTCGAAATTATGAGTACTTTTTACTATGCGAGAATTTAAAAACCAAAAATCGGTTTTTTGAGCCAAAAGTGACTTTTGTTTTAAAATCATAAAAAAATATTAGAATTTGTCCCTGAGATTTGAAATTGATATATTTTTACTCGAAATTCTCTGCTCTTTCCGATGGTGTGATTTGTTTTTTTCTACAATGTCTGGATCGTGGAGAAAAAAGAGCAAAAAGGTCAAAAAACGGTCGAAATCGCATAAAACATTAAATAACAAAAAAAATAATTAAAATTTTAAAAATCGGTTTTCACGTGTCCCCTTCCCACCCCCCAGGGTCTCCGATTGCCAAATTTCATAGCTCTCCGACGCGCGGTCGCGAAACGTATAGTGTATAAGACAGACACACACACAGACATTGCCTTTTATTATTTAAGATATCCACAAGGACATTGAAGTAAACCCTGAAGAGGTTTTAAATGAAATGGCTAAGAAGCCTAGATGACTTGATATTAAACTTTGAATATTGTATACTTTCATTTATAGAAGTTATCAGTACTGTTCTTATTTAGTAAACGTAATGTTAAATAAATAAATCTATTCGGCGATAAATTGATTTATTTCAATATATTGTCATTTGATATGCGTAATAATATACAATGAGGTTTGACCCGTCCCCCCCCCCAGAACGAATTTCTGGCTGCGCCACTGGAAGGTTGCAGGCTCGTATGTCCTTGGTCACCATTGTGGGGGGCTGCAGATCCCCGATGGTGGGGGATAGGTTCAAACTCGGAACCTAGAGCTTCGTAAACCTGTATTATGATTGTTGAATCAAAATAATTCTTTGGGTCTAAAGGTATAATCGGGGATGTTTTTGGTAGCAGTGAGTGATGCAAAAGCAGACCCACAAGTCAAAATTTCTGAATAACCAACTCTTTATTTTAAAGCACTAATAAACGTAAACAGGAACAATATACATTGAATAGCTTTCATATAATAACTATCTTACAAAATCACTAAACAACTGTGTGATACAGTAAAACAGTACCTAATGCTTAACTAATTCACAAAATAACATATACTATCCTCAAAACACTGCTATATCTCACAATTCAGTTTAGTTTGTATCACATCTTCAACTGATCAGTAACTTCCTTATGTACTCTCCATAGAAATTTCTAGAAAGTGCTTTTACCTTCAGGAATATTTGATATTTCGGGAAAGTTGTAGTATATTAAAAAAGTCACTGAGTTTGTGATAAATTGCCAAATCTGGCACCCGTCCTGAAAAGTATGGCAATCCTACATTCATATTATACGAATGGTTGCCTGTAAAGGTTGTTTTTCTTTGTAGATAGTGACCACAGTGAAGCAGTTTTACATATTCGTAACAATATTAATACTTCTATTAGTTTTTGAATGAGTGGCTATAAAGGAATGAAATGCAATCTGTATTTTACAGTCTCTCTTATGATAAATTATGTTTAAAACTAGAAATAAATATTTTTAAAATGTGTAGAACAATATATGGTTCTACATGTTTAAAATATATTTTCAGTTCAATGATATTTTTTACCTATTGTACATGTCAGCTTGCATTTCTTCTCTTACAAAAATTCATTTTTATATTGAATAATTTCAGGAAATGAAAAGTTAATGCAATAAAATAATATTTTTCAAAATTATGTAGAACTCATGCAAAGACTATTATTTAGAAGGATAACTTTATTAATGGAATGAAATTAGTTGAGGTATTTTATCAATTATTTACATGGAATGATTATGCAATACAGGTTGTCCCAAAAAGATTGAAACACGCTTTAATTCTTTACCTGTTGGAGATAAGTGGGCAGTGCAAATTGCAAAAATGTTGAAAGTAAGGTGGGAAATAAGACTACATTAATGAAATAGTCCTCCCTTTAATTTTCAAAAAGTTATACTTTTTAAATTTTTATACGACCTCCTTAGACAAATTTGGCCAATCAGAAATTTTTATTTTTAATGCAACAAGATCATTAAAAAACCCACATATCTGTATCTTTAAATTCAAATGAATTATGATATAGGAAAAAATCTGATTTATGCCACTTTTCCGTACCATGTGAAAAGAAGCTGTTTCATCAGTGAAAATAGAGATCATAAACAAATTGACAATGGAAATTGTTTAGATCAAAAATATGTTAATATGTGTCAAAAATTTTTATCACAAATGCATTTAAATAAAGTATTACACAGACAGGGATCATATAAAGCAGTGGTACTCACTCTGCGGTTGGGACACATAATTAAAATATGTATGTTATCCTATGTATTATCATTCAGTTTTATCTTTTTTATAATATGTCACAAATTTACATTTCTAATTTGATATATGGTCACCATTCACAATGTTCAATTAAATATAACTCTCTCAATTTTAAAGATACAGATATGCGTTCTTTTTTAATGATTTTGTTTCATTAAAAATAAAAATTTTCTAATTGACCAAATTTGTCTAAGGAGGTCGTATAAAAATTTAGAAAGTGTAACTTTTTGAAAATTAATGAGAGGACTATTTCATTAACATAGTCTATTTTCTACCTTACTTTCAACATTTTTGCAATTTACATTGCCCACTTATCTCCAACAGGTAAAGAATTAAAGCACATTTCAATCTTTTCGGGACACCCTGTATAATGCAGCCTACAGCTGTTTTGAGGATATTATTATATTTTAATTTGTGGGTAATTATGTTGCTTAATTTTTCCTTATCCTTTGTGCAAGGCATTTTCACTTTTTGATTTTTTTATATTGACTATATCTTTAATGAAGAAATAGTCACATACACAAATCTATTTAGCATTTTTGAACTTTCAATATCATAAGTGGTGCTGTATCCCCTGTAGGCTATGAGTATCTGAAGGGTTCACCAAGGATTCATTTCCTCCATCAACTTCAACGCATTTCATTTTTAGCACTTTCCAACATAGTTTTAAGGTGTTTATGACTTTTTTCATTCTGTCTGTCTGTCCGTTCGCACAATAACTGCCGTAAATTTGGCTTTATTAAAATGAAATTTTAGTATGTTGTTGAGACGATCTGTGGGACATATGGGAATATTAAAGAATAATATCACCTAATTAGTTTTGGATTTAACCCAGGTTGAAAATTGAAATACATTGAACTGAACCCTATAAGACCTAATTTTTTAGACATTTTTTAAGAGGAGTTAAAATTTACAAATTGTTTTGAAAATTTTAGGAAATATTCAAATTATCATGTAAAATGTGTAAAAAATTAAAAATATGTTAAGTAGTTTTTTAAATAAAAATTAGAATAATAATTACATCCATATTATATGAAGAGAGACTTATTGCAAAATAAAATATGGCATCCATTTCTTTTTCTGCTAGTCAAAATTGTGATTTTTAAGGAATGCTTATATTTAGTTTTGCATCCGTCCTAAAACCGCTTTATTTTTGTATTTTATCTGTATATCTAAATTCTGTGCCTATGCAATTACAATATTTTTTATTTTAAATGATCACCACACTTATTTCTACAACGAAGCCTACTTTTAACTTATGCAAAATGTAAACAAAACAAGTGTAAGATGAATTGTATAAGAATTGCTGAATTTTTTTCAAGCAAAATTATTTTGTCTTGAAATCTGGAATATAAGTGATATGAATGAAATATTCATTGATTTTACTTATATTCATTCGTCTGCTTTTTTATTTAACACCGATAAAATATACCATATTTTACAGTGTTGCCTTTTTTGACAAAGTTTTAAGTTCCAAATAAAATAAATTACAATAGTGTCATAATTTAAAACATATCACTGCTGAATGTATCGCATTTGAGAAATGCTTATAGTTTATATAAAATTGCATTTCAGTTGGAAAGTGTTTCATAATCAATGCTTTATGCATGCTTGATCTTTCTTGTTATGTTTGATCTAGTTTGGCATTGTGTACCATTTTTACTGAGCTGTGAATAATTATATATTTTAATATCTTTGGTTTCTTTTCAAATTTGTAAATGTTGACGTTAAATTTTCTTTACCACTAACCTCCTGTTGTATGACACCATAAATGTGAAATATGTTATTTTAAATATAGTTTTATACATTAAATTATGATTTTATTTTGTTGATAAAGAACATTTTTCTAAAGAGAAATACATTTGTGTTTAGGGCATTGTTAAATACCGCTTTTCAAGTTGATTAAAAAAAAAAAACTCGCATGTTTTTGATACAGTGGAGCACCATCTATACGTTTCTCATTTATATTTTTTACACTTATGCGTCATTTCAGCACAATCCCGATTTATTCCTAACCTGGTAATGATAAAATATTTCATTTATACGACACAAACTGTTACAAATTTTACGTGCTTTTTGATTCCCAACGAATTCTCGCTTAAGCTGTCAAATTTACATGGCAACCCTAAACTGCACCTGCTGCAGGAAGAAATCACCCCTATCATAAAATGACCCGATGCTTACGAAACGAACAATCAAAGGGTCTATTCACTAGACTTATTTGTTTGATAAGCAGTTCATTCTCGAATCGAATTCTTATGCTTTTGAGATCTCATGTTTCAGTATTGCTGTTCAGTCTGTTGCTTATTATCATTCTGTTGGTTTCATAAAAATTTAACGTTCTCCAGAAATGTCAAGAAAGAATAAAGCACTTTCATTAAAAGATAAAATTGAAATTTTAAAAGAATTTGACAAAAGTACAGGATTAACAAAAATACATTTGCCTAAATAACTGGATATTCTAGTTTCTGAAAACCATTGTCTATGAAAGAAAAAAAATCGAGGACTGCGCAGCAGCTTGCAGAAACTCTGCTTCGAAGAAACTGTGTGTACAAGAAGGCAAATTTCCTGAAGTAGAGGACATTTTGTTTCAGTTTTTATCACAATGTCGTGCATCAAATATTCCCGTGAGTGGGCCCATGCTTATGGGGAAAAATAAAGGAAATTGAATGTAAAAGATGCATGTTTTTCAACTGGATGGCTTCACAAATTCAAAATGCGATATTGAATTTCAAGTCAAGTGGTAAGTGGGGAATCTAAAGATGTTCCAACTGAAACTGTTAATGAATGGTTAAAAAATTTGCCAAACAAAATTGATGCATACCAGCTGAAGGACATTTACAATGTTGATGAAACAGGCCTCTTTTATCATCTCATGCCTGTAAGAACTCTCGCATTTAAAAGTGAAAATTGCAATAGTGGAAAAAAAAATGTAAAGATCACCTCATTGTTTTACTTTGTACCAACGCTGATGAAAGTGATAAGATGACTCCTCTAGTCATAGGGAAGTTACGGATGCCAAGGTGTTTTGCAAAAGTTAAAACATTGCCAGTAGGTTATGAAGCAAATACAAAAGAGTGGATGACTGTTAAAATTTTTACTGAGTAGCTCAAAAAAAAAAAAAAAAATGGATAAAGATATGAAACAACAAAAATGTAAAATTTTACTTTTTATGGATCATCCCCAAGAGCGACTTTTTGAAAAATGTGAAAGTGGTTTTCATTTCACCAAATTGCACGAACAAACTACAACCCCTAGATCTGGGAATAATAAAAAACTTAAAAGTGTACTACAGAAAGCATTTAATTCAACATGCCCTTCAAAGTATCACTACAAGAAATATCCAAGGAAAGATAAATGTACTTCAAGGGATAAACATGATCTCGCTAGCATGGACTCAAGACAAGTCTGAAACAATAAAAAATTATTTCATTAAAGGAGGGTTTCCAGATCCAAAATTAGATGAATGCAATGCCAATGATGACAGTGATGTCAACACTTGAGATGATGAAACTGTGATCATGGATGAAGAAGACTGGAAATCGCCTGAGATCAGAAGTTACTTTTGAGGAGTATGTAAATTGTAATACTGACATAATGACTTCAAAATTAATCACAATTGATGAATTAATAGACAATAAATTGTCTGGTGCTAATTTAAGTAGCGATGATGATGAAGAATGTGAAGAAGTTATCCTGCCTTCTTTTAAAAACGCCATGGACTCCATTGATAAACTTAGAACTTATTTTGTCAAAACACCAGTGAAAAAACTTTCAAAGATCTTAATTTGATTCATAATGCTGTACTCATTACTCACATTCAATCCACATGTCTGTAGACGATTAAAGATTTTTTTAATTGATATTTACCTGCATGCACATAAATCGTATAAAACAAGATGTGTATTTACTTAAGATATGTATGTATGAAATTAAAATAAAAGTGATTTTTTTCATTTTTATGATTGTAAATATTTAAATATAAAAATTTAATAAATATTTTCAATATAGATAATATCTTAAAAAAATAAAAATATTACTTTTAAATAAATAGGATGATTTGTAGCACTAAATTTGTAATAATCAAAGTTGTTAAAATTCCGATTGTCTTTTGAATTTCCCTTGAGAAACATATAAACGGTGCTCCACTGTAATTACAACTAATTTTCTAAATTTTGCATATTTGTATTTAGCCAGTTAAAACATCAAAACTGAGAAATACAGCTTGCAAGCTTTTGGATTGAAGAATGGCTAGTTTAAACAATGATTTTTTTGTTTAAACCATAGTTTTTATTTATTTTTTATTAAAAAAAAAACCTATTTTGTGCCAACCCTAGTTGATAGAAAAAAGAATCAATTTCCTAGAATTAGTTATACACACAGCATAATGAAAACATGTCCTGTATTTCAGAAGCTTACATCTACTTAAATCCACTGAAAACTAAAATGGATACAGTTCTCAGTATAATGGCTGTAAACCATGTTATCTCAGAATTAAGATTATCAATATCTGGACTATTTTCTTATAAACCATCACATATAGCTTTTGAAATTGTACATTTAATTAAAATCTAATCTTATATTTTCAGAGATATAGAAAAGCCACCAGCATTCAAACACACAGCTCTTACATCATGGTTGCAAAAGGGTAATTCTGCAAAACGCTTGAAAACTGACGAAGAAAAATGAGTATACTTCATCTGTATGTTTCCTTCCATTCAAGCAATAATAATCTCACATTTATTAAAGAAGATTTTATGTATAAGATTATTTTTAATGTAATGTAATAAATTTATAAACATTTTTAGTGGACTATTCTAACCCTTTCACAGACAATCTCTCCTTTTATTTTACCTACAATTGTGGTCACTCTTTTTTTCTTACTATATTCTAGCTTTGATATCAAAAGTTTTCAGAATAGTCTGAAGGTAGATTTTACAGCAGGTTTTAACATGTTTGTATAAAATACTGAATTGTCAAATTCAGACTTCTACATAATTTTGATTAAAATAAAACAATTATGAAAATACAAAAATTGTTATTCAGTGTTTATATCTCTTTTTGTTTTTCTTTTATGTAAAAGTTTCAGAAATGTAATATTAAATTCCTAGTACTTTAACACTAACAAACCTAACAGAGTAATAACTAGTATAAATTTTGACATTTATATTTTAATTTTAATAGAATAGATATTTATTGAATATATTTTATGAAGGGTTTAAAAAAGAAATCAATTATTCAGTATATCGAAAACCCAGACCACTCGACTTGCCCAGAGGCATGAGCAATAAATTGAGTGCCCGGGTATTAATTATTCAGTGTGTGGATTTTCTTATATACTTTTGAAAATATGTAATTTTATGGCACTTGAAAAAAATAAAAATATCAAATAATGCAGAAAAGTATATACTTTGAAATACCCAGAAAATATCATATGCAGAAAATAACCCAAACCTGTTTGGGTATTCTGAAGGGTCTGTATGCTGTACAATTGAATAAAATATATGCATTTCTGAATGAAACAATCTATAGTCAGATTGATATTTTGAAATATTTTGCATCATTTCCCTTCTGAATTTCTCAATATATTAACACTCTTTTTCAGTAAATACCATTTCATAGAAACACTAATTTTAGTGATTTAAAAAAAAAAAAATTACAAATAGTCAAGATATATAAAAGAGCTAAAAATTCCATTGTGAATAGAACATTTTTCAATTTGAGAAGACAGTTGAAATTAAAAAACATAATTTTGAGTGTGAGTAATTTGCCGCACATTATTATCATTTGCTGAATGGCTACAAGTATATGCATGCTCTGCTCTGTACTGGATTTAACACAAGTTCAATGATTTGAGTTTGTTATTCACTTTTAATAAAGTATGCAATAATAACACTTTATAAAATACGACAAACATATTGTGTATAACTTTTAGCTGAATTATGTTTACTGAAGATTCTCCATAAGTGTACAATTAAATCAGACTTACTGTGTCCACCATTATTCTATGGTCATTTGAGGTTACGTGTTCATCAATATAAATTGATGTAGTCTAGCTTTAAGAAAAAGAATATCAAAACTGATTTAATGTAATAGAAAATTAATATGAAAACAGATGATTTCCAGTGAAAGGATTGAAACTAATCTTGCCTAGATATTGCAAATATTTCAGTGAGACAAAAATATCAATTGTTTGAAAACATAGTTCAAGTAGCCACTCCAACATACTAACACTTGTGATTTTGAAAGCTGCTTACACTTTCAGCAATTATTAAACTATATAATTTTATCACTTTACTATGGTAAATAATACTAATTATATTTAAACTATTCTTTCTGAATATCTTAAATATAATTAAACTTAGATCTTTTACATTTATTAACTTTCAGTGAATTCAAATTTTCCAGTGATTTTTCATGGTTACTCACTAGTTAATTTATAAAACATAAGATTATAAACTTGGCATTCCCATAGAAAAGTAGTTTTTATTATTGCAAATTGTTTAATGAAAATCATATGCAAGTAGTTTTATGCTATTTTAAAAATATCTATCTGTCAGTAGTTTCAAAAGCCAAAAATTATGAACCTTGCAATATAACAACACATTTGGCAATATACAAAATAGACTATAAAAATGCATGCTCAAGTATACACATGAAGGAAGGACTAATGAATGTGAAATCAATGTACTATGCAGAAATAGGTTTAACCATGGTAATGGAGCAGATGCATTACTATTATTATAATTTAAATAGAAATATATATGTTGAAATTTAAAAACTAATTGAAATTTTTCTTGCTATGGGACAGCAATCTAATCAAATGACTGAATTTTATCTCGGAAAAACAATCACTTGTCTCGATTGCTGTCCTTAGCAATAAGAATTTCTATTACAGTTTTAAATTGTAACATATATATTATATATATCCCCAAATTTTCAGTTTACAATGTACGAATAAATTTAAATGCATTTAAAAATTGTTGATTGTGAAAGGTATGTTACTGGAAGATTAAAATTATTTTCACGTTTTTGACAATTTCTTTTAAGCTTTTCTTTAACTGCCATTTTTACTGTTTCTTCACAACAGACTATCTTGGAATTAATATGGCTAGTTGGTACTAAAGATGGCTTTAGCATCCATAAACTAAAAATTCTAGCTCTGCTTAAGGTAGGTTTTGGTATACTTCATTCACTTATATACATTGTTAGCAAACAACTGTTGGCGCAAAGTCTGAAGTGGCAGGAATATTATACAGCAGTACAGAGTCTAAATAAAAATTCATAAAGCACAATTTGAAACAAAAATTAAAAGTCAATGTTTAACATCTTCCTCACATCACATTGATAATGACTTGAGGACAGCATTAGTCTAAATATAGTTCACTTGCCAGCTTGAGCCTAGATCCTATTGTATAAAATATAAATTTTTCATCAATTGATTACAATTATGTGATGACAGGCATATCCCAGTAAATAGAATAAAAAATGTGTTGTCTGTAAATAAAGTTAAAATATAACTAAAAAACAAGATCACTACCTATTTTATTAAATTGACTTATTAAATAGATACAAATGAATTAAGGAGTGCAATTCATTCTAAAAATGATCAGTACAAAAAATCAGTACCTAGATTATGACAGGTATTAATGACATTCATCAACATTATTTACCACCTAATTTTTACATTCAATCAAATGCATAAATATTACTTGTTTGTATCACTGTCAGAACTTGAATTTTGTTCATTTTCAACTTTTACCGGGATTTCTTTGGATTCCAATGCTGGTAATGCAGCTTCAATTGTGAGAACACCATCAGTTAGTGAAGATCTAATTGTATCAGGATTGATTTCTTTTGGTAATGTATAATGGTAGGTACTTTCGCGAACAAACCGAGAACCATCGTCACGCGTTTCCTCACGACGAGCAGTAACAGTCAATTCATTGTTATTTTTCAGAGTAATGCTGATATCTTCAGGTTCCATGCCTTGTACATCCAAATTTAATTTGTATGATTTACCATCTCCAGTTGGTACAACAGGAATATCCCGAGCTCTACCACAATCAAATGGGGAAAAAAATCGTGGAAATTTTACTGGACTTGCTTGTTGAATATTTCCAAATATGCGGCTCATTTCTTTATCCATTTCTCTCATGTAGCTCTCCATAGACTGCATTGCTGAGGACAGTTCAGAAAGTGCATCTCGCCGTCTCCAATAGTTTCTTTGGATCCCATTACAAGGGATGTAAGTTTTACAAAATTTGGGATAAATACCTCTCGCCGTCGGAAAAATTTTCGCACAAAACATTTTTAAATACTGGTACAATATCCACAAACAACTTCACTGTCTAAGATTTCAAAACAACGCAAAAACTTTTTTGCAGAATTACAGCTTCGACTGGAGTTAGAGTCTTGATAAAACGCACTTGAAGCAGACCGAACCAGCGTATTTATAAGCTTCGCGGCGAAATCTGACGAAACAGAAACCAAATCTTCGTCATCCAATCCAGAAAGTACGATTCCACTCTAGAAAAATCGAGAACATACGGTTGTACGCAGTCAGGTACGTGTTAGCCTTTTAACCAATCAAATAGCAGAAAAGTGACATCGGATATATTTTATTGGCTGTTATGATTTCTGTAATTTTTTAAAAATCGCCAAATGTTTTTTCACAGTCCGGTATTTTTCGTAGAAAATAAATTAGGTATCATATTTTCTGCTACCATTTCGAAACAAATGTCGTATTAATGTAGGTATTACTGTTGAATTTTAATTTTTTTTTCTAACTTCTTTATTGCTTGGAGATTTCATTACACTTCTCAACAATCATATCCAGAAATATGGATCATGGAACTTGCATAAGAACATTTTTTGAGTTTGTAGAAACGTGGCACGTTTCGTTTTAAATAGCCAATGGCAATCCACGACTAAAATAAAAATTAACCTCATTTTGTGTAAAAGAGGATATGAAAGTTAAATGCAAAAATTTGCCAAAATAGCGAGTCACTTATCAATGTGAACAGTCAGATCACGTTCAGGTTTACATCTGTCGCCAAGGTGATTTAGCGTGTGTTGATAAACAAAAACTGCACGTTTAAAATAGTTCTTTTTATTTTCTGATTATATTTCTTGTGAATTTTAGTAAATAATATTTATGGTAAACTTTTACTCTCATTGTGGCATTGTATGGCGCTTTTAAGCCATGACGGATGGTTTTTATTTAATATTAAATAAAATGTGACAATTTGACATTTCGTTCTAAGACACCTACAAATTTTAGATTCGCTGAAATTTTAAAGAGTTTTCTTATTTCTTGATACGTTTAGGTGTGTATGAATTTAGATTATTGAAAACTATCTTATAATACAATTATCAAATTCTGTAGTTTTTCTAATAACACATTTTATTATAAAACTTGCTTCCAGATGATTATTTAATTAACAACACAAACATTCTTATTAAGTTCATATAAAAATATTGATATTTCAGAGATTTGCGGAGTTTCATTCAATCCTTATTAAGATAGTCATTTTATGATAAAAATCAATCTGAGATAGACTTTCGAGATTTTTAGATGTATATCTCATAACTGAATATGGAAATTATTGTTTTCAGCACTGTAACACAGTTTTCACTCAGATTTCCTATGGAATATTTAAAAATAAAATATTAAGAAATGTGTTTGCTCAATTTTTATTAAATTGTATAATTATGTGAAGGGATCTTATCAGGTTTTTCTTACAGAGCAATCATTTTGAGAAATAAAAATTATTTGTGTAAAAATTTCAAAAGTTCACTGTGGGAAACTATCCCCCACTGGGTTCCGGTCTAAATTGGGGGGCACTTCCCGGTCCTCCAAACTGTTACCTTACACCTTTCTGGTAGGTCGGACGGTCTGGGTCTCAACATCAACAACTGTGGGAAACTATGGAATTTACTAATTTCACTGTGTAGATGGCAATTTTAACTTTTTTAGTGCTCATTCATTGTTAATGATTTATCTTTTGATAGTTGATTCGAACTAATATAAAAAGTATAGTGAAGGAAAGTGTATTTTTATTTATTTATATATTTGTTTTTTATTTTCTGTAGTTTGAAAATTTTGTTTTGTAGATTCATATAGTATGAAATTTTGTGAAAGGTATCTTTGGTAGGGATTTGTATATGGAATTTTGTGATAGATACGATCTTGTTGTAGAATTACATAAAAATGTAAAAATATCACTATATTCTAATCAGACCCCTATATATTTAAGTTTTATTATTTCTTTCTAAACAAAAACATATTTCAAACTTAAAATAGAATTGCTATGTACTGAATAAAGCTAAAAGTATTTACAGAATCACCTATTTCATTAATGTTGATAACATGTTAAAAAATTACATCTAGAAGAAAGCTGTTTATTACTAAATTTTCTTTTATTAATATTCATATTGATATTTAGTGAAAGATAATTTCATTAACTATTAATCTTTTGGATAAGGCAATGCCTTATTTTAGTGCCAGTGCTTTGTTTCTAGTCTAGTTTTGTCAAAGTTGATTGATAGTTAAAGAAAACTTAAAAACATTGTTCAGTAGGGAAAGTTGGATTTTTCCTATAATTTCAAGGAACTTTAGCATCCTGAAATAAATCTTTAAAAAAATAAATAAAAATTGAGACATTTGAATACTTTAGGTTCAGTGTATGAAAGCTTTCCATTTTTATGATCCTATGTAGTGGATAAAATTGTTATAATTTTGGAATAAGCATGAAGAACATTTAAGTTAGCTGTTAATCATCAGTTTTTACTTTCCTTATATACATAATGTATAAGGAAAGTATTGTGACGGGGTCAAAAATTCGAATTCGAGTTTTCGACGGGAGAGCACGTTTCAAGCATCCCTGATCACGAATCAAACATTTTTGAAGTGATGTCTGTGTGTGTGTGTGTGTGTCAGTGAGTCTGTGGAGATGATAGCTGACGAACGATTTGACCGATTCGAACGAAATTTGGTACAAAAATCACAATCCGTAAACACTGGAAGTTTATTGTTTTTATACGCAATCGAATGTTCAGAACCCCCCTAAATTTTCTAGTGAAATTTTGAAAAAATCGTCAAAACATCAAAACCTCTAATAAAGTTACGCAAATAAACATTTCTTATGTAATTTTTCATTAGAAAACAATTGATATAAATTTTAGAACGCTAACATGAACCGTTCTCGAGATATTGCACATTTTTGAAAAAAATTATCAAAGAGTCATATAAAATAAAAGGAAAAATATTTCCTATTGAGAAACATGTTCACTTTTCATATGTAATACTATGCGATAAATTGGGTGACATCATTCTTGTGGATCTAGCGCGTTCCATTCATGAAAAAAGATACTTTGAATAATACTTTTGTATTTGATTGCCAATAGTCATTTATCTGCTGTAAGAATAACTTATTTCTTTGTCCATAACGCTTAGCGAGATTTTGGCGGAATATCGCCAACTTGGCGACTTTTTAAAATGTTGCCAAATTAACGAAAATCTCGCCAAATAAATAAAAATGACGCTAAATCAATGAAAATGACGACTCATTGTCGAAAATTCAATATTTTGGAAGAATATAAGTATCTACTATCAGAAAAACCTATTTTTTTTACTGTGAAAGTAGTAAATTCATTACATTATATAAGGAAAGTCATGTGTTGCCCACATCAGATTTTTTAATGCGTAATTAAGCCTTTTGAAATGTGCCAATTTAGTAGATTTTCTTTTCCATCAATACTGTTCGAAATTTTAATAGATTGAACAAGAGGTATCACTACTTTCTAAGAAAGATACATTCCTAGAAAACTTTCTAAGTATAGCTATACATTATCACATTTGTATAATAAAAAATAAGCTCACCAAATCTTTACATAGTTATCCCCGGATTGCTCATTGGATGAAGGTGAGTTCAGGTATATGCATTACGAAAGAAATATAGCGTTTTAAGAGTCTTAATCTGCTTTAACACTTTGAATTATTTTTTTAACTATAAGAATGTTATGAAACAAGAAAAATACATTTGGTTCAGAATTTGTAAAAAACTTTTTTTAAGATCTGATACTTTCTAGTACTTTCCTTTCCAAATATAGCAATTGATTTTTGTAATAATCATAGTCTTAGTGAGTGAAGTTAATACAGGTGAAAGAATATTTTCAAAATTTAAATTAACAAAATATGAATTCAGAATATGCATGTTACAAAATCATTTAAAAGTCCATAAATAATTCTTATCTCAGTGGGGAACTGGACCTTCAATCTCTATCTGGTCAGACCAATGGCTGAATGAATTAAGCTTAGGACCTCAATCAAAATTTAATTCACAGTTCCTATTTCACTGTTTTCTTAATCTTTTTTTTTTATATTTTTCTTTTTTGAGCCCTTCTGCATTATAAGGGCTAAAAATGTGGGTTCAGGCATTATGGATTATGCCATTGGACCAGATTATACTTTACTTATTGAGCTACTGAGATGATTTTCTTTCTATATTAGAAGTGAAACATATAAATCTCTCAGCTATGTCCATTGCAGTGAACTAATAAAGTTTTTTTTTTTATGAGATAATCAAGGTTCTTACCATTAAAACCTTCTTTTTATGAGATAAACAAGGTTCTTACCATAAGGTTCTTACCAAGGTTCCTACAGGTCTTGGAAAAATAATATGTGACTTTTTCATGCCTGAAAAAGTTATAAAAATGTAAATCTTATAAAAAAAAATGGAAAAGTTCTACTTTTACTGGTTTAAAATTAAAAACGTTAGATCCACTCATGTATGAATATCATTTTCGTTGTAAATATTTTCTTCATTTGTGCAGTTCACCATTTAAAATGTCCTCATTTGCAAATACAGTAGGTATGCATCAATTAAATGCATCATGGAATTTTTCCAAAACATCATAGAATAGTATTGGTTAATAATGACTTTATTACAAAGAATCATAAAAAGCATTTGTTTTTTAACGTCATTTTATATTTGTTGATATTTTTTATCATTTAATTATCTATTTTTATTTTTCAGTCATGAATGAAGGGCATAAAGATAAGGAAACCAAAAAAGTTATATATAATTATCCTCTACTCCAAGTAAGTAATCTGGCATTAATGTATTGTTTAGAAATTGAATTTGCATCTATACAAAAATCCACTCAAACTGTTTAAATTAATCTGTAATACAAATACTTCATTAATAACAGCATAAAAAGTTGATTAAAAGTTTCAAGAAGTTTCAAAAACGAAACACACAGTGTCCTTCACAGAATGATAATAACCACACCAGCAAAGCAAGTCTTATTTGTTCTTTCGCTGGTGAGGTTGTTCTTTGGTTATTTTATCTTTAAAACCAGTTGATAATTATAATTAACTTTTTATGCTGTTATTGATAAAGTATTTTTATTGCAAATAAGTTTACATCTGATTTGCTATTTTATAATGATTAAAAGTAAAATATAAAATCTATGACATGTTTATTATTATTCAGGAATCTGATATGACCGAAGAAATGAAAACAGATACTATGGATCTCTGTGTTACTTCATATGAAAAGCATTCCACAGACCATGAGGTACTTTACTTTCCTAAATTGCAATTAAATATTACTATTGCATGTAGCTTTTGTGGTATCTAAAAGTTATTAATATATTTACTAATAATTATTGAATTGAACAATTTTCTGCTTGATGTGCTTATTTTATTATATGCTCATGAGTCATTTAAATGGTGGATCTTTAAAAACTAGTATCCATAATTAAAAATAATATGCATGGTATAAATATTATAGATGCATCATAATTTGACATAAAAAAATCTGATGTGGGTAGTGCATGACTTTTACTATATTATTCCTGTTCCACATATAAGTGAAATAATATATATACTAGCCAAATACCTGTTGAAAATCAACGGTCTCGCAATAAGCATCCCCTGAATAATGTAAATTTTTTAATAATTCGCATTTCACATTTATTGGACAAATTGAATATTTTGGTGTGCAGAACTCCCTAAAGAAGAAAATATTGGAAAACTTAATTTGCGCATTTCTTCTGTTCGAATTATCTACCCGTACACCACATTAAAGTCTATCCCATCCCGAAGCACCTCTATTTTATTATTTCTCCTTTGGAACTTTTTTCTGTGAAGCACACCTATAAATGAACATTTTTGAAAAACCCTGTCTTGGGTTTTTATCAGATGATTGGCCCATATACCAAATATCAAGCCTCTATCACATTTAAAAGGAAGCGTGCCTCATTTATTCGGAAAATCGAATATATTAGTGTGCACCCCTTAAAGTAGCAAATATTGGAAATCAGAAATTTCACACTTTCTTCCTTTCAAACTATCTACCTGTACACCAAATTTGAAATCTTTATGCTATCGAAAAGCATGTTTTTTCTATCACTTCCCCTTTAAAACGTTTTTCTGTGTAGCATCCCATTAATGAACATTTTTGTCAAACCGTATTCATCTTTGGTTTTTTTATCAAATGGTTAGTCCATATACTAAATTTCAAGCCTCTATCACATTGTAAAGGAGACGTGTTTCATTTGTTCAGCAACTCGAACATTTTAGTGAGCTGCACCCCCCCTACAATAGCAAATGTTGGAAAGCTGAAATTGCACGCTTTCTTCCTTTCCAACTTTTTACCTGTACACCAAATTTGAAGTCTCTATCTCATAGCGAAGCATGCTTTTCTAGCATTTCAACTATCGAATACTTTAATGTGGAGTACCCACCCCCTTAAACATACATTTTTGAAAAACTCTATTCTTTTTGTTATTTCTATCAGATGATTCGCCCATATACCAAATATCAAGCCTCCATCATGTTTTAAAAGGGGCATTTCTCCTTTATTCCGAAAATGGAACATTTTGGTGGACGGCACCACCTAAAGTAGAAAATATTGGTAAACTGAAATTGTACACTTTCTTCTTTCCAAACTATCTACCCTTGCACCAAATTTGATATCTCTACCTCATTCCGAAGCATGCTTTCCTATCATTTCACTTTTCGAACCTTTTGGTGTGCGGCATCCCCTTAAGTAGAAAATATTGGAAATCTGAAATTGCACACTTTCTTCTTTTCGAACGATTTACCCATACACCAAATTTGTAGTCTATCTCATCGCAAAGCATGCTTTCCCATCATTTCACTTTTCGAACGTTTTGGTGTGCTGTACCCCTTTAAGTAGAAAATATTGGAAATCTGAAATTGCACATTTTCTTCCTTTCGAACGACTTACCCATACACTAAATTTGATATCTCTATCTCATTGCAAAGCATGCTTTCCTATCATTTCACTTTTTTAATGTTTTGGTCTGGAGCACTCCCTCTAGAGAACGTTTTCAAAAAATTCGATTTTTCCAGGAGGTTTATCAAACGTCCGAACCGTGTACCAAATTGCAAGTCTCTATCTATTCGGGAAGTGCCTAAAAAAAGTGTGACAGATAAACACTTGGCATTTGAATGAATGATATGAAGGTGGGTGGCTCCAGAAGAGCCCAGCACATCGACCAGAGGTCTATTGTACTACTCCAAAAGAGAAGATCTCTAAGAAAAGAGACCAGTAGCCAATGCCAAAATAAGCAGGCACTTGACAGGTATGTCGTTCAGCTCCCAGGGTTCAATCACATGACGGCCAATGTGTTCGAATCTGTGAGCAGAGTAAACCTCACATTCACAGAGAATGTGAGCAGCAGTTTCTTCACTGTAATTGCAGCCTCTGCAAAGCGAATCTTTAGTGACACCCATAATGTTGAGGTGTCTCTTGAGGGTGCAGTGCTCAGTAAGGAGCCCAACAGCCCTCCTGATTTCAGTTCTGCTGAGCTTGAAAAGTTCTTTTTGATGTGTACTAGGGCAATTGCAGTTGAGAATTTTTGCTTGCCTTTGTCCCTTAGTATTACGCCAGTTCTTACATTGAAGCTTCCTGAAGATGTCGTAGACAGTTCTTCTAACAAGGTCATTGGAGATACCCAAGGCTGGCTCAGGGCCAACAAAAGGAGTACTTGAGCCTTTCCTAGCAAGTTCATCTGCCAACTCATTGCCAGGAATGCCTGAATGACCAGGCACCCAGTAAAGAATGACATTGTTATTGCTTGCAATTTCACAGAGTGCATTGTAACATTCCCAATCAAGGGAAGAAGTCATAGTGAACTTCCCAAGAGCCATAAGAGCAGCCTGACTGTCAGAACACATGAAAATCTGGTTATTCTTATACTTCCTGTCATAGCAAATTCTACAACACATAAGGATGGCAAAGACTTCGGTCTGAAAGACAGTAGCAAAATTGCCAAGCGGATAAGACAGCTCAGTACCATCATCAGGGCAGCATACACCAGCACCAGTGCTTGTGCCTATCTTCGAGCCATCCGTGTACCATACAATACAGTTCCGTTTATTGTAGGTGGGCGTCCTCTTCCAGTCATCCCGTGAGGGGACCTGAATTTCATAAGGCTTGTCAAACATGTATTTAACATGAATGCCATCAGGTGGCATACAGAAATAAGGATGACTAGCAACATTACTGTTAAGTTCACCCCAAGATAGATACCTTGAGTAATCTTTCCAGTATTTCAGATATTTAAGTCTGTTCATGCAGATAAGTGCCTCTGCTTCAATACGCATGTAGAGCGGATGCAAACCGTGTAAAAGTTCAAGAGTTGCAGTAGGAATAGTTTTCATGTATCCAGAGATTACAATGCACACCATCCTTTGAAGCTTAACTAGTTCTAGTTTAGCTGTTTCACATCCAATTCTGGACCACCAAACAATGGATCCATAGGAAATGATAGGACAGATTACCATCGAGTAAATCCAATGGATAGCCTTAGGATTTAAGCCCCAGGTTTTCCCAATGGCATTCCTGCAAGACCAGAAGATTTTTCTGGCTTTAGTCGTCCAATTATCCAAGTGTCTCTTCCAGTTGAGTCCCTTGTCAAAGTAAATTCCCAAGAATTTAACCTCCTTGGAGCAGATAAGCTTCTGCCCAAAGAAGCGAATGTTCCCAAGATTAAGTATGTGTTTCCTAGTAAACGCAACCAAAGCAGTCTCATGCGGATTAACAGTAAGACCTGCATTTTTACACTATGTCTCAACCCTCCTAAGAGCAGTAGACATCATGTCAGAGACAGTGTTGCCAAATTTGCCCCTGGCAACGATGACAACATCATCTGCATAACCAACGCAGGAAACGCCAGAAATGTTGATACTCTCCAAAAGAGAGTCCACAACTATGCACCAAAGAATTGGCGAAAGCACACCTCCTTGCGGACAGCCCGCAAGTGCATGCACAGTCGTACTATCACCAAGTAAAGTTGCACATATATACCTATTAAATTACATGTTCTTGATCCAATAAGAGATTGTGATATCAACACCTTTCCTATAAAGAGCATCAAGGATGGTATCGATGGATACCTTATCAAAGGCGCCTTCAATGTCGAGAAAGGTGCACAAGAGCAACTTCCTTGGCATTAAAGTTTCTCTCCAAAATAAAGGAGAGACTGTAAAGGGCAGTGTCCGTGGATTTGCCCGGTTGATAGGCATGTTGAGAGCTTGACAGGGGCTTAGAAGCCAGAATCACTTCTCTTAAGTACCCATCCATAAGCTTCTCAATAGTCTTTAAAAGAAAAGACGTAAGGCTAATAGGCCTAAAGGATTTGGCCTTGTAATAATTATCCTTTCCAATCTTTGGAATGAAGATTACTTTAGTATGCCTCCATGCATTTGGTACATGACCCAAGGCAATACAGGCTCTGTAGATACTGCAGAGAATAGAAGCTAGCACCTCAATTCCCTCCTGGAGAAGAATTGGAATGATGCCATCAGTCCCCGGAGTTTTATAGGATTTATGGGAATTAATTGCCCATTTAACCCTATCAAGAGTAACCACACTCCTGGCAATGCTCCAACTTTTGTCGTCGGAAGTAGACGTGGAGCAGGCATTAACGACACTTGGCATTTAGTATATATAGATTATTTTTTCAATGTGAACCTTTTGCCATAGAAATATACAATGCAGTAGGATATGTCTCTCACCAGTGCTATCTTATCTGAATTATTGTCTCAAATGATATTGGTGTTTTCCCATCATTAGGTTTTAACTTCTTCCATTTACTTCCATGGTTAAAACACTATCAATACGTTGTTGCGATAGCGAGCTGGGTATCACCAGAATGTTCATGAGCTGATGAACAAATTTTTAATAATTTTTGTATATAACAATTATACATTTCATGTTTATTATTTCTTTTTCTTTTAAACACATATTTACCTGTAGTACTAATCCTAATCAAACTATCTTTCTTGGTAACATAGTTTATTGTTAGTTTATTTTGTGACAAATCAAATATTTTTGTGCATCACAACTTTACACATTTTGTACATCCCATCAATCATATATTAAATTCAATAAATGAGTGTACTAAGGGAACGATACCATTGAGTAGGTGATAGTAAGGTTTGGTGTGCCCCTCCTGTAAATGAAAATGTATACTTTTGCTACTACTAAAAAATTACATGGCTGGTGATTACTAACGGTTAAGTTCATTTTTTCACCTACACAGCCACTTCTAGTTTTGAGAACATTTAAGAGTATAATTTAAGAATTTTTAAGTTTATAAAAATATAAATTATTATTTTAAAGTTTTGCTCTGCAGAAACTTGCTGTTATTTTAATTGGAATGTTTTACCTTCAGAAAGTCGCTAAACTCATCAAAGAAACTCTGGATCAGAAATATGGAGCTCCTTGGCATGTAGTTGTTGGTGAAGCATTTGGTTTTCAGGTATCCCATGATGCTAAGCATTTAATGTATATGTTTCTTGCTGGGAACAAAGCAATATGTGTATGGAAGTGCTCTTAATATAGTGAATTTCAGTTGTTTATTTTTACACATTTATAGCCTGTATAGAAATAAAATTAGATTTTTTTATTATATAAAAAATATGTATTTCCCAAAAATAAAACTATTGTAAATACCTAGGACTTTTTATTTTTATAGATATTAAAGTTTGAAGTTTAAAAACATATTATAAAAAATATTTTTAAGTTGTACTGTTTTAGTAAAATACACTAAAAAGTAAAAACAAAATTGTAGCTATCACAACATTCTGGGTAATAATCGACAAGAAATAAACCATGGCACACCTACAAAAGAATTATATTTGGACATTAACAGAATTTTAAGGAACAATAGAAGTGATAATATAGAAATGGCATATATAAGAATGATTACATTCAGTTCAATTATTTTTTTTTTATAATTTTGATATAACAATTTGTCATTCTTCGTCATATGTCATTCCAATGTTATCATTTCTATTGATCCTTAAAATTCTGTTAATGTTCAAATATAATTCTTTTATGGACACCCCACAGTTTTACTTTTAGTCGTCTGTGGCCAAAAATGTTGTGATAGCTAAAAAGGATTTTTATTTAGTGCATTTTACTAAAACAGTGCAACTTAAAAAGATATTTTATAATATTTTATTTTATAGTTTTAGTCTTTTGTGATTTTTTAATAAATTTTTCATCAGATATCCAGTCAAACTTTTTAAAAATCTTTTATTAAATTTATTGTGATCGATGGTTGCCTATTTGTTTCAACTTCTTTGATGGCATTTTTAACATACTTCCCCAAGTCCTAAAGATTTGAAAATTGGTTCACAGCTTAGTCCAGTGGAACATTTTAATTTATTAAAATTTGGTGGATTCTTGAAAAATAGAACTATTTTTTTTTTTGTAAATTGGGCCACAAAAAATCTCTTTCACTTTATATAATCCCATTGTTGTAAGATAGTTAAAAGTAGTTCAATATGTGGCCTCATTTCTATATATATATAATCCTATTGTAAGACAATAATTGAAAAGAATTCAATATGTGACTTCATTTCTATATATATGAGGCGTGTCCGAAAAATAAAGATACATCACTTATATGTAGAAGATAATGTTTTAGTGTACTTTGACAACACTAGCTTTGACCTTAATTCTTTCACTTTCTCCTCACGGTCTTTCATCATTGCTATGCTGAGTCTGGTTTAATTAACATATGTTTATAATGGCTGCAGCGATTCAGAATCCTGTGAAATGTAAAGTGTGCTCCATTATATGTTTACTCAATGCAAAAAGTGAGTGACCAGCGGATCACAAAGACATTGTTTCCATTTAGGGAACATTATGAATTGACAAAATAACGAAGTGGTGCCATGAATTCTCTGGAGCTAAGACCAATGTTGATGACAAACACATGAGTGATGGGCCAACTGTGTTCTGTGATGAACTTCAAAGAACTGAGGAAACAATTCGTGTAAATTGGTGACTTACAATAAGAAAATTGCATGAAATCATTTCAGAACTGTCTAAGACAATGCTTCATGAAGCTCTGACTGTAACATGTACAGAAAATTGTGTGTGTGCTGGGTACCTAAAATGTTAATGGATGAACACAAAATGAAACGGATGGGCTTCATCACATGCTACCTATATGCAGATGAGTTTTTCGGCCATATTATGATAGTGTGATGAAACTTGGGTTTATCACCATACGCCTGAATCAAAGCAACAATCACTGCAATGGCACCATATGTTTCTCCCTAAAGCCACGAAATTCAAAACTTCAATATCTTAAAAAAAAAAAAGCTTCTGTTTTTTGGGATATTCTTTTGATTGACTTCATGCCTCCTGGCACTACAATTAATGCTGCTGCATATTGCTAAACTTCGTAATGCCTTCGATGGGCCATTTAAAATGGAGGGAAATGTTGGCAAGTGGTGTCCATCTGCTTCGTGACAACACTCGGGCTCACACACTCAAGTAGGAAGTTTTCAACTATCCGCCATACAGCTCAGATCTTGTGTCCAGCGACTTTCACTTACCTGAAGAAACATCTTGTAGAACAACTCTTCCATGATGATGACGAGATAAGAAATGAAGTTGAAATGTAGTTCCGGCAGCAGGTGGTAGAATTCTATGACTCAGACAGACTTACAAGTGTTTCGACAATGGCCGCAATTATGTAAAAAAATAATGCATGTACCAGTAAGTAATTTATAGTGGATGTTTTGTCAAATAAAAATGTTTTGATGAATATTAGCCATTGTATCTTTACTTTTTGGACACACCTTGTATATAAAAGAGAAAATTTTTGAGACTCTTAAACAATGGTACTCTTTTAAGGCCCATTCTGTAAATAATATATTTTTTTTGGAGGGTTCAGAATCCAGGGATAGAATCAACCCAATTTTGATGAAATACATTGTCATTGCAAATATGTATGTGTGTAAAATTTCAAGAAAATTGGCTTGGTAGAAGTAGGCCAAAAAATGATTTCAGGATTTGACCCAAACAGAGAAACCAACCTAAATAAAACAGTGTAAAAATGCATATTTTTTTTTTTCATTTAAAATCTGGAATTGCCTTCAATCACAATGATTTAAAGAACTAACAATTTTTTAATAGCATAGAAGCAATTTTATTTAACAGTAAAGAACTAGCAAATTTTTAATAACATGGAGGCAATTTTATTTCATACAATTTATGGTATTAAATATTACTTATAATATTTTAAATAAAGCAAGTCAACCTGTAGCAGGGAGGATTCACCAAAGAGTGTCCATTTTAAAAATAAGGAAAGTGCCAAGTGAGTTAGTGCATTACATTGGATCCATTTTATTTGTTTCTCTGTTCTCCAGAATATGGTAAGCAATGAAATGATCAAGGTGCACAAAACTCAGTAAAGCAGATATTTTGAAATTTTTTTGGTGGAAGTTTTGAAATACACTCTGTTGCAAAAAAATATATGCATCATAAAAAAAATTGAGCTACAGCCGTGAAACTCGGCAGGCAAATATTTTAAGAGTTATGGAAATGACCAAACTGTCAGTGATAATGATGTTATAGGGCTCCTGCAATGCACATGAGAATGCAGCATTTAAGTACTGTAAGTTGTGTACAAAGATGCCTTTGAGATGTACTCGATGATGCTATGAACAATTGTTGAATTTAGAGAGAGGTCACATCATAGGCCTAAGGGAAGCTGGTTGGTCCAACAGATGTATCAGTCACCATCTTGGTCGGGAGTGATATGGTAGTTGTTTGGTGTTAGCAGCAGTGGATAGAAAAGGCATATGTAACCGTCACAGAAGTTCAGGATGTCCCAGACAGACAACTGCTCAAGGGGATCATGCAGTCAGGAGAGGAGTCATGTCTACATGAATGGCGTCACTATCAGCCATTTGTAGGCATTTGTCATTCTCCATGTATCCTGTATCAAAGGTTACTATTCGGAGATGATTGACAGAAGGTGAAAATAGGTGTCAATATCCATTAAGCTGCCTGCTGGGATCCCTCAACATCGGCAGAGTCATCTGGATTAGTGCCGAGCTTGATTAGCCTGGACAGTGCCCAATTGAAGGATTGTTGTCTTAGTGAAGAATCTCATTTCTTTCTCAGTTGATGATCCCTGCATATATTTGTAGAAGAGGACTGGCCAGCATTCCGATCCTGCATTTGTTATCAAGTGGCACATAGCCATCACACTAGGTGTGACAGTCTAAGGAGCCATCTCAAGGGAAAGCCGATCTCCTTTAGTTGCATTGCAAGCCAATCTGATGGCTTGCTTATATGTCGACAATATTCTGCAGCTGATTGTTCTGCTTATGCTGCCAAGCCACCCAGGTTCCATTTACCAACAAGACAAGACAAAAATGGAGGATCAAAAACTTGAATTGGGGAAACGCTAAGAAGGAAATAGGTGATCTGGTAAATAGGATGAGTAATATAGAAATTACTAGGAATAATTTAGATGAAATTGTAAATAAAGTGGAAAAAGAATTGGAAGAAATTTGTTTTAAAAATAGAAAGAGGAATAACAAGGAAAATAAAAGAAACACAATATGGTGGAATGACAAATTGAATACAATGAGAAGTAAGACAAGAGCACTCAGGAGACTTTATCAAAAGGAAACTGATGTGCACCAAAGACAAATTAAAAAATCTAGATTTAGTAATATGTTTGCTATTTACAAACTTGAAATAGTGAAGGCAAAGAAAGATAGTTTTAGAACTTACTTAAGTGGGATAATGAGTAACAATACGTTCGGATCACATTATAAAATTGCAAAAGAGAAGTTCAAAAGAACTTATATTGATGAAAACATAAGGAAAGAAAATGGGGAAGAGACTAGCTCCCCTATGGGAGCTTTTAAAGAAATTTTACAGTTCCACTTTAGAAAAGAGGAGTCTTCAGAAGGTGAATACCCTTCTAGTACGGAGTGCTCTTCCGGCCCGGAACTGGGGTCCCGGGGAATTGGCCTAGCGCTGGGCATCACCCTCGTGACACACCCTACCGGGCTGGATGAAGGTGTCCCTAGAGGGTTCATGAGTCAGAAGACATATTCCTCTGAATTGGAAGAACATGAATATAGGACTTATCCCCAATTTACAGATTACGAAGTGCTTAGAGCTATGGATAACATGAATCCTAATAAAGCTCCTAGTCACAATGGACTCACTCTAGAAATTTTTAAAGAATTGTATATAGTAAATAAAGAATGGTTTTTAAAAATTATGAATAAGTGTTTAGAATTTGCTAAGTTTCCCAAAGTTTGGAAAATAGCAAAAATGATTTTATTTCTTAAAGAAGGAAAGGATAAACAAGAGGCAAGCTCATATAGACCTATTTGTTTGCTCCCTGTTTGGGGAAAAATTCTAGATAAGATGATTACTTATAGATTGAATTATTATCTTGGAAACCAATTGAGTGAGAGGCAATATGGATTTAGAAAGCATAAAAGCACTATAGATTCTTTGAAAGCAATTGTAGAAAATAGGTTTGAAAATAAAAATAAAATAACGTGCCTGGTTTCATTAGATATCAAAAATGCTTTTAACTCGGTAAAGTGGAATGATGTGAAAAGCCAAATGAATAAATATATCATACCTGAGGAATTAAAGAACTTAGTAAATGATTTCCTCAGTGAGAGGAAAATCTTTATGGAAGATTCTGGCACGTACTTGGATTATAACATTGGAATACCCCAGGGTTCCAGCTTAGCCCCAATTTTGTGGCTTATGATTGTTGATGAAGTTTTGAAGATTGATTATGATAGCAATGAAATAAGTGTACAAGCGTTTGCGGACGACATCGCTATAATTATGAGCGCTAGTGCGTCCTATCTCTTTGGAGAGATGGGAACGAAGATCATTAAGAAACTGGAACTCTGGGCGGAAGAATTTGGATTAAAATTTAGTGCTGAGAAATCTAAATTCATAATGTTTCCTTTTAAAAAGAATATTACATGTATTCCAAATATAAAGATGTATAATAAAAGAATAAGTTATGACAAGAATTTAAAATACTTAGGATTACAGTTTGACTGTAAAATGACATGGATTCCTCACTTAAATGGAATTAAAAATAAAGTAATAAAATTTCAAAGCAAACTTAATAGATTTATTAGAGCAACGTGGGGATTGAGGCCCGAGATCAGAAAAGAGATTTATTTAAAAGCAATAGAAAAGTATATTACTTATGGAGCTGAAATTTGGTATCGGTACATTAGGAGAACTAATGATAAAGTTAATCAGATCCAGAGGATTGCATTACTCTCGATTACTAAAAGTTACAGAACCACCTCTAACATGGATTTGCAAGTATTGGCAGGTTGTTTGCCTCTTGATTTGAAGTTGAAGGCAGATATGAAACTATATAAAAGTATTCATGAAATGGAGAATGTACAGATTGGAAATGATATTATTAACCAAAATGATATCGAAAAACCAAGTTATATTCAGAAACCTCCTTGGGAGGAGATATCTTTGAGATGGAATAATGAATTACCAAAAAGTGAAGAAAGAACCATCTACACTGATGGATCTAAAATTGATGAAAAAGTGGGGAGTGCCTTTGTTATTTATCAAGGTGATAATATACTTCATCATGAACAATTTCGATTAAATGATGGAACAACGGTTTTTAATGCAGAACTATTTGCAATTTGGAAAGCAATTGAATATATTCAAGATAATATTAGAGAGATCCATATTTGTACTGATTCCCGATCAGTGTTACAGGCACTTAGTGCTTATGAGAATAATAATTTCCATATTCAACAATTGAAGGAAAGATTGATTTACAATAAAGAATTCGTTCAACTACATTGGGTAAAAGCCCATATTGGAATAAAGGGCAATGAAAAAGCGGATGAACTAGCGAAGGAAGTTACCAAGAGAGTAACTATCGATTATCAATTCAAGTGGAGTAAAGACCAAATAAAGAAGAAGATTCAAAAAGAAGTTATGGCTGAATGGCAAGAGAGGTGGGACCAGATTAGTATTGGGAAGAATCTACACAATGAAATCAAGAAAGTGTCTATTAAAAGGCTTCATGGAGATTTTTATATCAACCAAGTACTTACTGGACATGGGGCTTTTCGAGAATATCAATTTAGATTCTTCAGTAAAGAGAAAACATGTCATTGTGGCAAGGCAAGTGGATCTGTTCATCATACAATTTATGAGTGTGAATTGTGGGATAATATATGAAGTACAAATTTCCCTTACAATTTTAATAATGTTCGTATTTATAATCTTTGTATTAATTTTAAGAGTAGAAATGGAATTAAGGAAATTATGAAGAATGCTCTTTCCCTTGAAATGGATTAAAGTTTATTTGTGTTGTTTTTAAGATGGCTATTTGTTGTGAAAAGTTTCTTTACCTATATGTGAATTAGAATCTTGTACTTTAAATTGTGACTAACTTTTGATATTGTGATGTTATCTGTATATTGGCATTTGTATTTGTGATGGCTTTATGAATTGTGAAATGTGTTATGAATCATATTATATTGTAATTATTTGAAATCCGATTTGGATTATTTTGTTTAATTGATGATTGTATTTTGTGATGGCTTACGAACTGTGAACAGTATTATAAATTGTATTATAATGTAATTATTTGAAATCCGAGTTGGATTATTTTAATTTATTACCTTGGTTAAGGTAATCTGTTCTTTTTATTCTCCTTAAGAATGAAGGAAGTATTATTTCAACCCTAAATGAAGGGTTTCTGTAATAATTGTATATGTTTTAATAAAGTGCGAGGGACCTTCAGAGGATGACTCTCGCAAATCGTGGTCCGTGGTTGCCTGGGCTTGTTTTTGGCGTCTTGTGCCTCCTGCCCGCGCGGTTGGTTTCGGCTGACGGCGTGCGGATGGGGTGGAGCACCGTGGCTTCGGCCACGGCCTGGTGTCCTGGGTGCGCTATTGCAGCGATGAAGCATCTTTCCCGTGTACCTTCGGGTGGGTCAGCGTACTTGTTTGAGTTACCAACAAGACAACATACTGCAAGGCATTCTCAACATGCCTTCAAGTATTTATTATCCTTTCATGGCTATCTAGGTCCCCAGACCTATCAGCAAGTGGGACCAAGACATGCTGGGATGGCAATTGCAACCTTCTCAGAATACCTCTGAATTAGCTGACCAGTTGCAACATTTGTGGCAGAATCTCCCACAGAGGAACATAAGCAACTTTATTGACTCTATGCCGCATCAAATATCAGCTTGTATAGCTGCCTGGAGAGAATTTACCACTTACAAAAATTATAATTTTTTATTGCCACTATTTCTTAAAACATTTTTTGCTCCCAAATTCTAAGCATTTGCATATCTTCTTAACCTAGTTTCCTTACGGCGGTACAACATTTGTACCACTGAAATTCTCAATCTTCTTCTGAAAACTTGAGCCCTTCCTTCAAGTTTCTCCTGACTGAAAGGGGAACGAGTTACGAACAAAAGACAAGGTCATTGGAGGTGTTTATTTAGAGGGGTGGAATTTTCAGTTATTTTGCAGTTATGGAGTTGAAAAAATGGATTCTTGGAGCCATAATGTAAAGGTTAAACAATACATACATGCTGAGTTTCACAGCTGTAGCTCAATTTCTTAATGGGTGCATATATTGTTTTGCAACAAAGTGTATTTTATTTCAGTCTGAGATAGTGTAGGGTATAATTTTAGCCCTATCTACCATTGACAAACTTAAGAAGCACAGGTTCAGTGAAGTGACTTCTACCCGAATAAGCAAGAAAGTGCTCACTTAAACCATTATCACTTTCTTATTTGCATAGCCACTATTGTAAGGCAGAAGTCACTTTATAGTCGCTATATATTACTCACCAATAAAGTCTTCTCAAGAGTGAGTAGAGCTACAATATTGGCCTACACTGGTACTAGCTGAAGGTAAATTTCAAAGCAAAAAATTAGTCTTTTTCAATTTTGAATAATATTATAAATTTGATTTGTAATATTGAATTAGTTTACAGCAGTTAGTAGCGAAGCGAGAAGATAATTTGGGGATACAGTGACTGTGTCTACAAAAGCACCTCACTACCAAGTTAATTTCTTTTCATTTGCCCACCAGACTTAGTATAAAAAATATTCCCTCTAATGTATATAATGTATAATTAAAGTGGGAGTTCAATGATTATTTAAAAAAATAATTGTTAATAAAAAAAGTTACATTTTATTATTTTATAATACATTCACATTTTCATGTGATGTGATTAATATACATACAGGGATGTATCTACAGTGGTCGGGGTTTCCACCACTCAGAATTTCCGACCACCACTCATCCAAAAAATTATACATATTATAATTACATTTAAAAAAAGTTATATTCAATTTTATCAAATGTTTTTCTTTAATATAAAAGTATACAATACTAATACTGTTTGTGTGTGCGAATTAACGTGAAGCTCGTTTCAAAATTATATATTCGCAATTATATTTATTCTGGAAAATCAACCACCACTCACATTTCTCTAGATACATCCCTGTACATATATATATTTAGGTGGTTGGTATTTTTCTATTATTTTTTTTTCCAAAATGTTTATCTGACAACCCTATGAGTAGTTAGAGGGAATGCTGGTAATGCTCATTACTACCAACTGAACTCCTTGCTGCTACAAAAATTCCCCATTTCAACAAAATGCTTCTTCTCAAGTAAAACTTTTGTTGCTTAAATTTTAACTGTCATGCAGATATATAACCATGTTAACCTTTTAAAATGCTTCATTCTTTTATTAATAGATCACGTTAAAACCTTAAATGTTTTACTCAATTGCAAAACAGGTGGCACTTTTGTAAGCTTTTGCAGATTCTTGCATAACCCCATGGGCATAGGCACACGGAGCCTCAGGGTTTTACGGAAAACTTCTGGAGAATCTCTGTTATAAAGCATAGGACTTACACATGAAACAGATCATGAAACATTTGAAATTCCAAATCAATTTGTTAATGTTGATATCTGAAAATTAATTTGCTTACGTATAATTTGTGGTGCTCAGTTATGTTTGCATGCTTTTCTGTTACTTTGAGACATGGTGCTAATTTCACTGGAACATATTGTAAAGTGGATCCCCAAACCATTATGAATACCCATGCAAAATTAAAACTTTCTATTGTTATCCAGGATTCAAACTCTACTCCTATTGATCTAAAATACAGAGTGCTAATTGTTCGACTACAGGCAGGCATACAGTGGTAAAATAATGAATATCTGTAAATGTAGTATTGTTGACAATGTAGCAACAGTTGTCAGTGCCATGTGGCCCGAATCCCAAGAATAAGCAGTCAAATCAAGCAATATCTTTGTGTTCGAATATTTAATGTGAGATGTCTTTTGTATAAAAATTTTAATTGATTGATCACTAAATAGAATGTCATGAGCAGTTTCTTTACACACTTTTTCTAATAATCAAATCATCAGGTGTGTGTGATGCTGCTATCTGTCCACAGTTGTCAGTGCTATCATTCACCATACAGCAAAGAGGGGTTTCAGTGGATTGATGATGTTTGAAGGTTACATTTGTTCATCCTCTTATCACCACTTGTATTAAATGCTGTTGACTATGAGAACATAATCCACAATCTATAGGTTACAAGCCTGAGAGTAAACAGTCACACACAAAAATGTCTGCAGATCAGATTATCAACTTCAAGATGTCTTTTATATGTAAAGTTCACCTGCTCAATTGCTGACCAGATAAGCATGAGAGTAGAATCAGAGTGCAGACAGGGTCAAGTAGAGTAGACAGCAGGAAAATAATTACCATTACTACTTAGATTGGTTTAATTAATAATTCACTGCTATTTTTAAACAATGACATTCACAACATTTCATAGATTAGAAGTCTGCTCAGAACAAAATTTCATACTTTCATCCGGTTCAACCTGACAGAACCAATGTTTAAACCCAGTCCAAGCCTGATGAAATTTACAGATGTAGCTGGCCCGAAGAACATTGAGTCTTGGCTCGGTGTTAAACAGCCAAATTTGTGAATGTTTTGTACAAAGTTTTAAAGTTAAAATTGGTTATTTTTAAATATTGTCTTTAAATAGTTGAAATCAACACAATAACTTCATGTACTCTATTAAAATTCATTTAAAAGGCTTTTTAAAATTAAATATGTTCAGCCCAGCTCAACCCAACTTTTTAGAAACCTAATCCCAAGTCCGGCAAGAAACAGTGCCTGAAAATTCAGGTCCAGCTTAAGCTCAAGTCTGTGCAGACCTCTATCATAAATGTCCATAAATCTTTCATTTATACACAGCTATGTGATATGTGAATCACCCTTAACCCTTAAAATAAGATTTATAAACAATTCTTGAAAAGCATTCATTAAATTTTAAATTGTACAAAAAAGTAAAAACAGCAATATAATGTAATATTTCTACAAATTGAAATAACCCCCAAAATAATTTTAAGTATTGGCAATGAAATGTGACATTGCAATTTTGAAGGATCGGCCTAACTAACTATGAAATTATAATTTAATTTTGATTTTGTATTCAAAAATTTGAGAAAAACAAGCTAGAAAAGTAAAACAGTACAGCAAGTTTATTTTAATGAAATCAGCAAGGTGTGTTTACACTTATACAAAAACATGACAATGTGTGCAATCAATAAATAGCGTTAGAAACTATAAATTTACATGCTTAATGAAAGTAAAAATATATATTGTTTTATACTTAACATGTACTTTGAAAATAAATTATTCAAAAACACAAATAAGCTTTTCTTGTTTGGAAAATTTTATTAATTACACATTGATACTGTTTCATTTTCAGATAAAAATAATAATTTTATAAATTGCTAGAATAAAATGTCAAAAATAATATTTGAGAAAGTTCCTTTTGAAAAGCTTTTGAGATATGTATTTTGCTATAATTATTTTGATCCAATAAACTTTACAGGACCTCTATGCTTTACATGAAATTCATGTCTTAATGCCAAAAAGTAAAATCACAAGGAAAATTTAGAGATTTTTTCAGTGAAAGGAAATAGAAAGCAAAACTTTTAAATAATAACAGTTTTTCAAAGTAAAACAATTTTCAGTAACAGACCTTAAATAAGAAAACAACACAACAATTTAAAAAAAAAATGTCTACTTTAAAAATTCAACAAATACAAAAATAGTTTTCTTTATAAATTGCATATTTTTATGTAAAGATAAAATGGAAAACTAGGTTATGAAAATGATGACAAAAATAAAATTATGCTGCTGGTAAAAACAAAACAAGTACAACACATAAATCATCATTCTGATCTTTCCTTATCTTTATTTATTTTAATATTTACAGCGAATACAGTAAAGCACATGTGTGCAAACAGTAAAACCATTCAAGAGGGTGGAGATTGGATATGCATTTATTTGGGGGGGGGGGGGGGGGAACTATCTTAAACCGCTTACATCTGTTTATATTCTTTATTATTGGTGCCTACAACATTGAAGTCAAATATACCTAAAATTTTTCATATTTATAATGCATCTATCACTTTTTTTATACACAATTATTCAATCACTCTCACCTCTTCTTGCAAGAACTGATAAGCACTTCTTTAAGGCGCTTACTTTTGTACAATGTTATTCTTGATCTTGAAAATGTAGGTAAACAAATCATAAAAAAGTTTGTTTAAGAATGGTCAATTTTAAATGTAAAGTAAAACCTTTATAAAATACAGCATGTAATCAGCATTAATCAATTTCAGAAGAAAAACAGGCTCTTTCTTTAAGGTAAAAAGAAAATAACCACAAAAACAAGAAGAAATCTACTTTTGCTAGTGTAGTTGCTCCGTCTTTTGAACCTGAAGAAAACTGTGCTTTGCATCTAAAATAAGTTGATACAGTAACTAATTAATTTGTTATATGCAGTGCTTTTAATGAAATTTTTTACCTGACAATTTTCTTTGCTGCATCTCGAGTAATTTAAGTTAGATTGAATTAGAGTTAAGAATTTTTTTAAAATAATATGCACTTTTAATTTTATTTATAACTTGGATACAGCATTATTTCTTTTTAAAATGCACACCTACTTTCCTCTAAAAAACTATTTTTAGTCGGAATGCTGGGTAGTTGCTTTAGAGAGGTTTTACTAGGATTTAATTTTTTCAAGCAATTACTACATGAAGCATTTTTGTGTTAGATGTACTTTTCATGCACATTTAAAATATAAAAGATATGTGTACTTAAAAACAGAAATTGAACTGCTATGTATCATAAGTGATAGCTCTTGGTGATGTTTGCAAATTGTACCATATTAGCTCAAATATAACATGTTTTTCGATCAATTATTTTACATATATGAGAACTTATATTCAAGGACTAATAAAAGAAAATATATTGACAATGGAATATTATTTAGGTATATAAAGATCTACTGTGTTTTATCTACACCACACCAATTCTAAATACAATAGTCTTCATAATCCGAGTTCAAGTCATTCATAGATTTTTAGCACATTTTTACCCTTAACACATGTTCTTTTGATAAAACAGAAAATACTAGATATTGTTTTTCATCATTAACGTAATGTAAGTCTTGTAGTTATTATTTAATTTATTTCTGATGACATTTCATTGATCATTAAAAATTGTTTCTATGATATTTTGGTTCATATTTAAATTCATTTTTGCAGCATTGTACTTGTTTTTGAAATGTTGTTTAATCCAAGTTTTTATTAATCTGAGTTTACTCCAATCATGTCCTGATTACCTTGAATTACCAGTACTCTACTGTATTGTAATGACATCAGTGTATTTATTTTTGTGGTAGATATTTGTTTTTCAATTATTTTTTTTAAAAAAGGGCAGAATCAATTAAAATATTTTGGCAAACATATTGTAAAGAAAGGCTTGTCAAAGATATAAATAAATAAAGGTAACAAGACAAAATACAATACATTTAATATAAGATTCCAAAGGATACAAAAAAAATCTAATGTAATAACCTCTAAGAAACGGAATTCTAGAAGCAAACAATCACTTGTGAAAAATATATAAAGGGATGCAAAATGAAAATTTGACATGATTCCTAATTAATGAATTTAGTAACCTTAAAATCTATAGATTTCAGGTAAGAAACATATAGTGGGATTTGTAATGGGGGAAAAATGAAAGATTCTCAATGTAATGTGAAGTGATATAACATCAATATGTATTTAATTTAATAAATAATTACCTTTCACTGTAAAATTTAATCAACGTAATTAAGCACAAATGAATAAACAATGCAGAGTACAACAGTTTTGAGGTTATGGTGGATCCTCTTTTTCAATGCTCAATAGAACAACAAACCAGAAGTCAAAAAGGGCTTTAATTTTATCCAAATTTTTGGATGAAAAACTAATGAGTCATGCTAAATTCTGTGTTATATTCAAGCTAATACAGTAATAACACTTTTGATACGTTCTTAAAGAAAGTAAACTCCCTCGAAACAATTGTCAATTTGCATATGTCTCCTTTCTTTAATGAAGTATTGAAAGTGTTATTCTTACAAGCAGCAATTTCATTTTTGCGGTTTTTGTAATACAGTAATATTTTTTCATAAATTTGATCATAACAAGTTAAATTCAGTTAAGTATATATCAGTATTATAAAATATTACATAAATAATTCTATTAGATCAAGTAAAACATCAATTTGATGTTTGTTACAACATTTCTTGTTATCTTATAATAAATTTTAATTAAATGTCTAGGTAACTAACCACTAGTAATTTTATCAGATACTAATCATTCCATTGTGCAAGTTAATAGTCGATAGCAGCTACAGCATAATTATTAAAAATCTTGCATCATTAAAATACATTGCATATATGATGGAGCATTAAAAATACCCAGAGAAATAATGAATCCCTCCAATTTATTTTATTTCTTTACTTTACCGAAAGAGATTTAAGCTCTGATATGTGTTATTCTGCTATCATAGGTAATGTAAAAACAATATTTTCTAGTAAGTGCCATTTTATCGAATACTGCATTTATTTTTAAAAGTTTAAGTACACATTGTAACAAAAGAATCTGCTTAATACAGAACTTTTTACAGTTCTGAGTATTACTATAGAAATCTGGAATCTACCCAAGAGGATATTTTCCCTCCAAACGCTTGTTATTTTCGCATGTTAAGCTATGGAAATATAATTTTCCCATGTCCACAGGAAGGTTTGTGTTTTCTTAAAAAATCAATTTTCTAATATTGTTGTAAAATGAACATGTTACTTTTTGATAAATATAAAAAATTCTTCTATTACCAAATTTTAAAAAAAGCATACATCTTTCTCTTTTCGGAATCTATGCTTAGCAAAAAATAGAGGGAAAAACATCGTAAAAAATAAACAAGGTAGAGGTTAGACTATTTTTCATATACACAGGAGAAAATAAAACAAGTGGCTAGAGTGAGAATATCCTCTTAATGCAGAAATAGAATAGATTTTCAATCAAAATTCAATTAATTTTTGAAGATGTGTCCATTTGAAAAATGAATTGACTTGCTTATTGCAAAAATTTTGGTACTTCCTTATTATTGCTGACCCCACAATTATGATTACGCCAAGATCTCGCCAAACCTTTGCAGTCCTAAAGAAACAGCATGTGTTTATATTATAACAGCACATGGTTATATGGAGTGTTTATATTTTTCGTTAACCTACCTTGGCAATACATCTCGGTCGCTTGGTGATTCATCCTCGGGGGCCGCTATAATAAGAAAGTACTAAAATTTTTCAGTATGTTGAAAAGTTATCCCCGAAAGAGCAGATAAAGAATACCTAGCTAAATAAAAATCATAATATATATATCATTTTTCTTAGTTTATTTAATTTAATACATCTTGCTTCCTTGTTTTTTTCAATTTGAGCATTTATGTTTTCACAGGGTTTAGAAATAAGCAATTTAAGACTGCCATTTTATTCCTATAGACCACAAGTATAAAAATTAATATAATAAAATGATGTAAATTTTAAAATACATGATAAAATATACAAGTTCAAAGCTAAAATAAAAGATATTTCTCAATTTGATAAATAAGTTAAATTACCAAGGCTGGACAAATCCTGGGCACCAGGTAGCCTAAAATTTTGGTGGTAATGGCACTCAGTATTTCAACCACACTGTTACTATTTAAAATTATCTCTAGATTTCATCTTAGTTCACAAACTTTTTAAACAAAAAAATATTTAGTGAGCTACTTAAATTAGTTTTATCTAATGAGACAAGTTTTCCAATTTTTAGAAAATTGTTATCTATAACTAGTATGTGTACTGCCAGTTTT
Organism: Amaurobius ferox; assembly: GCA_951213105.1. Classification (NCBI taxonomy): domain Eukaryota; kingdom Metazoa; phylum Arthropoda; class Arachnida; order Araneae; family Amaurobiidae; genus Amaurobius; species Amaurobius ferox. The sequence continues at coordinate 106,362,430 of OX578135.1, forward strand.
GACAATTAATATTAATGGGTCATCTGTAACACAATTTGACAGTGTTAAAGCTTTAGATCTATATTTTAGTTAAAAAACTGCAAGACATATACATGGATATAAAAAAAATCTGAAGGATTATAACATTCTTTGTATGCATTTTTATTAAAATTTGGTTTCTTTTATTAGTTTTTGTAAAAATAAGAAATTGTCATCGCACAGTATTACTATTTGTTTATTTTTTAGAAAACTCAAACTAATTAAGGTTACAAATATTAATTTCCAAAAAATTGTTAATTACAGAATTTGTCCAGCCTTGCAAATAACTATTTGAAAAAATGTTTTTATTGAAATTTGTGCAACATGGAAATCTGCTTATGATGACCCTCTTTGTTGGATTTATATAATTCCACTGTACTTCTATATGCAATTTTTATATACAATCACATGCATGGATGCTATGGCAAGACATATATCAATATAGAAGGTGAGACCATTTCAGCAAAAACATGCTAGAAGCTTGCCAAAACTGGCTAAATGAGGATTTGATCAGTATATAAAGCAGTATGTTTCTGTGCAGACTTGTAAATGGACACAAAGCAATCTGTTTCGAAGCATTTCTGTACATCAGGGTGCAAAATAGGCAGTATTACATTGTAAATCGTGATGTGTGTTTTATAATGTAAAAATTAATTTGCATCACATTTTGCGACGTAATTTTAAAAATTCTGACAAATGATTCACAATAGTGAAAAAAAATCTTTCTGCAAACGTGCATTGCTCTTTACTACAAGTGTCCCTCTATAAAACTTAAAATTCCCACTCGCCAGTCCCCATGTGGCGATTAACAAAATCCTGGCTACTGGCCAAACTCTGTGATAGCTTAGAATGACTTGTGGAATAAGAAAAATCTGTCAACAATTACGACAATACTGCTATGGCTCCTCCGCAGCTGATCGTAATGTATTGCATTTGCAACTGAGAATGAGTATAATTCACATTCCTATCTTCTCTAATCACCAATGTGTTTTCAGACATACCCCAGTGCAGCATCTTTGCCATGCTTTATTTTAGGCCCCTGTACATGATGCAAGAAGTTAAATCAATAAATTGAACTGTCAACTTATTGTGTGTACTTGCATCGTGTAAAATGAAAGTTGAACAGCAAAATTATATCAAATTTAGCAGGGTTCCCTAAAGCGGATGTGCAAACGGAATTAAAATTATTCACTAAAATAAAAATGGTTCATGAAATTCACGCCTGCTATTTTCGGCTTGTGAATTTATTTATTGGCTAAATATTCATTATAACATATTTTTCATCATGATAAATTAAAAGAATTGATCTATGAAAGAATCTATATGAAAGAGTTTTGGGAATACACTGCGACCCAGGACCAGCGCGAGATAATTTAAATTTGGATGCCGGGCACGAATAAAGGACATTAATCTTGGGTGTGGGAGAATGCCTTTCCAATCTGAATTGCCAATATTTCAATGTTATGTATTATTGTTCTACTTTAACCTACTTCTGTATAGTTCTGAAACAACCTTATTTAAAATCATAAGAATTTCACATTTTTTAAAGTATCACTCAGAGAAATTCAGATTTCCTTATACATTGTTTTAAGTTACTAATTTGTCATTGACGATGTAAAAAACTAAAAATGTAAGAATTCCTAAAATGTTTACAACTTAGATGTGTTTTTAGAAGTTCTAACTCTTAACAATTATTATTATCAGTTCAAGGTTAAATTGGTTCCATTTTCAACTTACCCGTGGCTAAGGGCAGTTCACGCCCCTCCCCCTGTTGATTAGAAAGTTCGAGAATTGCAATAGAATAGCATGTTTTTAGCAATACAAAAAGATTTTGATCCTGATTTTAAATTAAAAATGTCGAAATATTAAAAAAATTAAATTTTTTTCAGACGGATAAATAATTTACTTGTTACGAAATAAACATACTGCGGAAGTTTTAAAATAAAATAGTTACCAAGTTTATAATGTCCGATAATATAACGGAAAAAAAAAGACAAAAATATCGTGATCACGAAGATTTAAAAGTTAGAGTAAATTATCAAAAGATTAAAACAAGAATATAAATTAATTAAAAATTGCTGAAAATCATTGGTAAAACCCTTAATTAAAGAAAATTACTGACCGGCCTTCTAAAAAATAAAAGATGAATAAATAATAGTAAATGCTTCATTGGCTTGGAAAAGCCGATGAAGCATTTACGGGAAAAAATAGTAAATGCTTCATCGTCTTGGAAAAGTAAAAAATAAAGATCAAGATGAAAAAATTTAAGAGAAACAGGTATGAAATAATCTGTAATTATGGTCAAAAATTAGAGCTGAAAAAAAATCTTGTTATGGGAGAAAATGAATTTAAAATTGTCCTCAAAAGTACTTGAATGCTTCATGGTAAATAATTTTTTTTTATGATGTCTTGGAAAACAAATATTATAAAACACCCGAAAAGACCTATAATGAAAATCATTGGTAAGATTTAAAACAAATTGCATTTTTCTCTTTATTTATAAACCAGTTAAAAACTCAAAGTGACACCACTGTGATCAGCTAGTCAAAATGCTACACAAATGAAATTTTGATTAGCAATTTGCTTCTAAAAAATATTTCCTTATTTTGTACCCTGCTGTACATCTATGCCTTTGGTTCATTGACTTCACCTTGGCATTACCTTTCATACCGATATATACACCTAGGTCATAGTCAGCAGCCGATCGAAGAGCAGTGGTCATCTATCAAGATATTTAAAAAATTATGTATATATATATTTTTTTGTCACTATTAAGTTTGAAAAATTTCCTAGCTTATATTAAAGCCCAGTTATAATGAGCATACAAACAATCCTTATTTATCCAACATTTTCAAAGCAAATAACTAATAACAAAAATATGCAAAAAATGTTTAAAAGTATCCAAATAGGTAAAACAAATATTGGATGATCAATAGAATAGCCTCACCCACAGCTTCTTTGACGTGAAACACCGGATTACAATTTCATTCCGTTTTCATCGCCAATCTGGTAGTCCATGACTTTCCGACATCTAATCAACACTCGGCTTTTTCAGATTCTGCATTTTAATAGGAAATAGGTATTACATCAGATCTTTTTCAATCAAATTTATTTAGCTTTTTCGCTGTGCACCTATTTTGTCTTTTCATTATTAAACATTTTGCACTAATTTTCATATCTATATATTTAATATTTTCTGTAGATTTAATTGGATTGCAGATTAAGTTTCCCAATGACATCTAGTATGGTATGTGACCAATGGATTTGTGTGAATGTTTTAGAAAACATGCTTGGGGGGGGGGATGTACGTGAATGTTAAAAAAAAAACGTGTTTGTGTGGATGTAAGTGAAAATGTGGATATAAGTGCATAAAGGTTAATTCTTTTATTTATTCATCCTGTGTTTTGAAATTGTCTTTTCCCGTGTTTTTAAAATGGTTCTCTTTAAAGTATTTTTTTTAGTATATTTTAGGAATTTTGTTAAAATATAATCGTTTATCCAAGTATTGTTTTTCTTAAATTTCGTTAAAGTCCAATCATTTTTCTAAGTATCGTTTTTTTTTCTTAAATTTCATTAAAGTCCAATCACTTTTTCTTAAAATTCCTTAAAGCTATTTTCCTAAGTATTATTATTATTTTTTTTAATTTTAGCAAAGTATAAAAATTTATCGGGGTGGGGGTGGGTGGGGGGTTAGTAATTTGGCAAAGTATTGTTCTTTTAAAATTTTCAAAGTTTCGAGTTATAAATTTTCGAAATTGTTTTAAAATCACAAAATCTTTTCATGTGTTTCGATATGTTTTCTAAAATTTTACACGTTTTTTTATTCTGCAGAGTTATGCAATTTTTTTAGAATTCATAAAAATCTTATTTTGTACCCTTTTTATGAGTATTATTCACTTTTTATTCAAATTGAATTTCCTTATCATTTACATTTAAAATTCTAGTTCAAACTGTAGAATATGCCACTTTTGTAGAAAGAGCCTATTTCAAAACACAGAGAAATACACTAACTTGCTGCATTTTTGGACTAAAAAAAAAAAAAAAAAAAAAAAAAAAAAAAGGCTACTCCATCGATCTACCCAAATATTTTTATATATATATATAATCGAAGCATAACATGATAATAAATATATTTCAATTTTTAAATCTTTAAAGAATAATCATTTACAGAATATGATTCTGAAAATAATTATGTAAAACTGGGGTAAAATATATAAAAATTAGATTTTAGATTAATGGATTAATTTTACTATTCACAATTAAAAATTGAAAAGAAAAATTATACACATAATCAGATCTTAAATTTTCTACAAATATTCAAGAATTTCACATGAGCAGTTATAAATTTTAATTGTATATAGATAATAGGTGATACTAACATACAAAATTTATAATTATAAACTTAATACCCATGTAGTTTTACGAAAATCTAGTATTAGATATAGATTCCTGCAAAATTAAGAGAATACAATTAGCACAATATGCATATATGTTATTATACAACTTAACAATTATATAGTTGCAGATTAATGAACTTAATTGTTGATTAATTAACGAATACTGGTAAATAAATTTAAAGCCGATTTAGCTTCTTTCTGAGATCTTGCTTTACTAAACACATTCCAGAAGCGTAGAGTTTCATCACCAGCACCTGTAACAATGCTTTCTCCATCAGGTGACATGGCCAAATATAACACTCTGTAGGAGTGTCCCGTAAGTTTAGCAACTTGAGTCAGTGATGGATATTTCCATACAAGAATTTGATTTTGAGAATACCCATGTGTACTTACTAGCTCGGATGCATGTTTGGACCATGCTAAATTACAAACTTGTGAACCTGTATCAATCCACTGCATCGGTTGACCTGTTAATGTATTCCAAAATCTTATGCAACGATCAGCTGTTCCACCTCCACTAGCAAGGAGTCCATGGTGATGAGGCGACCATGCTATTGCTTTAACTGCAGCTATATGTTCAGTATATGTTTGAATTGGTGAAAGAACACTCATATTCCACACAAATAACTTATTATCATTTCCCCCAGAAGCTAAATGCTGATTATCAGGAGACCATTTAAGACCACATACTTCTTGTCTATGACCACCTAGTCTTCTTTCAGGAGTCAATGACGGCGTTCGAACATCTCGTTGAAATATTAAACGATCTCTGCTTCCTGATGATAGTATATCGCCATTCCATGCCAGGGCACCTACACGAGCTGAATGACCTTCAAGAACTGAAACACATTTATTACCAGTCACGTCCCATACTTGAACATAACCTTTATGGGTACCAACTGCTACTAAATGTCCTCTTTCAGCCCAAGAAACAGATGTCACTGTGTCACCATCAGCAGATAAATCACAGAGGCGTGTAACTTGTGATGTACAAGCACTCCATAGATAAACACATGTACCAAGTCCAACACTTAATACATTTGTGGAAGACCAATCCACCAAATTCAAATAAAAATCATCCTGCAATTCAGGGGCGTCCAAAACTTTAAATGGTATACGTGAAATTTTCCTAGCAGCTTTTCTCGGAGATCTTAACAGTTTTTGACTTTTGCTGCTAACAGGAGATAACGAATACGGTGACGATGCCTCATTTATTATGGAAGAATCCAAAACACGGTAGTTAAATAAGTTCGAATTTCTCCCCTCACATGGTGTAAATGCTTTTCTTTCTTCCGCTTGTTCTTTTACATCCTCAATGGCAGTTCCCAATAGTTCATTTTTCAATAAACAATTATATGCAACACCATCTTTAGAACAATCAGAACTAGTATCTTTAGCTTTTTTATTTTGACCAGGGCTTTTTATGTTTTCTTGAAGTAGAGAAAAATTGACTTGCCATGAATTAGGATTACGACATGGGATGAAGCGATCACCATACACTTCCTTAGCAGGGGATTTAGTTGGAGAAAGAACACGGTTCAATTCATCTGTATTTTGACCATTTTGTTGACGAAATAGTCGCTTTTCATATTCTTGATTCATTTTTATTTTAAAAATGGAAATATAATTAACAATTTAACATTTAAGAATATAAAACGTTTTTGTTTTGATCACAGTTACCTGCTTCAAACGTTCAACATGGCGAAAAATGATTAAAAGGCTGCCACGCATTTACTGATAAGTATTTGCTATCCTTATCATACATTTTGTTGGTCATCATTCAACTATCAGTAGTTATACACTTGACTCAGACAGACTTTAAAAACAGAAATTTATTTTAAAACTTTCACAGTTAAATCTTTAGAATGTAACTGCTTCTTCAAAATCAATTGTTTATAAATATCCTATATTAAGAATTTACTAATAAAAATCTGGCAACAATAATTCTATATTTTTTTTTTCGCTACGGATCAAGATGGCAGCCATGGAAACTTCTGAAGAAGATTTAGAGGTTCATGTAGAATTGGATGTAGGAAATTTATGTATTAATAAAATCGTTGAATTAAAGTGTTCCATCGGAAGGTATGTTAAACAATTTTCAGAATTTGAACTTTCTCCTACATTGTAATTTATGAATGCGTAGACCCGAATGCCACTTGCACGTGTTTATATGTGTAAATAAATACCCTTGCACTCATATTCGTATTTTATTTCAGAAATATAAGCGAAGCTAAACTAAAAGATATTTCCTCTGTTGGAGTCCAAAGGCTTCTAAATGAAATTTTCAAAGTAAGTTTTGTTTGTTTATACAGTACCATGAATGTAAGCACTAGGCAAGGGAATATATATTTCGGAGATATTTATATATGTATTCTGTAATTTATTGACAATATTATGTAGAGCAGAGCCTGACTTACTTATTAGACGGGGCCTAATTGTGTTTGAAGGCCCCTGCGAAACATTTTAATACTATGAGGTATTCCTATCATATGACGGAAATCAGAAGTTGCAAAACATTACTTCTCATATAGTCGAAAACCCAGATCACTCGACTGACCCGAGGACTACAGCAGCTGTTTGAGTGGCCGGTCTTCCCATTTAGTGTCATTTTTTTTTTATAAATTTAGCGACATTTTTGTCACTTGGCAACATTTAAAGCGTCGCCAGCGTCTCTAAATTTCTCGCCAAGCGTTACGGACGGAGAAATGGGTTATTTTTATATAGTCTACTTTTATGTTCTTTCCAAAATATTGAACTTTCATCAAATAGTCATCATTTCATTAATTTAGCGTCGGTTTCATCAATTTGCCGAAATTTTTATCAAGTGACGATTTCGTCAATTTGGCAACATTTAAAATGTCAGCAAGTTGGAAATATCCCGACAAATTCGTCACCGAAATTTTGCCGAACGTTACGGACGGAAAAATAGGTTATTCTTATAGCCATTTTCTCACTCTTTCTCTGTTTAATCGATATTTCTTTTCTTTCCTATCCTTTCCGTTTTTCATTGGCCAACACGTTTGTGAAATAAAATTTGCTTTGAATGTCAAAAACTGTTTGTTTTTTTTGTTCAATCTTTCTAAATATAAATTTATATTTGCTGACACCACTCAAAGGAAAAATAAGAAAAACAAACGAACTGCATTCAAGCAAACATTTAATTAGCTAAGAAGAATGCTCGTTTTTAATATGAACACTGAATTCTAGTAGCAGGGAACGTGAAAAGTCAATGGGCGATCAAAAGAATTTAATGTTCATGTGGAGGGTTATGAAAATGCCAATGGTCTGGGTTAGTATCTAAATTGAAATGTTTATCCGTGATAAAGTTGAAACATGTTTGGCAACATTTTGTAGCAGCTCTATCCAGAGATAGATATAGCTAAACAGACAGATAAATCAGGGTGTTTATATTATTAATTTTATTATGCCATCAATAATAAATAAATGCTTAAATCAAATGGGTGTAATGGAAATCCGGATTACACAATAAAATTTTTGAAAGTTTCAGGCCACTAGCAATATTTGGAACCCTGTTAACGTGTGCGTATATTGGGTCCTGATCCAGAGTTTTAAAATTTGTCAGTTATTTCAAATTAAAAATATCCCCACCCCACAGTTTAGCAGTTATCTCAAAATAGCTATAAGCATATGAAAATAACAGCTGTCATGTCAATAAATTAACTGAGAGAGAGAATTGAACCTGAGTAGAATTCCACCCTTCCATCGGCAACATACACAAATCATCAATATATAAATGATAAATCTTGAATTTGAAATATCATATTTCTTAGATTTAAAATTATATTCATAAAATTATGTTGAACATCATGATATGTATGGAGTAAATTGTCACATTTGTGAGGAACCAATTTCAAAACACAAGAAAATATGCTAACTTGGCAAACTTTTGTACTCTTCAAAGCATTGTATTTGATGTTGAAAACCTGCTACCAGTGAGCACATGCTTACAACATGCATACATTCATCTATTGTCAAGGTTGGAAATTTGCCCCAGAACCCCAGATTAGTACTTCCTGTTCATTTTCATTGTTAATCATTACTGATAAATAAACATGATCTGTGTGTTAATTTTAGTGTTCACTCTAGGACGAAAAAAAGACAGGGTGCTTCTATAAAAAAAGGCACTTTTTCAAAAAAAAAAAAAAAGGGGGCACTTTTTCGAGGGGAAAATGGGCACTTTTCCTTTTAAAAAAAAGTGCAATTTTTTAGTGAAACATATATATATTTTTTCACTACATTGACTGTAAGGAATGTAGGATATGGTTTTTCTATTCTCGACCACCCGCCTGCTTACATTGACTGTAAGGAATGTAGGATATGGTTTTTCTATTCTCGACCACCCGCCTGCCTCCCCCCTCCCCCCCCCCCCTCCCAATCATCATGTTAAGTCTATGACCTAATGTTTAACCTATGGAAGATAATGCTATCCTATGGAGCAGTGTTCTTCAACCTTTGTCATCCCGCGGAACACTTTTTTGAGATATTTTTTTTATGGAGCCCTTCGTTCAGTAGCACACCCAGATTTGAGTTTAGAGGTGATGTGTCATATTACGTATTACATGTTATGAACAAAGTGCGTCCCTGCCTTTGTTATAAAAACTTTATATACAAGATATAACTTTGCATTAATTCAAACAAGAAGATAAATATTCCATATAAAGTATTTGTATTATACATACATATGTTATATGAAATTGAAAACAAAGAAAAACAAAACAAAAACAACAAATTGTAGTATCGACTTGCGGAACCCCTAAAGCGTTTGAGTGGAACCCTAGGGTTCCTCGGAACACAGGTTGAAGAACACTGCTATGGAGGATTACAGTCAATGTAATGAGTTATAGATTTGATTCAAATTCTTTTTTTTAAATAGACCTGTGAAGAAAATTTTATGTTTATTAGGCTTGGGCGATGTTGGAATTTCAACATCGTGATATATCGGCAGTCTAACATCGCGATATTGCGATATATCGTGATGTTAATCATGTGATCAACTCACGTGACTAAAAACTAAACGCGCTGCGACGCAAGTGAACAAACGTACTATTTATGCGAGAAATAATTTGGTTTAGTAAAATATTTGCTTATTTTTAGTCGCACTATAAAAATAAAGATATATTGCTCTGATATGGGATATTTATTTAGAAAATGAAAATAGATGCAAACTCTATACAATTTATCTGCATATACAGTAGTACAACCTCAAAAATCTGGACTTTGCCAATTATGGATTATAGAATTTTTTGGATTATAGAGTTTGGATAAAATTCAAACTTAAGCACTATAAAACTAAATACACTATAATACACTCTTCAAACTAAATACACTATAAAATATTGTTTTTAGAAAAATAATGACAAGAGGTTAAGCTAACTCATTAAAAATATAATTTAATACAAAAAAAAACTATGGAACAGAAGAAATTAAAAAAAAAATATACACATATATAAGAAATAAAAAGAAAAAGTTTACATGTTATCATTTTGTTTAAACATTTGAACTAATGTTTGTTGTTTCATTAATTTTGGTTTGTAGAAAAAGCAAATTTTCTTTTATCTTTTATCCTACAGGTAGATGGGTATTATTTCTTATTTGGTTAAGAAGCTCCTTTGTTCAAGACCATTAATTACATGATCGACTGTTTGTACATGATTATAAATGGGTATTTTCTCTGTCGACCCCACCCCCCTCTCCACACACACACCTCAATTCACTGGTGAAATGTCTCCATAATTTTAGTTTCTCATACTATAGAATAGAGGAAGTATTGTTTTTCTGAATATTTTCTATTTTGAACTTTTGGGGGCAATACATGTTTTAGGACCTGCTGAACACATTTTGACTATTTTAGAGTAATGTCAATATGTTATAAATTGCTAGTGTACACGATAGATGCCATAAATACTAATGGATTTTCACGAAACTTTATATATCCGGCTTTATTATCAAAAAATCAAGAACTAGATAGAATTTTTTGGAATTCGAGTGAAATTTCATATTTCCTATGGCAGCATGAAACAAAAGTTTACATAATAATGCATAAAATGGATCATTTATGACTCCATGATCACGAAACATAACAGCTTCATTATAGTGATGCTACTCAACTGATGAAGATGTCAATAGTGAGAAAAAGAAAATATCAGCAGTTTTAAGACTTTTTTAGTAGTCAGGTTAAGAAATTAAATATATAGGTTCATTGTTCACATAATACAAAAATGCATATACAAAAAATATTTAAGCATATATATATATATATATAAATATGCATTAATATATATATTTATAAGTTTTTATCCAGTTAAAAACAATAAATAATTATAAAATTAACGTTCAGCGATTTATGCGAAAATTAACTTTTAAGAAGTACATTTATTACTTACATGAAAAAAAAAACTATCTTTTACATTCCACGCAGCGGTAAATCATCATAGTCACGGTGATTTGATTGGCATTACTGTGCACGCGGCCGTAAATATCCGTTATCACGCTAATTTGATTAGCATTACCGCGCACGCTGCAGTATCCCCCGTTGTCATGTTAATTTGATTGACATTAACGCCCATGCCTCCGTAAATCCCCGTTGTTACGTTGATTTGGTTGGCATTACGGTGCACGCGGCCGTAAACTTACATTGGCCTTCACAGAAGACAATTTCTCATAGGAAACTATGCAAATTCCGTAATCGCAGGTTGTTTCCCGTAGAAACTACGAAGAATCCGTAGTAATCGGCACCTCTGGTCGCCAAGTTGAAAATTCCCTGATTTTTCCAGAATTTTGAACGAAAAATCGATTTTCCCTGCAATTTCCCTGACATTATAGTCCACTTTCACATTCCCGATTTCCAGAGTGCGCACGAACCCTGTTTATTAATAACTAAAAAAATCAATATAAAACTTACGAGGGGGGGGGGGAATCAGTATAAAGCTTACGGAATAAAAAATCTAGATACGACAAGATATTTCCCACGTAGCCACCGTAATCTTATGTTTACGTCATTACGCATTCAGAAACTATGTTCCATTCCCTGGTCCACCCCCTCACTCCTTTTCCTATAAACAATCATTAAAGTTAACTAATGTCATTACCGCGCAGAGAGATCTGCGGCATCTATTAAAAACATTCTAGTCAATAATTTACATCCTTTCGCAATTAAAATAAAAGTAAAACATGAAAGAGCTTGGAATGCAGACTATTAAAGTTGATTAAAAGTTTCTTGGGTAATCAAGACGAACTTTATTGTTGCAGTTTGTGAATAAATTGTAAAAATAGAACATTAAGTTATTTTTACATTAAAACATAGCGAATGCGATAAAAATCGTTAGATGATTCGCACTTCCTTAATTACATAATTTCAAAAGATAATCCACAGATTATATATATTATCCATATCCCGAGAAAATATCAATGTGAAAATCAACAGGCGACGTATCTTAAAAGATTCAATGATTATTAATTAGTATAAGATTCTTTGGCGCCACGGCATTGAAAAGCAAAGTCAGTGCTGTAATATACCGGGAAATCACGATATATTGGTGGTAACAACGCCGGGAATTTGTGCGTGTGTGCGGTGAAAAACCGCGCAAAAACATCAGAGATCAGAATCGTAAAACTCGGCGATGGCGGTTTTCACCGGGATATCGCGCATGCGCTATGAAAATCCCAAAACCGGAATTATTGTTCTCAAGATCGGCGCTGGCGATGTTTGTTGGTTTGTAATCGAGAAACCGCGCATGCGCTATGAAAATCCCAAAACCGGAATCGTCGGTCCTAAGATCGGCGATAGCGATGTCTGGGATATCGGAATATCACGATTTACAGGCGATGACAACGCCGCGAATTTGCGCATGCGCTGAGAAAATCCCAAAACCGGTATCGTCGATTCCAAAATCGGCGGTTAGCGCTGGTTATGAATATCGGGAAACCGCGGCATCGGGAAATCGTGATATCACGATATAGAGAGCGATATCGCGGTATATCGTCGACTTGTAATTTACGAAACCGGTATGGCGATGTTGACTTCATACCGGTATTTCACGATGTATCGATACATCGCCCAGGCCTAATGTTTATATTAAGTTATAAAACTGTGTTATATTGCTAATATGCAACAATAATTCAATAATTTAAACAATACATAAAATATTATTTGTACTTTGCAATTGTATTAATTATAATAGTCTACTTATGCTAATAAAGTTAAAGATCAGCCACTCATAGTGAAGTACTAATATCAGCACAGTGAAATTTGTATTTAGAAATTAAGATTCTTAATTTCTTTTCTAAATACAAATTTGTTCAATACCGTTGTTTCCTGATTTAAGAATCAACTGAAAAAATTTGAATGATATTTAAAATTTTTATGATAATTAAAATTAATCACATTTGCCTTGTTTGGGAATTTTAAGAAAGAAAATTTTCAAACGTGTTTCATTTATTTCAGTAAAAATGTTACTTTTGATTAGAAACAGATGATTGAAAAATGATTTGGAAACTTTCAAACAATAAAATCAACATCAAAGAAGCATAATTAACAAATTACATTATCGAATTTTTCAAATTTATTTTTAAATAAATAATTTTCTGCTTTTAACATTTAACCAGAGAGAGAAAGCAATAGCTTTCTTTTCCTGTGGGCACCCCATGACTTCATTATTTAAAAAACTTGCTTTTAATTTCGAATGGTTTTCAAACATCTGGTTTAATTTTCTGCATTTTTTGTTTTTACTAATTTCTTCCTTTTTTTATTTAAAATCTTCATTCTTCTTTTCTTGCTTGGCATTTTTAATGTTGCAACACAGGATCAAGAAGAAAAATAATACTTTGTAAACAATCTTTTTGAGACCCAAGTAGTAAGAAAAGCTAAGATAAATAAATCAGTCACCACTTGCTTTACAGAATAACTACAGAAGGCTCACAGCACAGACTAATATTATATACTATGTATTATATACACAGACTAATATAATATTCTGTGGCTTTCAGCAACAAGGGAGGACAAGATTTGTAGGGAGATAAAAGATGACATCATGGCATCATTATTTTTAGATCAGAAAGAAGGGAAACTTCCTAGCTAGGAAAACTTCCTAGCTAGGAAGGGTTGTAGCAAGGTGGAGGAAGAGGAAGTGATGAAAATGAAAGGTTACTTTATTCCTAATGATCTAAATGTAAAAAAAAAAAAAAAAAATAGAAAATAAATACAGCAAAAAAAAAAAAAAAAAATCGCGATCTTTTTGTTTTTTTAATTCTTACCCCGTAATACCTAAAAAATATTTTTAATATGGAAAAAGGCTTTAAAAAGGGCAGGGCATTTTGGAAGAGAAATGAAAAGGGGCAGGGCGCAATTCTTCAAAATTAAAAAGGGCGCTGCACCCTTTCGGTTTTAATCTAGAGTGAACACTAGTGTTAATGACCTGTAAATTGTTAAAGACAACACAAAATGACGGAAAAAAGCATTGTGACAATAAAAAACAGTCCTGTTATAATAGTGGTGTGCATCTTACAGGGAGGGTCATAGGTCTGATAGTCAATGATGGAGTAGTCTCAATCTATTTAATTTTGTGGCAAACTATTGATCTAGCAGCTTATCAGGTCTCCATATGGCTACCAGTAATAATAAAAAATAGAAAATGAATTAACTCTTGTCACGTGACCAAATTTTATGAAATTGCATGCTGTCATGTAATGATAAAATCCAAAATTTTATCTGATTTAGACAAATTGTAATATGCTAGAAAAACAGCATTATAGTCCATATAGATGTTTAAATGTAAGCAAAGTCACAGGAGCAGTTGACTGTCCAACCCATATGTTTTTATAAAATAAATTGCAGATGTTCGTTATAAATTACATCCTAACAATCTAATCAAAGTCAGGTGTACTTTCACTTCAGTGCTTTGTGTAAAGGGCATATTGATAAATCTCAACCTTTCGTTTAAAGACAGAATTTCAATGTATTGCAAAATATTGATTATCTTTTCAATGGCTATTTTAAAAAAAACATGTATTAATATATTGAAATGTTGTAAGACACTTATTATAAGTATGTACTATTAAATTTAAAAGTTTGATTTTTTTTTTTTCATTTTTAGCTTCCGAGTGAATATCATGAACACGTTCCTGTAGCTAAGGTAAGATTTAGTTAAAAGTATTTAAGTTATCCAATTATCTTCTAGTTAAGTACATTGCATAATAAACCCATTAATTAAAAAATAATCAAAAGAACTTGCAATCTTTTGTATCGACTAACATCTAATGTCAATAACTCCTGGATTAATGTAGAACTTCATAGTTTTGCTATAAATATGCCGGTGCGGATATTTTTAAAGGACCCAAAATATGTCACAAAATATCTACTTTTAAAGACCCAATGTAATTCAATGGTTGCCATGTGCAGCCATAAAAAAAAAAAAGGAAATGGAACAGCTTCGCGACTAGTAAAGCAACTAGTAGGCAAATCGCGACTAGTATTAAACCACTATAATTTACTAAAAATAATTTTCATAGTGTTTAAAATAACCTGAAAGAATCAACCCAAATTGGTTAGTGTCTGGCATATCGACATTTATTCAAGAGGTAAAGAAGTAAGTGGCTTATAGGGTGGAGAGAATTTTCCTCACCCCAGAATTCCACTTTTGCCTATAATAATGCTGAGCATCGCTCCCCTCCCGAGACGTCAACTTTCCATCTGCCACCCCTATTTTCCGAGTGGGTTACTTCCATGGCGCAAGCGCAAATGTAGCAATATCATATGCGTTAATTTTAATTCCGTGATTTACAACAAAATAGTAGCTCTTCATCGGAACTGATATCATCGTTTAAATGTCGTTAGTGTTTATATTACATGAATGCGAAACTACCTTTTTTGCTCATGCAGTGTCAATCTTTGTGAGTTTTTAAAATTTTATAAAATATATACAGACATAAATTCACATTCACTATTAAGCAACATTCATATTTTTGACACAATTAATTTGTCAAATTCTGAAGATAAAGATCTATTTACAAATTATGGAAGTAAAGAACTGTATATTATTCTTAAAAATATGCCTTCATGTGTGCAAATTGGTGAAAATGAAGTTAAAGAAGAATATTTGGAATAGAAATTTTGGACTGCAGATAAAAAATCTCAAGATTCAAATGTTTTATGGGATAAATCATTTAATGAATCAGAATCTTCAGGCAAATACAGCAATTTGTTAAAAATTATTTCATTTTTAGCGTATAATACCATTCAGTACTTCTATTTGTGAACGAGGGTTCAACACAATGAATCTTTTAAAAATGGATGTTCGAAACAGATTGATGGTTGAAACACTAAATAGTGTAAGCTTGCAGGAATTTCACTAAATGAATTTCATCAAAGTAATGCCATTCAACTTTGGTGGAAGGATGTTTGTGCTGGGTACACTCGACGACCAAATTTTTAACCATAAGTAATTGAATTTTAATTTGCAATTTAGTGTCTTTTTTTTTTTTAAAAGTCTATATATTTGGCAAGCAAATAAAATATTTAGATTAGGCCTCTGAGGTTTTATTGTGTCTATTTTTTATTTCATTAAAATGTTTTATTTTGGCCCTTAGAAATTTTCAAATGTCCAATAAGAAATTGATGCTGGGGGGCATTTTCGCAATTTATTGCTGCCTAAAATCTCACCAAATCCAAATTTTTTATATCAAAGCTGTACCAAAGAAACACAGCTGACTGTAATTGTACAATTACCATCACAAAACAAAATGAAAGTTATCATTCAATAGGGATTTTTTTTCTGCATATATCAATATTTAAAACTTGCTTAAGGGGTTGTCTTCATAGTTATTTTAGTTCTAACTAATTTTCAAGGGCAGCATCAATCATTACTTATTAAGATTCTACATATAAAAAAAGTTTATCATTTTTAAAGGATTTTTCATCTATTTGTAGGTGTTTGAAATTTGGTGATCCTAATGTTAAATGGGTTTTCCAGTTTTTGGATATAATATGTACATGATAAATTAATTTTCCAAGAAACTTTTATTTGCATACTTTTCTACTAAAACCCCAAACAAAATTTATATAAATTTTAATAATCAGGCATATTTGTTATGAAATTAATATTCATTAAAATTATAAATAGAAACATCAGTTAATTTTGACACCATTCCATGCAGCTGCGTCTGAAACATCGGTTTACAAAATTTCAGTTTTATCCTTACAGTTTTACACTTTTATCCTTGTGGGCTATTAAATTAACACAATACAATTAAACAACACAATTAATCCCCATTGAACGATATCTTCCATTTTGTTCTGCGGTGTAAATTGTCCAATTGTGGCTGGGTGTCTTTCTTTTTTCACTATTGTTCATGTAATGGATATAGCTTAAACTATGATTCTGGTGTTCAGTAGCCACTGGTTAGTAGACTCCATATTTTTACTACCAATCTTTGTTCATTATTAGCCACTGACATAAGTACAAATTTCTATTATTTAAATGCCTATAAGTTGTAAAATTTATGCTAACTAAATTAAATTTAATAATTATAAATTACTTTTAAGTTATATTATAGAAACATTAGCATGCAAAGAAGTCCCATTTGGATAATGCTTTTGCTCCATTTCAGGGTTGTCAAAAACCCAGGTTTTTTCAGGGTTTTGGGGGTTTCTTCAGGGGAATTTTTATTTTTATTGCTTTTATTTTAGCAAATTTTCAAAACTAACAGAACAATTAATTTTTTAAATCAGAACTTTTAAACAGTTGAGCAGAGCAGTACTGTTAAATGCTCAGTAGTATGAGTATAACTAATGTATTTACTTCAAATTACATGGTATAATGGATAATGCACATAAAAAATACAACATTCTAAATAAAAATATGTCCTAAAAAATTAAAAAAGATGCATTTAATTATTACATAATTAAACATTTAAATTTATAAATGTATTTTGAAAAGTGAAGTTACAAAAATTTAAAAGTTTATTATGAATAATAAAAGAAAAAGAAGTGTTATTACAAATAATGTTGTGAAATATGTTATTTTGTATAAAAAGTTTATTAACTTTTTATTGTTAATTGTCAGTAAATGCAATTTTAAGTTCAATTGCCCACTTGGGGTTTTTCAAGTTTTTTTTTTTTTTTTTTTTTTTTTTTTTTTTAACTACCCGGATTTTTTCGAGTTGGGCAAAATCATAACAACACTGCTCCATTTCCCACTCAGCTAACCAGGTTCAGTAATTTTACTGATTGTTCTTTGACATTACTAGTGTTGATGTTAAAAAGTTACTAGCCACAATGTCTTCTAGTAGCAGGGTTCTATAATCGAGGGAAATTCCCCTTAGTTTCTTAGATTCTGAGAAGAATTTTTAAATATCAGATTTAAAAGATTCACAATAAAATACGAAACTTACTTTTTTTTGTTAAAAATAATGTAAGCAGAAATTCATAAAAATACCTATATTTTTTATACAGTGATATTATTTACCTTTTTTTTTTTGGTATGTATTTAATTTTTAAAACTTATTTCTGGTGGTTTTCTTAACTTTTCAATTTTAATTTTGTCTTTGCATTATTGTCAGTTACTTTCTTTATTTTTTCCATTTTTTAAAACTTTTCCAAATTTGCAGATTTTTTTATTTATCTAGTTCTTGAATATTTAAAACATTTATGGTGGCTAGATATTCTCTTATTTTGTTTAAAATCTTGATCAGTGATTTTCGGGACTTTTAAGATGTTTCATAATTTCCAGGATATCCTAAAAAAATGTCATTTATCATGTATTATTTAAATACTTCTTGGAGCAATTTTAAATCCATTTTTTTTTTCTGCAGCAATTTAATAATTCTAGATTTTTCAGTTTTTATATTTAGCAAAATTACCAATTGTTTTTGATATTGCTTGTGCTCCCTCCCCCTCATTACATTTTCTTTTATGTTTTTTCATATTGATCTTTTTATTCTATTTTCCCAAGCTGACAGACAATTTGCAGTAATTCATTTCTGTTTAAATAAGAAGGAAATCAACTAATTTTTTTTTTTAGTTAAGATTTATTACCAATAATTCTCTGTAATTTTTTATTTATCTATATTCCTGTTTTTATCTTTCAGTCTCTTATTTTGTAATTTTTCCATCAGTGCAATACTTCGGCTATTTAATATTGTATTTCATATGGAATTACTAAAGAAAAAAAAAAGAATATGATGCAGATATGATTGGAGGAGTGGCTTGAAACCTTACTCAACTACAGTAATTCGAATCTTGAACCAATGTAATGTTGAATTGATAATAAAAATGATTACTTCTGAGCTATAAACACATTACTACACAGCTATAAACATTTTAGGAATTTCTAGATTTTTTTTCTTTGTTTATACTGCTGAACGAAAGCTGAGGATAATTTATAAAAATAAAATCTGAAATTTCTTTGTGTGAGACATAGTTGCACACAGACACTTCAAAGAAAAAGCAATCGTGAAATTTTCACAATTTAGCTTTAAAATTGATATGAAATATGCTTAGACTTAAAGTCATTAAATTCCATGTTAGGTACAACCATTGTCCTTTTTTCATATAATCATTTATGGACTATACTTGGGTCAAAGTGGAACAATACATAACATCACGATTTTGGCATTTCAGCCCTAAAAAGCATGGCTCCAAACATACATCTGTACATGTTATCAGGAACCCGAAAATCACGATGTACTCATAGTTTGTGAATGAGAGTTGGAATTAGAAATGAAGAATGATCTTTTCTGTGATCTCCACAATTCGATTATGCATTACACAGTGGAAGTGCAAAAAATGCATAATCATGATAGATTTTTCAGCTTTATTGACTTTTTTTTTTGCATGAATCAAGGGGTGCATTTTGACCACTGTTTATTTTATAAAATGAAATTTGAATTTTTTGCTCATTTCACTACCGAGAACACTGTAGTAGATAAACGTTTATTAGCCAAATTTGAAAGTTACTAGCCAGCTGGGTAGTGACTACCACATAATTTAAGCTATAGTAATAGGGAATATAGTTTCACTATTACCTGCTCATTATAGTTTAAATTATGATTTCAGTTTAGTAGCCACTGGCTAGTTGACTTCAGAATTTTATTAGCTAATTTTGACTTATTGCTAGCCATTTACTTAAAAACAAGTTTCTATTATCATTTAACTGTAACAATATTAGTTCAATAAAATATGCATCAAAAGACAAATTTTGATAATACTTTTGTATTAATATCAGTTTATTTGGCCAATTTCTATAATTTTATTGGCTCCTCTTTGACAACACTAGGATTGGTGGCAGAAAATTACTAGCCACAGTGGCTACTAATAAACAAATTTTACTAATCAAATTAAAAAGTTATTAGATAGCTTGCCAGTGGCTACTACATAATTTAGGCTATATATTTATTGAATGTATATAAAAATCAAGTATAGTTTATCATTTGGGTGTTTAATATAATAGTGAAAATCCTATGTTATATCCTGTACTTCCATCTTGTTGAGTAAAATTTTAGTTGTTTCTTATAAAAAAAATTTCTGATATTTTTCAGTTACCTGAGCCAATTACCACCATTCCCAGAGAAAAACCTGTAAGTAGATATACCTTTTAAATTATCAGCAAATAAACTCTCAAACTTTTTGATAAAAACTTCCTTGGAGAAAGCAGGCATATGTCAGTTTAAGGGTGCATACTGTTCTGCCTGTTCATTTGGTTTGAAGAAGGGGGCTTATAACGCCCTTAAAACAATTGTCACTTTACTGAAATATGACAACTTTCTTCAAAGAAATTTTGCAAATTTTTATCTTATAAGCAGCAGTTTGTTGTATCATAATTATTTTTTTATATCCATCGATTCCATTTTTCATGGAGTATTTACAGCATAAATTTTGGTACAGGCTTCGGGAAATCGGCAAAATCTAGCCCGTCCGCGAGGACGGCTATTGAAATTTTTTACCCGTCCTCCTAAGAATTTTTGTTTCACTTTATATTCATTAATATATGTGCTTAAATACATCGCACAACAATAATAAATTAGAATCAACTGCCTCACGATGAAGTGCGATAACTGCATATGTATACACCACCCCACAGCGCTTAAGGCTCCTCATCACACAAAAAATATCCAGATTTCTTTCCGTCTGAGATCGGACCAACTAGTTTGCTTTCCCCCACAGCAGGACCGGCAGCTTCCAGGAGCTACCTTGCTGTGACAGAAAGTTATTAGTGTCAAATTCCCGTGCCTGGAGATCTTCCCCTTACCATTGTATGTGTCCCCAGAGTACTATATCACTTTGAGCACGTGTCTTCACCCATCACCTCCGATAATGAGACCAACACACAAGGCTATAGGCCACAGGAAAGTGAAAAATGCAGTCAGCAAGGTGGTGTAATATTGAATAAGAACCATCGTTGATTATTTTGCGTGGTAGTAAAATCTTTGTTTTAAAAAACTACAGAGGAAATAATTATTTTTTATTACAAATATTTTACAGTTTGTAATCCATTTTGAACATGAAATAGAATAGCATTCTATATCACCATGACTAGAGGCATAATAATAAATATTAATAATACTACTACTAATAATAATAATAACTTCCTATTTATGCAATTAGGGATTGCAATCTCGGATGTTTTTACAATATCGGGATTTCGGGAATAGAAATTTTTCTAATCCCAATATCTGACAGAATTGGTAATTTAATATTACTTTTAAAATAAACTCTAATTTATGTTCTTACGTTTCAATTTTCACGTAAATGACAAAGTTTTAGACCATTTCACGCAATAAACTCGACATTAGTCCTAGGATTCAAAATATAGCAGACTTCGAACAAGAGGAATTTAAATTGTGGATGGATGTACAAATATGATAAATTCCCCCATATTATTCTACGCTTGAAAATTTTATAATTTGAAAAATTGGTCATGATAGAAAGAGAATGATATTGAGGACTAGAGCCATGTACTTCGACGTGACAAAGTTTTAGACCATTATTTTAAACAAGCTTTTACTGAACAATGAAAACCATAAAGAAATCAAAATGGTTATTTAATTGTGTATTTTATGACGAAGATTCTATCTGATACCATGTTGCTCGGCAACGGAATGAAATTAAGTGTGTTGTTAATATTTATTATTATTACTTTCCTTATATACATAATGTATAAGGAAAGTATTGTGACGGGGTCGAAAATTCGAATTCGAGTTTTCGACGGGAGAACACGTTTCAAGCATCCCTGATCACGAATCAAACGTTTTTGAAGTGATGTCTGTGTGTGTGTGTGTGGGGGGGGGGGGGGGTCTGTGGGTCTGTGGAGACGATAACCGACGAACGAATGGACCGATTCGAACGAAATTTGGTACAAAATTCACAATCCGTAAACACTGGAAGCCTATTGTTTTTATACGCAATCGAATGTTCAGAACCCACATAAATTTTCGAGTGAAATTTTGAAAAAATCGTCAAAAAATCAAAACCGCTAATAAAGTTACGCAAATAGACATTTCTTATGTGATCTTTCATTAGAAAACGATTGACATAAATTTTAGAACGCTAACATGAACCGTTCTCGAGATATTGCGCATTTTTCAAAAAAATTATCAAAAAGTTATACAAAAGAAAAAAAAATATATTTCCTATTGATAAACATGTTCACTTTTCATATGTAATACCATGCGATAAATTGGATGACATTATTCTCGTGGATCTAACTCGTTCCATTCATGAAAAATATACTTTGAGTAATATTTTTGTATTTGAACGCCAATAGTCATTTATCTGCTGTAAGAATAACTTATTTCTCCGTCCATAACGCTTGGCGAGATTTTGGCGACGATTTTGGCGGAATTTCGCCAACTTGGCAACATTTTTAATTGTTGCCAAATTAACAAAAATCTCGCCAAATTGATAAAAATGACGTTAACTTAATGAAAATGACGACTAATTGACGAAAATTCAATATCTTGGAAAGAATATAAGTATCTACTATAAGAATACCATTTTTACTTTCCTTATATACATAATGTATAAGGAAAGTATTGTGACGGGGTCGAAAATTCGAATTCGAGTTTTCGACGGGAGAGCACGTTTCAAGCATCCCTGATCACGAATGAAACATTTTTGAAGTGATGTCTGTGTGTGTGTCAGTGAGACTGTGGAGACGATAACTGACGAACGAATGGACCGATTCGAACCAAATTTGGTACAAAAATCACAATCCGTAAACACTGGAAGCCAATTGTTTTTATACGCAATCGGATGTTCAGAACCCCTCTAAATTTTCAAATAAAATTTTGAAAAAATCGTCAAAAAATCAAAACCACTAATAAAGTTACGCAAATAGACATTTCTTATGTAATTTTTCATTAGAAAACGATTGGCTTAAATTTTAGAACGCTAACAGAAACCGTTCTCGAGATATTGCACATTTTTCAAAAGAATTATCAAAAAGTCATGTAAAATAAAAAAAAATATTTCCTATTGAGAAACATGTTCACTTTTCATATGTAATACCATACGATAAATTGGGTGACATCATTCTCGTGGATCTAGCTCGTTCCATTCATGGAAAAAGATACTTTGAGTAATACTTTTGTATTTGAACGCCAATAGTCATTTATCTGCTGTAAGAGTAACTTATCTCTTCATCCATAATGCTTGGCGAGATTTTGGCGACGAATTTGGCGGAATGTCGCCAACTTGGCGACTTTTTGAAATGTTGCCAAATTAACAAAAATCTCGCCAAGTGGATAAAAATGACGCTAAATCAATGAAAATGACGACTAATTGTTGGAAATTCAATATCTTGGAAAAAATATTAGTATCTACTATAAGAAAAACCTATTTTTTTACTGTAAAAGTAGTAAATTCATTACATTGTATAAGGAAAGTCATGTGTTGCCCACATCAGATTTTTTTAACTGTAAAAGTAGTAAACTCATTACATTATATAAGGAAAGTCATGTGTAGCCCACATCAGATTTTTTTTCTATTTGAATAATCAATAAATGGATGTAAAAATATATTTTATAAATGAACAGATTGATTGTTCTTTTAATTATATTAATTGCGGAGTGCGTACATCACTTTCATTTATTTTGGCAAAGAGTTTTCAAGTTTATATATTGTGTTTAGCTAATAAACTCATATATTGTGTTTACCCAATAAATTCATTTAGCCGATTGTTGAAGCAGAAAAAGAGTAGAACGGGTTGTTGTTGCTGTTGTTGAGACCCAGACCGTCCGACCTACCAGAAAGGTGTAAGGTAACTGTTTGGACGGCCGGGAAGTGCCACCCAATTTAGACCGGAACCCAGTGGAGGAGGCATCCACAGGGACCGTACCCTCCTTCCCCTACCACGGGTGTATCTTCTAAAACAATTTTAGTGTTTTCATTTATTATATACAAACGGGATCAGGATATTTTATTCTTCAGATTTGCAAATTCAGAGCTACGAATTTACCGGAATATCTCTAAATAACTTGGTTACTTTTCTTAAACTTTACCAAATTAGCGGAAATGTCTCCAAATTGATACAAATGACGCAAATCAATGAAATTAAATTCGTTTTTTTAGAAGAGAGTGCTAAAATGATGTTTCGGTAGCATCTGTCGGTCAGTCCATCCATCCTACTTAGTAACACATTTAGCGAATTTTTTTAATATCACCAAATTGATAAACATGTTTGTAAATCCGTAAAGATACTATGGAATTGATAAAATCGCGCTTAATAAATGAAATTAATTGTGTTTTGTTAGGGAATAGTATTGTGATGATGTTTCGTCAATTTGTCGCAAAATGGGACTATCAGTTCTACAGTATCACTTGGCGATAAATTTGGCGATTTTTTAAAATGTCGCTAATTTGACGAAAATGTCACCTAATGTTCCATAGAAATATAATTATTTAGACGATATAATGACAAAATAATTACAACAAAAATATAATTATAAATTTTAAATATTTACAAGAGAAAAATAGAAAAAGAAAATTAAGTATATGATATACTTATATATCCAACGGTAAAGTAAAAATTGAAATTACAGCAGAATATTATTAAATAGTGATTGGCAAAACTAGCTAACTCGAGAATGAAGAAAGAGACGCTCTATATCGAGTAAGCATACTGAAATAAAAAGGTCCAGTATCTAAACCGTTTTCCACTCCCAACTCAAAATGCCTTTCCACGTAACTTGAGAACAATTTTCACCCTCTACCCTTCTTCCTTTCATGACCGGCGGGATTAGTTCTGCCCCTTATCCTTCTCCTGACAAGAAGAAATCCCGCCGCCTTCGAATAAACGCCCATAAACAACGTCTCCCCACGGGAATCCTGTCAACCCCTGAAGGAAATAAGAAAGAGGGGGAAAACAAAATACAATTTTTTTCAGATCTATATTTGCTTCAATTAAAAGTTGCTGGAAATCTATTTATGATAGCGCAAAAATTTAGGCATCTATCGAAAGCTAAAATTCTATTCATGTGCACTGCTTTTTTCAAATTCGAGTATTATGAAATGCAAATTGATAAAAGACGATTAAACTTTTAGTTTTGACTTTTCTTAGTGACTCTCAACTTCAATAAATTGTTAAAAATACTTAACAATAATTTTAACTAAAAGTAAAATTATAAAGCAAACTTCAATTTCTATAACTTTGATATCCTGAAAACAAAATTGAAATAGGTTGATTTTTGGAGGAGCTATGCTATCTAGCACTAGCACTAAAACGGCCATACATTAACATGGAAGGTGAAGATTGAAACTTGTGACTGATGAAGCCCCTTAACCGCCGCGATGCAAGTTGCCGACGCGGAGTCTCCGATAAAGGATCGGACGGGCGGAATTCCGATCTATGGGTGGGGGCAAAGGGGTAAGATATGTAAGGAATCGCTCCTTTTTTCAATGTTTGGTAACTTGAAGGAATGGTAAATAAATAATCATATAAATCCTCTTGTCTCTAAACAGTTTAAACCTCATCGGTACTCTTTATTTCTAGGGAATTTAGTCAATCAAGATTAAAATCTTCTTGGACTGAATAGATGTTTCATACTTTAACTTCAGTTATTAAACAACTGGAACAAATGCCATGAATGAATTTTAAACGTTTTAGTTTTAAAGTTGAAACCAAAGAGGGGAAGAAAATAAAACACTTCTGGTTGAAACTAGAAGAATCCATTCCAAAAATTAAAACTTGTTACTTCTCCCGTCTATTACAGCAAATGAAAATTTTATAGTTTGGGTTTTAAAGAGTTAAATGAGGATTTGGGCTTAGGCCCGGGCTAGACTTGAGTTTTCTATTGTTTCGGGCAGGGTTGAGTCTTTTTTTTTTTTTAAATGTCCGTTACGACCGAGCCGAACATATTTCTTTTGAAAATTTTTACAATGGATTTAAATTGATGCATGAACTTATTGCTTTTATTTCAGCTATGTAAAGATAAATGTTTAAGGAAACAAACTAAATTCTCCGTACAAAATTTTGACAAATTTCTTTTTAACATATCTGAATACAAATCATTTCGGGCCTGCTGAGACGCAGTTATCTTCAGGCCGAGTTCATTCTACATTTATAAATTTCTTCGGGCTTGGTCCGGATTTGTAGACCTTGAAAAGGAGAACAGAACATGTCACTTCGATCGGGAATGCGCTATCGCATTTTCGTGCGGTCATCGGATTCACTGGGTGGAGGATGAGGGGAGAAAAATAACCGGCGCCTGTGGTTACAATGCAGATCTGACGGCTCGCCTAGAAAGAAGGCATTGATAATGCACACTAGCTAAGTTTATGGGGTGGGGGTGGAGGGATTTGCAGGTGACGACATTTCAATTTTCATTCATGGCACGGAAAAGGGCGGCTTTCGCCACAATTTTACGATGACAACAATTTGTTATCTTTTTTTTTTTTTTTTTCCCCGGAATCTCTATTCTCAAGGCCGTCCGAGAGGACGGCAACTTCCGAAAATTGGTCGTCCTCGCCGAATTTTAACCCGGCGAGGACGGGAGGACGGCCGATTTCCGGAAGCCTGTTTTGGTATAATTTCTTTATTTCAAGCTTAAATTAGAATGTGGGAACTCAATTTGATATCGTTTTAAAATTGATTTCCAACTCGAACATATATTTCATAGGTTCTGTAGAAGTCTCAAAAACCTGTAATTTCTAGCTATAGTAAAACCACTATAATGTCAGTGGGACAAATTCAAGGATAAGGAACATGCAAAACCGACTAGATTGAAGCCCACCTATGTGACCTCTAACCCTATGGGTGATGTGCCATGGCGACCAGGTGATATGTATTTGTTTACCCCTGTGCAGTTACTTTTCTGATAGTGCAACATACTTTCTCAATAGGTGCATTTGAAAACTCAACTGGCTAAACATCAGTTATGATCTGATGTGCCACGCTTGTTTCTTCAGTCATCTGGTTACTTAGAAGGGGGGAAATGCATCATTAGTAACCTTGCATGGTTTTAGATAGCATATCCAATAAATGCTCAGTCATTCTAGTTGTAACTGAACCCTGTTTGGGTCATAATGCCAGTGCTATTGAGCTTGACTAGCTCTTATGATGCACGCTACTGCACTCACAGTTCAGTTCTTTCGCCTACCTTTGGACCTTGATGTTGCACCAGTTCTCTCACTGCAGCCTCCTGAAAATGCCATAAACAGTTATTCTGATTTGCTCATCAGAGATACCTAAAGTTTGAACCATTTCTAGCCAACTCATTAGCCATTTCATTACCCTGAATGTCTAGGAACCCAGTAAAGGGTAATTTTATTATTGGTGGCAAGTGCAGTATAGCACTCCCAGACAAGGGATGAGGTCATAGCAGACTTCCCCAAAGCCATACAAGCAGCCTGGCTGTCAGCAGATATAGATGTAGTTACTCCTGTAGTTTCTGTCAGCACAAATTCTGCAACACATTAGAATAGCGAAGACCTCAGCCTGAAAGACAGTAGTGTAGCTGCCGAGTGGGTAAAACAGTTTTGTACCATCATCTGGACAGCATACACCGGCATCACTGCTAAGACTTAGCTTGGAACCATCAGTGTACCATGCAATGCACGTCTTGTTGTAGGTAGGAATCTAAATCCAGTCATCCTGTGATAGGACCTGAATTCCATAAGGTTTGTCAAAGGCATGCCATCAGAGGGCATACAAATATATGGATGATTCATAATATTTATATTTAACTTACACAAGTCTAATACTTTCATTCAGTTATCTTTTCAGTGGCCTAGATAATTAAGCCTTTTCACTCAGGCTTATGAGTGCCTCAGCCTCAATACTCATGTAAAGAGGATGTAGTCCAAGCAAGAGTTCAAGAGTTACAGTGGAAGTAGTTTTCATGCACCCAGAAATTGCAATACAAACCATCCTTTGAAACTTAATTAGATCTAACTTGGCACTATCACACCTGACCCTAGACCACCAGACAATAGGCGATGATGGGAGAGCCATAGGTGATGATGGGACAGATGACCATGGAATAAATCCAATAGATAGCCCTTCTATTTAATCCTCAGGTTCTCCCAATAGCACTTCTGCAGAACCAGAAAATTCTTCTCTCTGTAGCCACAGTAATCAAAGCGCCTCTTCCAATTAGGCCCATATCAAAATGAATTCCTAAGAATTTTACCTCTTTACAACAGATAATTTCTGACCAAAAGAAATGTCTCTAAGGTTGAGAGTTTGTTTTCTGGTAAATGCAACCATGGCTGTCTTCTGCAGATTAACAGACTTGCATTGTTGCACCAGGTCACAACACTCCTAAGGCACCAGACATAATATCAGACAGTACTACCAAATTTGTCTCTAGCAATGATAACAACATCATCAGCGTATCCGATACAAGATAAGCCAGAACTAGTAATGTTCTCCAGAAAAGTCCACAACAAGATACCGTAAGATAGGTGAAAGAACACCTCCCTGCGGATAACCTGCAAGAGTGTGAACTGTCGTGTTATCACAAAGAAGTGAGGCACAGATGTAAGATTCTTGATCCAGTGAGAGATGGTCATATCAACACTTTTCCTGTCAAGGATGGTGTCAATGGACACTTTGTCGAAAGTGCCCTTAATACCGAGAAAAACAGCCAAAGCTATTTCCAAGTTACTTTCCAGAATGAAGGAGAGATTATAAAGGACAATATCTGTGGATTTACCCGGTTGATAGGCATGCTGGGAGTAAGAGAGTGGTATTACAGCTAGAATATCTTCCCTAATATACCTGTCAGTAGAATATCTTCCCTAATGTACCTGCCAATAAGTTTTTCAATCGTCTTTAAGAGGAAAGACATAAGGCTAATAGGTCTAAATAACTTGGCCTCATAATAGTTATCTTTCTCAATCTTGGGAATAAAAATGAACTTGGTATGTCTACAGGCAGTCAGTCTGTGCCCAAAGGCAATACAGGCCCTGTAGATCCTACAGAAAATGGAAGTAAGTACCTGAATTCCCTCCTTAAGAAGTACCAGGACAATGCTATCAATTCTCGGGGTTTTATAGGGCCTAAAAGAATTAATTGCCTAATTAACCCTGTCAAGAGCAACAACTTTCTTGGCAATACCCCACTTACTACTATCACAAATAGAAGTGGAATAAGCAATAGGAATAGTAATATTGTAACTACTCTTCTCCGAAACTGGAAAGTGAACCCTAAACAATTCAGCAATGGTCTCCTTCCCAGATTCAGAGAACTTGCTATTGAGTAACTTAATGATGTTTAGACTATAATTCTTGTCCTTTGACATAATTTTTACCAGTTTGGCAGTGTCAAATATGTCTTTAATGCCATCACAGTAATTTCTCCAAGAGTTCCTCTTGGATTCTTTAACAGCTTTATTGTAGAAGGTAAGAGCAGTTTTGTAAATCTGCCACTTGTCACTTTTTTTGGCTCTATTAAAGAGCCTTCTACATTTGCTATGTAACCTGCTGAGCTCTTTCGACCACCAAGGAACTAACCTTGGGAATGGGGAGTCAGTTTTAGTAGCTTTACAGTTTTAGTAGTATGACAGAATAATGGACAGTTGCAACTGGTCAACAGCCAAATCCAAGTCAGCTACCGAAGATAACTTACCAAATTGACCCACAGTCTTGGCACAGATATCTTCTTTGTAGGAACCCCAATTAGTACACCTTAGGTTCCTACCTTTAGTCTTTAGCTTTGAGGCTTTTAACAGAAAACATAATTAGACGATGATCAGATAAAGTTATATCATCCGATACATTCCAGTTAGTTATACAGTCATATGCAGTGTTACTACATATGGTTAAAGCAATAACTTCACTTCAGTTTGCAGTAACAAAAGTGAGTTTATTGTTTCTATTAATAATAAATAAATTAATACAAAATATATTCCAAAAGTTCATCACCTCACCTGTTGCAGTTGTTACTACCCCACACAGTCTGGTGAGCATTTGCATCATAACATATGATGAGCTTTTTGCCCATAGTGCAATGCTCAATAAGATCCTTTGCCACCATTGTGAGTGGATCTTTCTCTTCGTAAGGAAGATAAGCTGACATAAAGATAAATTCATCCTTATGTCCATTAATATCATAATTCACCCTGACAGCAACATTATCACTGTTCAGATAGTTTACCAAGTGCAGGGCATTAAGCTTATTGCTAACAGCAATACAGGCTCTTGGTCTGGTACAAGATGTATCATAAAAGACATTGTAGCCTTGATCCCTAGACCCAAGATTCTACTGTTTCAGGTCCAGGGTTCTTTAATTAAAGCAATGTCAACCTCACCACTAGTCATCATCTTACTAAGAATATGAAATCACAGTAAAAGAAGAGTCTAATTCAGATTTCAACATGCAGTTTATAATCATTTTTGCATAGTCTTAATTGTAGCGAAAAAAAGAAAAATCAGCTAATAAAGCCCCTTTCTTGGTGGGCAATCGCATATTCTCATGTGATATAAATTTAAAAGCAAACATATTAATATTCTATTTTTTTTTTTACATCTAATAGTAATATGAAAAGCAACCTTTCCTTTTTTCACTTAAAAACAAACCTATAGGTATTTGATGCTTAAATTAACATTTTCAAAATTGAGCATGATTCACCCCCAATTTTGAGTTGTTAGATGGAACATTGATGTGCCAGGCTTGCAATCAGTGGATTGGTTGCTCTGTGAAAGTTCACAATCTTTAAGTGTACAGTGCAGGAAACATTTTTTGCAGCTTTAAACATGTTTCTCCCTTTATTTGAATGCAATATGCTGGAATGTTGCTTAAATGTATTATTACATTTAATGCACAGCTAGAAGAACATAATTTTAAGGGTTTAACAGAATACATGTAACTGTAAGTTGAAATTACTGAATAAATATAACTTTTTGGGGATTACTGTAAACATTCTTAGAGATTTTTTTTTTCTAATCTTAAATGATCCCACAAAAATATATGTTCTACAACCCCTCATATATAATAATTTTCAATATTTTGTTTATTTTTGTAATAATACTGCAATTTTGTACTCAGTGGGGAAATAATGTAATACCTTATTTTGTTTTAATTTCTTTTTTTTTTTATCAGGTTCCAAAACCTAAGCCTCCTACAAAATGGGAAAAATTTGCCAAAGCAAAAGGTATACAG
The DNA here is from genome assembly GCA_951213105.1 of Amaurobius ferox. Taxonomy (NCBI): domain Eukaryota; kingdom Metazoa; phylum Arthropoda; class Arachnida; order Araneae; family Amaurobiidae; genus Amaurobius; species Amaurobius ferox. Next base: position 106,393,457 of record OX578135.1, read on the forward strand.
CATCAAAGAAAAGACAAATTGGTGTGGGATGAAACTTCAAAGGTGATTTAAAGTATTTTATTGCATTTAATCAATTATTAATTTTATTTATATAACATAATTATACTTAGTTCTAAAGATTGAAGTTCTGTAACTGAATACTGAATGTTTTTTCAATATCATATTTTTATCATTTAAGGTTCTTTTAAAACAATCATGCCATATTCTTTAGTCATTTTGCACCTCAAACTTTTTGCCTAAATACTAAATTTTATAGAGGTTGCTGGTTACTTTAAATAATTCAAGAAAACTTGACACAAGTATGTATTCTTGGCATGTTCTAGATTTTATTGAATTACTACAATGTATTATCCAACATTGCTCAAGTTGTAAATAAATGCCTGCTACTTAAATACTATATTTACAGATAACACTACTCAATTTTCTTCAAATCCTAAAATGTCGCTAATTCGCACGCACACTATGTATATAAAAAAAAGATAATTCGAGACCTCTAGGAGAGGAACGTGACAGTGGCTTTTAGATTGTATTAATAGCTAGAGGACCAGTAGCTGTAGATTAGCTGACTTTAAAAATTGTAGTTAAAATTTTGGGAAAAGGCCTTTGAGGTACATTATTCAGGTATAGGTGCTACTGCTGTGTGAAAAACCTTAGACCTGTAAGTGCGGTAGATATCACCCAGTATTGTTGACAAACAGACAGATTCTTCTTTTTATTACTGGTCAGTTCCATTGTAATGGACATAGAATCAATACAAGATTTGTGGCTTCTTTATACCAGGAAATATTTACCAAAAATGACAAAGTAAAACTTTGTTTTAAAGAATTTATTACCTATGGCTTTCAAAAAAATTTCTTGCTATGAATATACCTCTATAATTTCATTTTAAAATTGTGTAACTGACATAACACAATTGGACAACCGATTCAGTGAAAGGTTAAATACTATCAAAATGTTAAAGCTCGAATGGTGTTTTTTCACTATAAACAAAACAATACTAAATAAATGCATACCTATTTATATTTTATTTGTCAACCATAATTTCAAAAATTACAATGTTTTTTGCAACTGACATAACATGCCTCTGTAACCGAGCAGTATCAATTTCTTATGATGTCAGTTATATTTGTAATATATTTTTTATTCCTCGATATTGTTAATTGTTATGAAAAATAAAGTTTTTACTAATACACATAGATATTTTATTATATTTTTAATTAAATCTTAAAAATATAATTTCTAGCTAGCTAATCATGGATTTCTAATTTATTTTGGGGAAAAAATGAGACGTCTATGTGGAATTTGACCTATTATAGATAAAAATGTATTGACAGTTTTCCTTTGTAAGTAGGTATATCAATTGATATTATTTGCATCTATAAATCGCAAAAATAGTTTTAATTCTATTTTTATTATCATAGACTCTTGCTAATCTGCCCTCTGTCGGCAGAGACAGAAAAAAAGGCATGGTTTCTTCCATGCAAAAAAACCGAAATGGCGACATGATAATTTAATTTCAATAAAGAATCAAGCTAGTCTTTTATTTACTCTCAATAATCTGGTACCTCGTTGCAAGGAATGGCCAGATTAGTAATAAATTATATATTTTTAAAATTGAAGAATATGAAGCTAATACATTATTACAGTCAGCATTCACCAAAATGTGTAATTAATTGTGTCTGGTATGCATTGGAATACATGTTTCTTCCTTAACATTTTTTCAGTGCAAAAGAAAAAAAAAATCCCGCATTTTAATTTTTTGTACCAAAATATAACTTTTCCAATTTTTTATTTTTCTTATGTATTAATTCTTGTATATATGTATTTTCATTTTCATTCTGCCATATGCTATTATGTTATTAAAAGTGCCTGACCTCAAGTTCCCAATTTTAAAAAGAAACCTTTATCCGAAAAGACTTGTGCTACATTACCATACCTGCCAACTTTTATGCATATATTGCTATATTTTACGCATTTCCGCATTTATTTGAATTTTTTAACATTACTAGGAAATCAATCTCCGGCGAAATTCTCCGACTTTTTATGTTTGAAATTTATCAATTAACCAGACATAGTATAATTCCCCGGAAACACTGCATTTTCGCTTTTTTAGCACTGATATATACCATTCCCGGGATCGTAGCAAATCCATAATAAAATGCAGGGTAATGCCAATTAAATTAACGGAGATTTACGGCTGCGTGCAACGTAAATTAAGATCTCGATCACTTATTTTATGAAAGTAATAAATATACTTCTCCAAAGGTTGTCTAATTCAGCATAAATCGCTAAAATGTTATTTTGTTCATTAATTTCGCATAAACACTGCGATTGCGCAATTCAGTTTGTTCTCATGAATCGCCGAGAGTACAATAGTATCTTTTTCCATCCATCTCAATCTTCTGAATATTGCATTTTTGATTGACTAAACTAGCATATTTTCATATTCTAATTAATTATTACTGTTAATTTTTTAATTATTTTCGCATAAACAGTGCGATTACGCAATTCAGTTACTTCGTGTGGATTGCTGAGCGTACGTTAGTATCTTTTTCCATCCATCTCCATCATTTAAATGTTGCATATTAGATTGACTAAACTAGCTTATTTTCATATTCTGATTAATTATTACAGTTAATTTCTTAATTATTTTCACATAAACAGTGTGATTGCGCAATTCAGTTACTTCACGTGAATTGCCGAGAGTACATTAGTATATTTTTCCATCCATCTCCATCATTTAAATGTTGCATATTAGATTGACTAAACTAGCTTATTTTCATATTATGGCTAATTATTAAGGTTAATTTTTTAATTATATTTGCATAATATAAATTTTTCTATTTAAAAAATGGGTATGAAATCTGTGAAGGGATATTTTCCAAAAAGTGGTATTAAAGCTATGATTTAGGCAAATCAAAGGGAAACCATTTTGGCAAGAATATAATTCAGTGCTATATTTCTTTTTTATTGAAGATCAATATTTGTTAATCTCTTTAGTGAAAACCTGTGTTTTGCCAAACAAATATTTGTCTTCATTATAAAGTAAGTCTCACCGGATAAAACCTTTATATATTTTTGCTTTATAATTTATTGTCCTGAAATTTTATAAAATTGGTGTCCTGAATTTTCATAATCTACCAGTAAGCCTGATATTTAATACAATATTTTTTTAATGCAGGTGCTTGTACATAGTTAAATTCATTAGAAATATTGTTTGCGCGTGTAATTAAAAAAAATCATTATAAATGTCATTCACGCAAAATTTTACACATTCCAATTTTCCCAGGTTGGCAAGTATGCATTACTTTCAATATGTTCCTGTGGCTTTCTATCGTAAAGTTCCATAGGATCAGAACTTTTCTACAATACAGTTTCTAAATTTTACCATTTAATCACATATTGTAAAAAAGAAATGGAATAAAAACTTTGATTCTTGGAGTTATTTCATGTGCATTACAAACAAAAACAAATTATATGAAATTGTGTTATTTTATATTTAGATATGTAAATAATAAAATTTATATAAATAAAATTGAAAGGCTGCTGTATGTCTGCGTGTTTGTCTCATCATCATGGGAGAACAGCTATACTGAATTTCACGAAATTTTGTGAGTAACTTTGGAATAGCTCCACTTAAAGTTTAAATTTGTATATAAACGTGTAAACATAACAGGATGTTTTATTCTTCACATCTGCCTGTGAAGATAATTTTGTATAGTGCAACACAGATTCTTATACTTATTTTTAGGAGATTTAAATTAAATATATTAATAGAATGTTTTGTCAATGTCATTTAGAATACTACAGGACTTTCACATAATTGTGAATTTTAAATTTCCATATGCAGAATTGTGAATTTTAAATTTCCATATGAAGAATTGTGAATTTTAAGTTTCCATGTGAAGAATTTTAAATTTTAAGTATATTCCATATGGAGAACAGGCATACTACTAGTGTTTAGTAAATGCTAATTCAACTTTTTATTTTTTTAAGGATTGGAAACCTCAGTATGGTTACAGAAGTGCTAACAATAAAGCTGATTGGTTAATAGAAGTTCCAGACCATGCTGGTAATTTATACATTTGTATATTTCTTAAATTTTATATATATATATATATATAGACTGTTTGAGATTTTTCTTCACATATAATAAAAAGTTACTGAAATATTTGTTTTTAGATCCAAATGCTGATTATTTTGGAAAAACTAAAGAAGAGAAAAAGGAAAAGGTAGCTAAAAATGAATATCAGAGGTTAAGAAATATAGCTACTTCACAAAAAATGAAAGGTATAATATTTTTTTTTGTATTTTAACACTAGAACTGCAGAATAAATCATTTCGACCTCTTTCGGGATTTTTTTCTTTTATGGCTTTTTCTGAAAATAAAAGTCCACACCTGCCTAAATCATTTGACTTTATTATCAAATTCAACGATATATATCAGTATATATACCTAGAACCGTGATTGAGGATTATTTTAACATCTGAACTTGACTCTAATGTTTTCGTAGTAAATGACACAAAATAGTTATCTGAGATTCAGAATGTTTATATTCTTGCAAAATTGTGAATGTGCTTGACCAAAGGTGCCAAAAATATTCTGAGAAAGTCGCATCTTCTAGATGGCCAGTAAAAGTCTTTTACAATAATCTGGATCAAGCTAGTGTTATAAAAGTCAAAGTTATTTCATAATACAACTGGGGAAAGAACTGAAAACCAAACATTGTAAATAATTACAATAATTGTACTAAATTACGAATAATTATCTAACATTTTTTTAGAGTTGTGATTTTTACAGAGATTATTGAAAAAATGACTGATTCGTATTTAAGGATGTTCCTAGGAGTAAATCCACCCAAATTCAAAAGTCATATTTTTATCCCCATCTTAATATTATGTTGGGAAAATAAAAAGAATATTCAGTTATATTTCTTAAATCTTGCTTTTTTAACCTGGAAATTTTCAAAAATGTGTATTTGTAAAAGTCAGAATTTTATTGTGCTATTTGGGTGGCAACCCTGTTTAAAAATACAGCACTGAACTGCCGTGAGAGACCTCATGAGTCAAATGCAATTGATTGGTATTTATTTTTAGTTATCTTAATCATTGCTAAAAACACATTATATTAATGTAAAAATTTAGCTGATACTGCTAAAATTGTGTTTTAATTTTATTGAAATTAGTGCATTTAACTTATAAAATTGATATAAAATTAACAAATAATTTTCCATGGTACAGTACCCTTACCATATTGTAGATCAGTGGCATTCCACTATTTCTAATTCACAGACTCAGGAATGACAAGTTTAGCCCTGTGAACCCTCAAACTTGAACCCCATAGTTATGATATAATAAAAAATCTGATATTTGCAGCATATGGCTTTTTCTAATAATGCAATGAATATATTTCTTTCACTGAAAACTGTTATGTAGGATCCGTTGCACAATGTTTTTAACGTTAAATTGCACATTTGGCACTTTTTCGGATGACAACATGTAAAACTATTTCGAAGTACTCAATTAATTTATATTTCGTGCAACTCTAAATTGGCAATTATCAATATTGATAGCATCCATAATAAGCAATATAGTCGATATGTTAAAATACTTTAATTAATTCATCAATTTGGCAACATTTTCTTTTATTTAGTGCAGGGTTGGGTTTTTGACATGACGTTAGTTTAATCCATGTATTAACTGGATAAAACCATCAAAAACCCAAAAGCTACGAACAAAACGGGAATTTGATTTAAAAACAATAAAACCACCATGTCAATCATAAGATTGATCATCCATATATATTTAAACAATATTATAAAAAAAAATGTAAGTAATTCTAAAACATTATCCTTACAGCAATACAAGTACATAAATACCTTTAAAATATTGAAATACTAGCAACAATTAAAAATAATTTTTCATTTATTTGAATTTAAATATCAAGGTATTCTGATTTTGTTTTAAATTAAAAATAATAATTATAACTTTTCTGAAGGTTTAATATTTTAACATTTTAGAGATAGCACAATTTGTTTTTAATATTCAGGGTTATTACACCCACATAGCATTCAATAACACAACAAGTTTAGAACTTTTCTCTAGTTCTAAACAATTTTGCAGTTTAGAGTGGATAATTCCAAAATTTGAAAATATTCTTTCTGTAGAGGCCGAACTAGCAGGTTGGGATATCAGCATTATTGATAGCTCAGCTAATTTAAAAGCTGCACTGTTTTCATCCTGAAAACTTTCACACTTTGAAATACCTTTCCACCATGTTATCGGATTGGTGAGTTTTGCACTTGTACTGAAGTAAGATGTTGGGAGTGGGCTTTCTTGGGCTTCAAGTGCAATCAGAAGTGGTAAACAGCCTTCAATTTTTTCTGTAGTATAAAAACGAGCAGTTTCCATTTGGCTATCTGTTATGTTTTTACCCATATATTTTGGATGCATGATGTAAGCAAGGAAATGGATTGGCATTAATGTCTGTTCTAGTCTTTTCAGAACAATTTTAATGTGTGGTTCCAGGGAATCTTCTTTCATAAGACTTAGCCAAATGTGGCATGCATCGGCCAGTGTTGCTGTATCTCTATAGTATATAGGCCTACATTTTAGGTGGCAAAAATATTTTTTCTTCCAAAAATTTATTTCCAAGGGGCTATATCCATTTTTTTTTTACCAATATAATAAAAATAACAATAAATTTATTCAAATCAATTAAATATACAATTTACAACCGGATAAAACCGTCATGCGTCAAAAACCTGCCAACCCTGATTTAGTGTCCTTTTTGCAATTTTGATGATATTTTTGTTAATTTGTCGTGAAATATCTCCAAGTTGGCAATATTTTGCTAAATTAGTCTCCAAGTTCATCAAATTTATCTCTAACCAATACAGATAAACGGAGAGAAAATATTTTCTTGTATATAAATAACTATTGGTGGATTGTTAGGTGTTAAAATACAAAACTTTCACCAAAAATATCTTCTCTTGTAAATGGAATGAACTAGATCCATAAGAATTGTAACAAATTTATCTCATAATATTTCATATGAAAAGTTAACGTATTTCACAACAGTTAATACGTTTATTTTATGTGATTTGCTTTGGTAACTTTATTGGAAAAATGTGCAATATCTCAAGAACAGTGTATGCTAGCATTCTAAAGTTTGTGTCATTCATGTTTTAATGAAAAATTACATAAGAAATGATTATGTAACATTATTAAAGGTTATGATTTTTTTCAAAATTTAATTAAAAAATTTGAGAGTCTTCTGAACATTTAATTGTGTTTAAAATCAATAGAGTTCCAATATTCACCGTGTTGAAGATCCAAGTCACCCGAAGGTATGAGCAGCAAATTGGGTGACCGGAGTATTCACTGTGTGTAATATTTGCCCCAAATTTTATTTGAAACGCTCCATTTATTTATGAAATATTGCATCCAGAGATTCACACACATGCATCACCTCAAAAACGTTCATTTCGAGTTCAAAGATGCTTGAAATATACTCGCTCATTTAAAACTTTTTCGAATTTCCGACCCTGTCACGGTACTTTTTCTATACATTACTATGTATATAGGGAAAGTAAAAATAAGGAGTCAGATTCTTGATTTATCAAAATATTGATTGACTATTAACATATCTATGTGTGTACGTACATCCTTTTTTTTTTTTTTTAATTAATATTTGATAAATTTTGCCTTAGATTGAAACTACAGACATGTAGAGTTGCATACAATATTCAAAACTATAATATGTCATGTAGACCAGCCAATTTTAAAAGACTTGAAAAAATGATTTTATGTATTCTTAGAGGAGTAATAAATTTAATAAGTTTTATTGAGTCAACATTTCTTTCTTTCAGTTACCAATTTAGAGTCTGTTGACCGTGCTGATAAAAATCAGGTACATATACATTTTTGTTTTATAGGATACAAATAAATGTGATATCTTTGTGTGTTATAAAAAATAAATTGCCAGTTTTCTGAATGTTGAAGAATTTCTGGACTATCTACACAGTTGTAGATAATATTCTAAGATATAAAATGGAATTATAAAAAGTAAATTTGTAGTTGCATGTTGTGCTTTATTCTGATAATGTGTTAACTTTTTATGCATTTCCAATAGACCTGTAGATAAGCACTAGCCACGGGACAATTAAACAATGCAGTGGGGTGATTAAATGAAACAACTAACTTGTAGTGTACTCCCCCCTCTTTCTGTTTTAACCAGAAAGCTGCTCAGAAGTTTACTGGCGTGTTTCTTCTCTCTCCAATTCTTATCCCTCATATGTAATATATATATATTACATATTAGGTAACATATATATATTATATATATGTGTGTGTATGCATATACAGGGTGATTCAAAAGTTCGGAGCAAATGTAAAACGCTATAAAAAAATATCTATGGGTCGGAGAGACATGAGGTTTGCAGATTAATATGCACTGTGGTGGGGGATTTTGTATGGCATGAAAACAAAAATAATTCAAAATCTCAACACTAGGGGGGGGGGGGGCTGCTCCAAAGAAAACAATGCGAGATAATTGTGAAATAAGATATTTTATTTCAGCATGATTTACAGCTGCAAGTGCTAAATGTGTCCACCACCACATTTCAGTACTGAGTGCAGTCAGGGTATTACGGTTGATACAGCATGAAACAGCATATCAACGGGAATGCTTCCTACCTCCTGCCGTAAGGTGTCTTTCAGTGCTGGTAAGAACTGGGGATTTCCTCTATAGACCCGTGATTTCAGGTATCCCCACAACCAGAAATCACAGTGTAAAATCTCGGATCTCGTAGGCCATACATGTGTGCTTTGCCTACTGAGACGCGATCGGCACCAAACGTTGGCCGTAGGAACTCCATCACTTGACGTGCCGTGTAGGATGGTATTCAATAATGTTTTTGCCTGATCCTAATTTTGCGTTGTGTGAGCGATGTGCATAAGCTACCTCCATGGCTTTATCTGCAGCAGCACTTCCTAGTTTCGAGATTTTGAACTATTTTTTTTTTCATGCCATACAAAATCTCCCACTACAGTGAATATTAATCTGCAAACCGCTTGTTTCTCTGACCCATAGATATTTTTTATAGCATTTTACTTTTGCTCCGAACTTTTGAATCACTCTGTGTATATATATATATATATATATATATATATATTATGTATTACACATTATCAATTTTACAAAAAATCTGTGAAAGTGGCCTCTAAGCTTAAACTTGCTACCAAGTGAAAATTTTTATTTTTAGGCCTAATTTCAGGGGATTTTTAAATTTTTTTTTCCATGTCAGCTTTTGTTTTTGTCAGCATTTTAGCAATATTTTTTGTCAATTTTAATAAAAACTAATAGGAATTCATAGCATATTGTTGAAATAAATGAATGCAATTAAATTGAAATAAATTTAGCAGCAAATAAAGAAAATAATTGATCTATCACTCAAGAACATACAATATCAAGTTACAGTCTTTGGCATGCTATCAGGAAAAAGGTTTAGTGTAGGAAATTTAAAACTCAAATTTACAACGCATGGCCAATTTGCCATTTTTCGTAATTGGTGTAGAGGTTATCCACTTCAAATCTAGATGATTTTTGGTACTACACACTTTAGAAGCCATCCAAGGGAAACTCAATTGTGAGGAAAATGTGTTCTAGACCTATATTTGAGGTCTTGATTTATATTATAATTTGTACATAATGGAAATAGGTTGATGTAAGCCAGGGGGCTGAATCTCAATAGTATATCAATTATTTAGTTGATTTATAATCATTTCTTTTTACCATAGCTATCAAGATCACTTGCTGCTGCAAAAACTGCTACAGCATCAGTAGGAAGGTTCACTAATAAGCTTCCTAAAGAAAGACAACCCAAAAATTCAATGAAAAAAAGGAAGGTTTGTATTTGATAGTTTTGCAACTTTAAACTTTGGTTTTAGAATGCTTTTTATAGTTCCAAGACAAAGTGGTGATTTTCCAAATAGCATTTTCAGCAGATTAACTTCTCAAGGTTGATACACCACTGGGTAAATCTGGAATAGTCTGAAAATTCTGGGTTAAAATAGGATACGTGAGAAAAATTGTCTCCTTTATAATATAAATGCAATGGTTGTACTCTGATAAAGAAAATATTACATAGTGTTGCCCTGTTTTTAGCATTAAATGTAGTAAATTTCATTAAAAGGGCATTCAGCATTTTCTTCCCAAGTTTATTCAGAGATGTTTGGGATTTCCAGGAATTTATATTTTATATTGCATTTATATTTTAAACTAATATTTAATTTATGATCTGTAATGATAATATGAATTTAAATAAATAGAATAGTGGATTAAAACCATAAGTTTCCAATTTCAACCAAAAACTTAAAAGCATTTCATGAAAAGAGCTTCTAGATTGCCGTGCAAGTCGCTCTAACTGCTGTTCAGCACTTGTACTCTTTGCTTTCTCTCCCATTTGATGAAGGGTCGTGTGCGGCATAAGGGGTATATTTAATTGAATAAAAATATGAATAATATTTGAATTACGAGATTTTAATAAATGAGAGAGTTTTAAGTTTAGGTGTTATCAAAATTTCTGTATACAACAAATTGGATAAATATGAAGAGTATATGATGCAAGTACTTTTTATTCAAGCAGGGCATTTTTTTAAACTAGGGTTTTATTTCTGTAAAGATTTAATACTTATGTATTTTAATATTATTTTTCATATATAAAATGGTTTGATATTTCTGTAAAATAATTTGTATTTTATTAGTTTAAAGCCAATATAGGTGGTATGAAACAAGAGAAAGAAAACAATTTGAAGATACTGCAAATGTTGAATAAAAAGAAACCTAAACTAGATGTTCAAGAGGTACTGTGTTTCTTTATATTAAATAGATGCCATGTGATACACACAAATATATGTGAAAAATTCCTCCCCACTGCCTGTGCTCTTAAAATCCCCAGTTTGGTGCATACACCTTTTTTCGATCAATATTAATTGCTATACAACTTCTCAATAAAATGGAATTACCATACAGAACAGGGTGTCTGAATGAAAGGTATTTAAAAATATAAAAGTATATCTTAAAAAGTATTTACTATATGAATTGCTAAAAATGATCTTTCTACATTTTTTTTTTTTTTTTGTATCTGCTGCTCACATGCATGCTACCATAGACTAACTCAGTGATAAATTTAATGCCATTGAATTTTTTTTTCTGTGGGGTTATATTAAAAACATTGTCTACAAGATAAAAATAAATGACCTTCAGTATCAAAAATCCCACATAACGAATAATTGTGGTTCAGTTACATCGAACATGCTTCAAGTATAAAGTGGAATGACGACTAGCATCTGAATGTTTGTCATGCCCACCCAGGGTGCCTATATTGAAATTCATTAAGACATTCATAGTGAGAAAAAATAAGAAACTTAGACTGTTTCTCTTTATAATGGTGTAGACTAGAAATGTCTATAATAAACACTCTTTGAGCATTATTTTGGATACCTTTTATTTCGACACCATGTACTTCCCCCTAATAAAATGCAATTACTTAAACCTTCTCTATTTCTCCCTAACACAACACAAATTCTATATGACCCCCAAATGAAATGTACCTGCCCCAGGAACAGTAAAACTATTATATTTTGACAAAAAGATGGGATTATCAAAGAAATTAAATGTTATTTTCAGAATTATTGAGTTATTGTTAACTTGGCAATATTTCTTAAAGGTGTAAATGGGCAATATTACACCAATCCCCCTCCCTCCACTAAAAAAAGTAATTGCCTTCATTTGAAATTATTGAAGGGTTTTTTCTATTTTAATTTAATAATCAGGTTCAATGTATGTATGTGAAAAAAAAAAAAAAATCCAGTTACTCAGTTTAGTTGTGTTGTGTTTATTTGGCATACATAGGTTTAAAAATCATAGGTAATATTAATTTTCTTTGTGTTGCTTGTATTGCTGAAATGTTAAAAAAAAGGGGTGGTAAAAAAAAAAAAATGTACTGTCAATGGTGGGTGTTGATCCTGTGTTTGACTATGTTAGATTGGTTTTATAGTTTGATTCTTTTTTATCCTGTTGGTTGGTTACTCAATAGCTGATGAGCCATGCCTCATACCTGTTGAATTTCACAATCACCAAATAATGGTAATAATTAATAGCAGCCCATTCTATCCGATGAAACTGGCAATTATAGAGACTGAAGATACCAAAACTACAACATTTATACAAATTTTACTCTTAAGTCCTAGGACGAGTCGGGTGGCTTGGGCTTTCGACAGTCCAGTGTATATATATATATATTTTTTTTTTATATAATTATCTTGTATTAAATAAAATATGTAGCTAATTTACTCAAATATATTTATTAGAAAAACGTGTGTCTTGCATAATTTGCATATGGAAATACTAATTTTGTTACTTTGTTCTTGCAGGCTGTCCAGCGTTATATGACAAAACCTTTGTAAGTATTTAGCTCTTTTTTCTTTTTTGAACTAATTTTTATTTAAATGGCAATTGATTAAAGTACTCAACCTATGAAAATGTCTGTTTGCTTTTTAGGAAAGAGCCCCAATCAGATGACAAAAGGAAAGCTAATGAGAAGAAAAGAAAATCAAAGAAAAATAAATTTGTTAAAAATACGTATCGTTCAGGTTATAAGAAGGGTGGTTTTAAGAAATCAATGAAGTCATAATTGTACATATTTAGTAAAAATTAAATGTATATATTTTATGAAGTTATCAAATTATAGTGTTATTAATTTAAAAAAGTTATTTTTATTTTGAATTCCCTGGAATTATTTAAACTTCTCTTTAATATAAGATTCAGTTTCTTCCTATTATTATAGCATTAAATTAAACTAAAAGAAATTTAAAGTCTCTAGGTGCTCGGAATGGCAAAGAACTCTGTCAGAATAACTAAATTATTATTACGTATAGCTCAAACTGTTGCTAAAGAATAAAATTTAAATAACTTTGTTAAAAGCAGCATAAAATACAAAATTATGTTTTATGCTACTTTTAATTTAAATTTATAAATTGTTAGGAATTGATTAAGTAATGCTTTTATCTACAGTGACTAAAGTTATCTAAAGTGACTAAAGTTATTATGTATCCTACTTTTCAGTAGTAGGTAATGCTTTAATAATGCACCTGCATAAAACAAAACCTCACTTAGAATCCATTGTGTATGTATGTCACACCATGGCTGTGCTATGATTGCTGTGTGGGTGTAATATGCCCTAAATAAGCACCTAAACATTCCACCTATTGCATAGAGCTTCAAAAGGAAACAACAAATCTGGAATTACAGATAAAAAAAAAAAAAAGAGTAGTTAGCACATAAGCAGGATCAGTTATAAAGGAATCAGAGTATGCCAGTGAAAATTGCATGGTATTTGGATTAGTAGGGCCTAAGATGATGAAAAAATAGTTTAGAGGAAGGGAGGAGTGATGGCTTAAATTATAGAGGAAAGGGATATTCTAAATGCTGAAATTCAAACAACACACACACACAGAAAAGGTGGACATATCTTAGATATATTTTTGTGATGTCACACTTCCAGAAAAAAAAAGTTTTTCTCTCCAGTTTACTTCTTCCAAAACAAAGCATATTTATTATATGTAGTCACACACTCTGATGCACACTTTTCTGATTATAACATCATGAATACAGGAGAAACACTCTTTGAGTGTGAATGTTTGAATTAAAAATCTTGCACAAACTTTTATAATTATATTTTATTTATAATATACGGCTTAATGGGTTCAATAAAACTTTTTTAAAATAAAATAGGTGAAATATTAATTATTTCACTATGCATGGAATGTTCATATTGTATCAGTGTTAGAAATTAAAAATTTGAACTAGGCGTCATTTGACACCTATAGTTTTGACTCTAGGTGCCAAACAGACATGGCTACTTGCCATTTTGACATCTCTAAGAATAACTATTTTTAAATGTCTATTTTTGTTAAAGATATAAACAAAGAATAATTCAGATTTTTGTATTAAAAATTGTTTTAAATTTTCTTAAAATTTAAAATAAACTGATAAAGAAACCCAAAAGAAAATAAATAGAAAAAATTGCTAATTTGTTTTTACTTGGCAAAAAGGGCATAAAAAATAAAAAATTAGAAAACCCCCTTCTATTTAACAGTTTTAAATTATGCTCATCTTATACAATCATTACCCCAATACACCTTCATTTCATGCTTGAAAATTAATTTTCCTGAGTTAAAATAACAATTAATATAGAAGTTTTAGTTGATGAAAACAAATTGCAAAAATGGAAAATATGTGATAATAAAACGGGATAAACTGAGAATCACGTATAAATGCACATTTTAGTGACATTTCCATATAATCTTTCTCATATTATGTACAAATATAAGAATTAAACACATTTAAAATTAAAATATTATAAGGGAATCTTGGGCAATTTGTTTTGTGGCCAATTTCGTCAAAGTATGGAATTTCATTTTAAAATATGTTTACTATATTCATCTTAAAAGTTTTTAAAAAAAAAGGGGGGGGGGGAGAATTTGCATATTTGTCCGGAGATCGGCAGTCAATACAAATATCGGAGCTTCACGAAGAAATGCAGAGTTGGCTGCTAGGGTCAGTGTTTGCAAGTCAATAATAAGTTTTTGTTTTATAGTTGCTACACTTTTTCTTGTTGCTTTGACGAAATATAAATCATACCCTTAAAACTCCTCTATACCCTTTGGGTGAGCTAGACATCCTGGGTAATAATAAAAAAAAAAGTATGAATCACATTAATTTCAAAGATTGGTATAAAAAATGCATAGATGCCAACCTAACAGAAAGAAAGTTAGGAACATATTGCATGAGGAAAAATCATGCACTAATACCATTTTCCCCCATACTGCTGCAAAATAGCTTTCTATTTCACTAATAATACGTTTGAAAAATAGTTTTCCTATATAATATACAAAATAATTACAAACGTTTTAAACGATGCAAACAAATTGTATTAGTGTAACAAATTGTAACATACTTTTAAAATAAAACGAAATATAGAGGATTGCTCACAAATGTCATTTATCACGATACTGCTGCAAAATAGCCTTTCATGTCATTAAAAATACGCTTGAATAATAGTTTTTCTGCATAATATAGTATATACGAAATAATTACAAACATTTTAGACGATGCAAACAGATTGCAGAAGTGGAAAAATATGTTCACAATATACCGAAGATCGTGGACAAATGCAGTTTATTGCAGTACCCGGTACTCGTGAAATATAGCTCTTCATTTCTTTAATAATACGTCTGAAACATAATTTTTTTGTATATAACCCGAAAAAATCATAAAAATTTTAGTCGATGCAAATGTGTTTCTCCCACATTAATTAGAAACAGACGCAATAATGTGGAAACTGATTTTTAGATGAAAAAATTGAAAAACCTCGATCTTAAAATTCCTGACTTTGTTTCTCTTTTCGGTGACCTACTTCCGATTTCATGAGTTGTAGATACTCTTATGCATATGCAGATGAAAAATATGCAGATTTGCATGCAATAAAATATAAATGTTATAGAAAAGAAAAATCGGACTACTGTGGATCCAAATCGGATTCCCGAAACAAGACTAAAAAAAGGAACAAGTACATAAAAATTGGAACACTTGGCAGCTATAAAAACATCATTTTCAATGTCTGATAACAAAATATTAGCTAACCAAATTTGCAAGATGCTAGAACGATTTAATCTGGAATGCAGTGTCTTCTATAATAGTAAGCAATTAGAATGTAAATACTCTACGGGATTACTCCCTTTTCTTCCAAGTGGGAGACGTAGTTGTAAGGGGGGATAAAGGGGAGGGGAGCAATAGAAACTTGTTAAATACCAGGAGTCTCGGACATCAGAATGTTTGAGGATAAAGAAAAACAAATAAATTCTTCAGAAGTGCAATTTCAGGACTTGAAGGGTGGGGGTGAGATGAAGTACAATAAAACTCCCAATGTTGTCTTTCCCTGAATAGACAGAGGGGGATTTTACTGTCTATGTACCACCTGTAGATTTATCACTGAGGGCGTGTATAAATTGCCACTTTTTTTTCTACCACTGTCCAGTCTGCTATCAGGGATCATAATTTAGTCATAGGGAACGGGAAGACTGATATTTAACAATAGCATTGTTAGGCGTCAAATTGAGATTTTTAGTCGCAAATTATGACTAACGACCGCTAATTTCGAATACTGTATTGCAGTGGTTCCCAAACTTTCTAGTCCGCGGACCCCTTAAAACCATATTGCAAGGGGAGAGGCGGGAGACGTTCGCTATGCCCCCCCCCCCCCCCCCCTCTATTCAAAGCTGACGTCATCCGGTCTAGAATTAATATCGAAGTAGTATTAATAGTATTAATGCTCGAAGTTACAAGTGCTTTGACGTCCGAGCTATATCAGAGTATCGTCACCGGTAATCATGGCATTGTGCCAAAACGAAACCTACTCCCAAACAATTTAATTCTGTTTGAAGATATAACCTATCAGTTTGAAATTAATTTCATGAATGTATTTAATTCAAAGTTATTTAAAAAAAAAGTCAATTATTATTTTATTTAACAAAATAAAATTTAAAAAAATGTGGAGATAAATAATGAATTTTATTTTTTTTAAACTAACTATTGATTAGTTAAATATTGTGTGTTGTTCGCGGACCCCCTAAAACCTCGTCGCGGACCCCCAGGGGTCCGGGGACACCAGTTTGGGAACCACTGCTGTATTGTGTTCGACAATATGTATACCTGACAATATTCTTATATAAAATGTACCAAAACTTTCTGTAGATAGTTAGTCTGTTACAAAAGTATAAGACCACGAGACTTTTTGTTATTTAGGTAATTAATGAAATATTTTTTTTATTCAAAATCAAAACTACTCCATGTCAGAACAAGTTTTAAATAAAATTTAGCAACTTACATGTACGAAATTCATTTAGAAAAAAATATAACAGCAATATAAAAAAAGTGGCACAAATACCTGTTACAAAATTATAAGACCACATGTGGAAAAAGAAAGTTTTAGCAAATTTAGTAAGTTGTTGCCCCACCATTTTTCTGAATAACTTGAAACACACAATTTGGCATCGATTTAATTAAATTTTTAAAGACAGATTCTGGAATATTGTCCCATTTCTCCATAATGGCGACTTCCAATTCATATGCCGAATGATATTGTTTGTTGTTTTCGTATACATGGCGAGACAAATAACCCCACAGGTTTTTTATGAGGTTTAGGTCAGGGCTAAAGCTCGGCCAAGATATAACATCAATCTTTTCTCTTTTGAGCCATGCTTTTGTTGATTTAGATGCATGACTGGGAGCATTATCTTGTTGGAACTTCCATTCCAGTTCTCCTAAAAGTGGCCCAAAGGGTATCAGACTTCCGTATAACATTTGTTGATAACTGTCAGAGTTTATTTTGCCATAAACTCTTTGCAGATCGCGTTTTCCTGCATATGAGAAAGCGCCCCCACACCATAACGGAATCGCCTCCCATCTGCTTACTTAAGAAAACTCATGAGATTTTTGCCTTAAGTCATGCCAGTAGTAGTTATTGCCGTCCGGACCGTCTAAGTTAAATTTTTCTCGTCTGAAAATATTATATTTTTCCATGTAGAGTTCCAGGACATGACATTCTTTGCCCACTTCAGACATGCTTCTTTATGATGTTTAAGAAGTCGTGGTCTGCTTCTTAGTTTCCGAAGTTTAACATCAACATTCGACTTCAAACTTCACCACACAGTTACATGACCCGGCCGTCCAACTAGTTACTCTAAGTCCTCTGGACGAGTCAGACGGTCTGGGTCTTTAACACAGTTACATGAGACACTTGTTTACTTGTCTGCTGTGCTATTTTATAAGTGGACTGGTAGTTTTCTTTTGTAAGCTGGAAAATTTGTCTTTTATCACGAGCTGATAACTGCTTTTTGCGGCCAGATCTTTTCTGTTTTCCATGCAATCCTTTTTTACTCAAAAAATTCTGAATAACCATTTTAGAACGATTAAGAATCTTACTTATTTCTCTTTCTGACTTTCCTTTTTCGTTGTAGAACCAAACTTTTCGCACTTCTACTTCAGACAAATCACTTCCATGAGGCATTTTAATAATCCAACGAATCGCATTTTCCTGCGATTAGTTGGATTATTAAAATGTTTCCTGTTTTTTCTAAGATAAATCAACACTGCAAAATTGTTTCGTTTCATACGCCTTCTTTGAAATTCACATTCAGTGTTGTCTTTTTTGAGAAAGGGTGGAATTTTGAGTGGTCTTATAATTTTGAAACAGACAGGTCAATTTTAGGAATTTCATAAATACTGTGAGAACAACAAAAAGATTCAAAATAACGAACTCTATTATTAAGCTGGTCAAACAAAAAAGCATTAGAGCTTTAAGTATATTGACTCTTCAATATTCAACTTTTTTGTCTTTTAACTTTAACTCAACTTATTTTAACCATATTAAATGATGAAACAAATGGTTTTTTGATTTGATGCTGGATGAGGTATGGCTAATTTTTATTTAAAAACAATGTGCATCATTTTTTATGGCATTAATCATGATTCTAGAGGAGATTTCCTGCTGTAATGCACACGTTGGAAAAATCGATCTTTCTATAGTTCCGACATCAAATATGCGACGTTGGATGGGTGCAAGACATGTAAATTCATATTTGTCTTGTTAAAAGCTAATGTATGGCATGAGTTTCATATGTGCAATCAATGGATCAATGGGGAGTAGTTTGGAATAAAAAAAAAATAAAGACAAGCTAATTAAAATGATATTTTCGTACACCAATCAATTTATTGCATTAAATAACTCCCAGAAAAGGTTTCATGATTGTATGTGAAAACTTGAAGAGTTGGCAACAGAAGTTTGGTTTTTTTTAATGTTAATTTATGAGATTTTCAAAAATATTTACTTGTTGATCTAGTTCCTGCTTTAAAATATGTAGTAGGATACCCCAAAAGAAATGATGTAATGAATATATTGATAAATAAAAAATTGCATAAATTATTCTAAATTTCATTTACTCATTTTCAGGGACCTAAGAAACTAAAAAAAAAAACTTTATTTTACTTAGGGAGCAAATGAGACCTGTATTTTTTGGTTAACATATGAATTATGCATAAATTTGAAAGTATAGATAAGCTATAACTATACAAGTTTGTGTCAGATTTGCAGCATATGAATTTTGCACACTGTAATTTGTGTAAAACGTCAATAAAACCCACAGAAAGAAAATGTAATATTTTATTTAAGAACATTCATAAGTGTATAACATTCACCTAGGCTTTAGACAATACAGGCATATTTACAAGGAACTTAAAACATATATTGGTCCCATATCACTGGCTGGCCATACAAAGATTTAATTCTGACAAATAAAGTGAATAAAGTAAATGCAAGAATTTTTTTTGTCTGTATCTTATTTTTATATTATATTCATTCATGCTCTGATAAAAGCCACAAAATTAAGAAAATGTGTTGAATTGTTTCATTTTCCTGATATTTAGTTAATGTATTTTTTTTTTTTTTACAAACTCCCAGGATTTTCTAAAATGAATAACTCCAATAAGACATGCTATCATTTTTCGTGGTAGTGAATCTTTTCTACAAATAATATTTTGTAGATAATATTATTCAGTACTATCAACACAGCAATGTTTTATTAAATTGGAACGTTTTTTATTGTTAGATATTACAACACTCCAATCTTAAACATGACAGTAAAAAGAGAAAAAATATCTTACCTCTTTAAATCAATAGTTTTTATAACTTTTCAGTTGTAATCTCAGTGAGTTCAATAGCAGAGAAAATGCAATAAATATATGGGGTATTTCAGGCCATAAACTACAAATTAGATGCACCTCATTCTAAGGGTCAAAGTTGCAAGAAGAATAAGCGGTAATTTCCAAGGAACGTATTACTGTGAATGTGAAATCTAAGTTATAAAACTATCTGATATCACTGAATATACACTGGACACTGTTTGATCTAATTCTTGGATTGGCAACTTTAAAAAAAAAGTTATCTCTTTGTGGGTGTGGGATGAATAAATAAAGTAAATGCAAGATATTTTTTGTATGTATCTCATTTCTATATTATTTTCATTCATGTTATTGATATATTACTTACTATGATAAAAGCCACAAAATATGTTGTTTCATTTTCCAGATATTTAGTTAATGTATTTTTTTTTTTTTTTTTTTTACAAACTCCCAGGATTTTCTAAAATGAATAACTCCAATAATACATACTATCATTTTTGTGGTTGTGAATCTTTTGTTCAAATATTTACTAGATAATATTATTGAGTTGGGCTACTATCAACACAGCAATGTTTTATCAAATTGGAGCTTTTTTTATTGTTAGATATTACAACACTCCAATCTCCATGACTGTAAAAAGAGAAAAATATTTTATCTTTAAATCAACAGTTTTTATAACTTTTCAGTTATCATGTCAGTGAGTTCAATGACAGGGAAAATGCAATAAATATATGGGGTATTTCAGACCATAAACTGCAAATTAGATGCACCTCATTCTAACAGTCAAGAGTTGCAAAAAGAATAAGCGGTAATTTTCAACGAAAGTATCACTGTGAAATCTAAGTTATAAAACTATCTGATATCACTGAATATACACTGGACAATGTTTGATCTAATTCTGGAAAGGATTCCAAGGCAATCATGTAGCTCCAAGGATGGAGAAATATTCCCAAAAGACTGTGTATTTTAAGACATATAAACCTAATCATATTAATAAAATTAAAAATTAATTATTGAAAAGAAATTAAAACGAGAAATAGATACTGTAAAATATATTTTCTAAGATATATTATATTTCAAATTACCTTTAATAAAATAATGAAAGACATCACCTAGCTATTGTTCCTAACAAAATAACCTATTAACATATCTAATCTATCAAGGTCCCAACTAAAACTCGGAAGTAAAACATTTAGTTCACATACATAAAACAACAAAATAAATACTGAAAGAATGCAGGAACCCAAAATCACCTCTGCATATGCATTTCAAAACAAAAATGCCCAGTTTGTCCATTTCATTTTTTCTGTAATGTTTTTAAATGCACAAACATTCATAGACTGAGAAGTGGTCACTTTGACACCCCCCCCCCCCATCTATTGTAAAACCACAAGTAAGATGCTCATGTATAAATAAAGACAATCTTATGTTAACAACATGGTATTCCCCATAGGATACAATCATTTTACCTTTAAATGAAATAACTATGTACAAGGTTCACAGCACAATATTTTTGGTATTTAATCGTAAATTGAAATTTGGTGATTTTCTTGACAATATATATCATGCAAAACAATTTCTAAATACCAAATTACCTTACATTTTGCACAAAACTAACGTGATAATAGAACTAGCTATAAAATGCCACGTCTGCAATAAGCAATATTGTCCATATATTTAATGATTTTAATAATTAATAACTAAGATACCACATAATAACCACACCAGACCAAGAGTTCCAATCAATACACTCTCTTAAAATTTAAAAAATGTCCAAATTCTACTTATGTTTTTCAATGCCAATAAAATATTTTTTGTAAATAATATTGCTAGGTGAATATGTTACTTTCACAATCACTTAATTATACTTGCCAAATGTGCATATCAATAGATAGAACCAGTTGAGTTATTGGGGTTGAATCAACATTATGTAAATTTGAAATGTGGCAAACTTATTTCTTTAAACAAAATGACTTATCATAATTCACAAGCAAAATGCCATTGAGACTTAATTAATATCACATGAAATAAATTAAATTCGGTAAATTTTGATGTCAAAATGCAAAATTATCACAAAATGTATATTCTCTCATGAATGGAATGCACAAGATCCAAGAGAGGTATTAATAGATTTGTCGTATAATATTGCACATGGAAAGTCAACCTATTTAACAATATTTGGTATTTTACATAACTTTTTAAATATATTCTTTAGAAGGATTCATGGAGTTTTAATGAGTATTACTATTGTCTAATGATATGTTTTATATAAAATCATTATTTATTTAACACTAGCTGCCTACGGCGACCAGCCTTCGTCTGGTACAGCTACCAGAAAATGTGCAAATATCGATTTTTTACCAAAGTTGTAGGAGGTCCCTAGATGCCTAATGGGATGCTGCTCATTTAAAAACTATCTCTCAACATGATAATGGAAGTGGTTGGGCCCTGCAGGTCAACCAGGTGGCTGTTAGGGTGAGAATCGATAGCTGTACCAGACAATGGCTGGTCAGCATAGTCAGGCGAAATAGGTGCAGTCAAATAAAAAAATCTTTGATGAACATAATTGGGCAAGAAATAAAATATGAAGAAAAATGCAATTAAATATTTATATCATGTGTTTAAATCTTGTAATTGTGATCATCACATGTTTTGAAGTGTAAAATTAAAGAAAATGCTACTCCTTTGTACTCCTTTCCACATCCACCCTGTTTGAGGTAGATTAAATACATGGTTGCGTTACCCCTTTTGTTACACACTGCTAAATGAGGCAAGTTCTGCTATAGGCATATTTCTTGATTCAGCGGATTTCCCCCCCAAAAATTACATAGTTCTTTGCAGCCAAAATTTATAAATTATATCAAGTATAATATGGGCTTTTTCAACATAATATTTGTGGAAATGGCTAAATTAAAGTTAGAAAGCATGTAAAAAATGTATGTACAGTAAGAAAAGAGTAAATTATGTTAAAAATCATCTATGTTATCATTTAATACCCCGTTATTAATATTGAAGAATTTCTGGATACACAATATTAGCTGTTCTATCACTTTGAGCTAAGATATGAAGATTACCCTTACTTCCAACCAGTGAACACGCAATGTAATTAAATCAATTCTGTTTGTCTTTATCTGAATATATAAGAATATCAAAAAATATTACTATAAAGAATCGCTACTGTTAAAGAAATGTTACTGAAAAAATAATAAAAAAAACTGCTTAAAAACAAAAATACAAATTAGTTGCCAATTGTCAACAGCAAAATCAAACATTTCCTAAACTCATATCGTTTTGAGTATTGTATATTTTATTTTTGACGAAAATATTTCAATATACGAAAATAAATAAACATTATAATTAAATCAATTCTGTTTGTCTTTATCTTAATATATAAGAATATCAAAAAACGTTACTGTAAAAAATCTCCAATTAACACGATGAATGAATCATGGCAAAAGAACAGGTTTGTTTAACAATCTCTCTCCGTTCTGGTAGGGCAATTATCTGCGAGGATGAATTTAGGGGGAAAAAAATGAAAGCTGCTTCAAAGAGCATCACAAATCAAAAAGAACCTTTTTTGAGAATATTGAGGCAGTTTTTCTAATCAATTCAACTTGTGAGAACTTTAGTTATATTTTCGGCCAATAGATGGTGGTAAATGTAAAACATTTCTGTTTTGATTCTCAGGAGTGGATTGTCCTGGAATCATCCCCGAGTGGATCGCCTCAGAAGTGTTCCCTGTCAAACACACACTCTGTTTTATTAAATACAGATTTTTCGATAAAATATTTGGGAGTCGATTTTTTGATAAAATATTTGGGAGTCACCTAAAAGTTTGCTCATATTTAAAATCAATCTTGGCTCATAGATTCTTGTACTCTATAACTTGATTTTGATAACTGTACTATTATTTCCTTAGAAATGCTCAATTCATTTGTGAGATATCATGTTCACAGACTGACAAAACCATGCATATTTACAGATACACACACACAGAGGCAAGTAATCCCTCGAAATGTGTAAATTCGTTAAAAACTTGATTTCAAATTTTTGACCCTGTCACAATATTCTCTATCTATATGTAGATAAGGTAATAATGCTTAGCTCAAAAACTTTCGATTTATTTGTCTTGAAACTAATTTATATTTTGTATAATCTTTTTAGGAAGCTTTCACCTACTGAGAAACAGAAATATCAACATGCAGAGTTTACGCAGTCATTCAAAGACTCTCCCTTCTGTATAAATTTCCTCACAACATTTAAAATATCAGATTCAATGCATTTGTTATGTGTAAAACGAAATGTAGCAAAATATAAAAATAACAAAATTCTAATAGAATAATGGCTTATAAATCGAGAAATAAAGTATAATACTGTATGCAAAACAAAATATTCAATACACTACACATATTTAATGAAAACTAGATACAATACAGGGACATTCAAGAGTATTCTTTAAATTGGACAAAAAAAAAAGTTACCATTTATTTCAAAAAGCCAGCTAGAGACCTCATGCTTTCAAAATGACAAACTTTAGAATGAAACAACACGTTGGCACAAAAAGGAAAAAATACGATGACATTTGAAAAAATGCAAAAAACATAAATGGAATAATAGCATATATGTTCCATAATATCACAGACAGTATGAATCGTAAATTAATAACAAAATACTTAAAAAGTATATTATCATTCCTTATTTGTGCTAATTTTTAAATGAACTACTTAAGGATGCATTCATTTAAAATATTTTAATCTTTCTGCCTTAAAATAATGCATTTTCTAACAATTTTTTAATGCTCAAAGTAAAAAGCAACAAAACCTTGGTTTGATAACATCTTGCTAGATTTCTGAGTTAAGTTGTTTCTATTTAACTATGAATGAATAGTTTGGGTAAATTTGTGAAATCTAACTTCATTTTTCAGTTGCTCATAAAGTTATTTTAGCATACTACATTCGGTATAGAAGTCAAAAGTTGGAATATTACAAAGAAAATATGCACATATTGCACCCAATAATGACTAATATTCAAAAAATTGCAGTCGTTTGTATATGGATAGAATATTCTATTTTTGGGTCAAATTTAATTTCAAACTGCTGAGTGTTTTTAGAGTTATTGTAAAATACACGTGTGCATACAGACAAATATTTTCAGAAAAGATGATTTCAGCAGATTCAATAAAAACCAAAATATTCCTTATATCTTAATACTTTCAACTTCACATGCAATTCAAATAAAAATCAAGAAAGATTAACTTCTCATCACAGGAAGTGTGATCCTAAATGTAGCAATGAGTCACGCTGCCTTAAAGGGTTGGATCACCGAAGTTTCAATATATGGTAAGAGTATGCACATGAGATCTACGAGATAGAACATTTTAAAATAATGAACAATTTTTTAAAGCCAAAAGTTTGTAAATATTATAGTAACAGTATAAGCTATAGTCAAGACATAATTTATCAAATTCCTGAATTTTACAAAATATATGCAAGGTTCAAAATGACTTAATTTGACTAAATAATTGAAATTGATAGTATTTCAAGGTAGCAATAACAAAACCTTCATGCTTCCAACCTAAGGTTTTACACCACAAGTTGCTTTTCGTGCAAGCTAGCCAATATACATTAGGAATTGCATATTTTCAGTCCTAAGCTCATAGTTTTACTGCATTTCAAAGCTGAAATTGCTTATATCAGCATTTATTTATATTTGAATTTCACAAAATCCTAATATATTGCGTATTTGCTAAATGTCCATTAATATAAAGAACTCTCATTATTTCAATTTCATTAACAAATTTGAAATTTCTCCATGCACGTTAACAATAATTTACATATTTTACAAGATATTATGCATTCTTAAACATTTTGTTCATTAGAGCACATAATTATAAAAAAGACTGCAGCACTGCTTCAGATGGGTTAGTTCGTGCAGAGACAATAATACCTGAGGTCACTAACAAATCGATGAACACTTTCAGAAAATGAATGTAAATCCTAAAAGAAAAAAAAAAAGTGCAATTAAGTATTAACTAAAAAATGGGTACAAAGAATTTAAATTAGTACATAAACTATCGATATTACACATTCATATTTTTAAATTGAAATAGTTTTAAATAAAAATTAAGGATTAGTTAACTTTAAATATACATAACATAAAATTTGAAGTCCCTATAAATTTTAGACAATCTAAATAACTTTATATTAACTTCCCAGCATAACACTTACTCTTGTTAGCCTTCTCATGATTAAAACTGTTAAATTCTTTCCCCATGACCACAAAGTGCTTTTGATCTCCAAAACAGATGAAGTTTACATTTAATCCTATGCCTCTAAACTTCCTTCACTTGTTCTAAAATATGCTGTTATTAGTAATTTAAAATGTGAAAAACGAAATTTTCCTTAAGCACATTGAAATAAAATAGAAACATTCCACATTTAACACATTAGAAAAACAGTGTAAACCAGCTGTAGCGAATCTGGGTTATAATAAACTTTTTATTTATAATATACTACATATTCAGTCCTAGTGGAAGTCCTAGACATATAGAGTAATTAAGACTACATGTAAAGAAAATTGTAAAAAAAAATCTTCTGAAAAATGCATTGCATTAAAATCCTGTTTAACTACCAATAGATCTGATATGAAAAGTACTCGGTATTGTTCACTCAAAAAGTAAGAATGCTCATGAGCAAGAAGGAATTTGTACAAAAACATACCTGGAACAGAAAGGCAATAAACTTTCTTTTAATAACTTTTATTCAACACCTCAAAGTGCTGTTTCTAAAATATTTAGTGAACGCATAGCATTAGAAAATAACAGATATGTCATATAGAAGTATATGTAAGTTAAATTTTTATATTGATAGATATTTACATTTACCATGTTTATAAATGCTTTGCAAAATAAAAGTTTAGGAGTATGGCTTATGTCTTCCCTATAACAAAAATTTTTTATGGTCACTTCAGGATTCAATTTAATTAGAGATAGGTGAATAACACTTTTCACGAATTCAAATATTAACCTGATCTCTAATATTTCAATACCCTGAAGAGATATTTCACATTCTTAATAAATAGTATTTACATTTATTAATTATTAGATAATAAATTAATAAAATACAAAAAGTATAATAAAATCACATTATTTTAGAAATAAAATTTTATATTTGAATTATTTTATTTAAGTACTTATTAGGTAGGCTTTTTTTAGGTACTCTTTAACTACAATAATTAAATAATTGCAAATGCTTCTTACTTCCAGAATTTTATTTAAGAAAATAAGCATTCTAACATGTGTCAGGATCTAGTCTGCTTATTTATTATTATTATTATTTTGTCACAAATTAAACCAAAAAAGGTGCAGAAGAGTCGCTCTTAAAAATCTGTTGATGGCGGTGATTAAATACTTAATTCTTTTAAGCAAGGGTGCAGACTGTTATTTTTCTAGTATTTGAAAATGGTGGAAGAAAACTTTCTTTGAGTACTTTTGAATTTCTTCTTCTGAAGCCTTGACTTTTTGTTCTAGAAATTGCTATTAATTAAGGCAGGATATTCAAAGTATTTGAATTTCTTCTAGTGATGGAAATTCGAGTAATGGAATTTGAGATCTTGAATACTTTATAATATTTGTGGATAGTATTCGCCCATCTTTAGTTATAACCAATTACGAAAAAATTCTGAATCATAATAGATTTTATCACAATAAAATAGAAACAAAAAATAAAAAGGAACACTTACTGTATCATGCTTAAAATTTTGTAGTAATGATGTCTTTTGATTTGAGTCTAAGCTTTCTACACTCTGCAGAAACTGTGGTAAGAAATTGGAATAATATGCATTGAATTCAACTGATGCCATATTATAAATAGTATTTACTATTTCTTCTTGTAATAAGTTGTGAGACTTGTGAATAAGTGTCTGGAACAGCACATTCAAAAACTGATACAACATAATACTTTTAAAGTAACCCTAAAAAATAAGTTTTCACAAAAATCAATGAATGCTAAACACAAAATTCAAACAAAAGAAAAAAAACTGCAAATTAAATTCTTTGTTAATAACTAGAGATAATACAATCAACAGGGAGTAAAAGTTATGAAATCTTGCCTAAAAGACTTGAATCTCAATTAGGCCAAATTTCCATTTTCAAATGTTTATAACTTTTAAATTAATTCAAATTATTTTTTTTTTATCTCAATGAGCCTTATCATTTGGGAACCTAAATACCCCTTGTCCAAATTTTTAAACTGTCCAAAGCTTTTATTTTTTGCTACAGATGACATATACCTACACACACAGAGACAGTTTTATTATGTAAGATAACTTAGTGGTGGGTATAAGCTAGTTAATTTATACAAGTTCTATTAAAAATTAATCTTATATAATAGTTCAGTTACCTCACTTTCTTTGAACATAAAGAACTCAATAAACAATCTTTACATGTGATTGCTTTTGTTCGATTTAAAAAAAAATTAGGAACATAACAATTTTTTGGAACATGAAAAAATACACAACATAAAAACTACTATAAAATATATGCACTATTAACAAGAAACATGTCTATAGGTTTTTTTCTAACAAAACAACTGCAAATAAATGTAAAGTTAGGCACACTCCCAAAGAATGTTTTCCCGTGCTAGATAAACAAAGACCAGCTGTTTGGTCATTAGTAAGTTTACCAGAGATTAAATAAAAAAAGTACAGCAAAAATCTAATTCACATTTATGACCGATAAATTTATCTTGAGAAACCTGCTGATGAGACATTGACTTTCGTTTTTGTGTTCCTTATTGTAAGACGTTTGTCATTTCCTCTTGCCATTGGAAAAAAACAAAAAAAATCAATGTGCTTTTTGTCAGCGAAATAGAGACACAAATTTAGAATGTTCCTTGATGTACTTGCTTTCTGAAAACTCTTAGGCATATACAGGCTGTCAAGAAAAGACATGGACCAAGTTAATAATTCTAGAAGTATTTAGATTATCATATTTTTTTTTTAAGCATGTGTATAGGAAACACCAATGGTACTACAGTATGGGATCTATGATACGGAATACTTTGGACTTTCTAGAAATGGGTATTTTTCGTAATTTGGAACACTTTTTCCAAAATCTACTAGAATGTTCTACAATGCTATTGTAGAAAATTATAATTCAATTAAGCATACATGTATTATATAAAGTTTTATTTTGCAATCTATATGGAAAAGTATATTTAATTAAATAAAATTATATATTTTTTAAAATATATAATATGTAATTAAGATTAGAATCAGATCTTGTTGTTAAGAAAAAAATTATGAAAATGGGTTAGGTCAACACATGAAAGAAGCTGATTATTGAAGCTTGATAGAACACAAGTTTACACTAAAGATAATAACAAACAACACCATATTTATAGATGGGAATACATCAAATTTTAATGTATCCTGTCAAAATGACTGTATAAGTGCCTAAATCGTTGTTTTAATACATTTTTCTAAGAATATATCCCTTCATTTTATTAATTACATGTTTGAAAAGTAGTTTTCCAGTACAAAACATGAAATTATTAATAAAATCTTAGTCGATACAAGCAGATTGCAAAAGTTGAAATTGTCTTTACAGTAAAAAGAAATATAACGAGGATTGTATACAAATGCTGATTTTCATGATATTGCCAAAAAATCTTTCCAAATTGTCATCAAATAAATAAAACGCAATACATTAAAAATGTATCAATATACAAAATTAAAATTTTGGGCCAAATGAGCTATTTTTATTAAAAGTAAAGAAAATAAATTTCAAACACCAAGAGATTTGCACATTTGCCTGAAAATCATCATAAAACATAAAAATCAGGGTGTCTTGAGAAAATGCACTGAATGCAAATGAACGACTTTAAGCTACATTTTACAGATGCTAATTTTTTTTTCTGGACATTTTGAACAAGGATAACTCAAATTAATTTCAGAAATCAGGATTCTAAAACACTTTTTTAAATGTTTGATAAAACGATAAAAAAAAAAAATAGGCCAAAATTGAAATACATAAACATATGAATGACACACTTAGAAATCTGCATAAATTATATCCTGTAGCTTTGAAGAGTAAAGCCTATCATAAGAAATTTTCAGGAAATAAAATCTTTTTGCAATTTTCTAATAACAATTTTTTGCAAAAAGCATGCTGAAGCATTAAAACAGCAAAAGGTTTCTTAGAAGCCATAAGTACAAAAAAAAAAAAAAAAAAAAAAAAAAAAAAAAAAAAAACTTTTAGAATACTAAAAAAAGAACTTGGTGGTTCAGTTTAATTTCATATGGAAACATGAATGTAAGGATCAATATAATTAACAAAATTATGAATAAAAGATTGAAAATATTATCTAGAAAAACAAAACAGTGAAAAGCCAACATTAGATTTAAAGGTTACAGTAAAATAAACTGTATCACAGCTTAGTGCAATGAAGAAAATGTATTAGATTTTTCCAAATAAATTCCTACACAGAACTGGTATCAGAAAATAACAGATATTTGGACAAATAAATGTGTTTCATAGGCACCACAAAGGGCATATAAAGAACATTATGAAATTTCTATACAGAGGTTGACCCAGCATTTCATCTCAAGGTTCCATGTTTGTGAAAAATTTCTTATTTTGAGAAAAGGGAATTTTGATAATAAATTTGTAAAAGCAATTTTTTTATCCTTTTCTAAAATTGTTATATGATACAAGGAATAATAACTATAAAATGTTGAAAACACAGTCTTACAAAAATTCAAAATCCAAAAGGTATTGAGTAACAGTAAGTGTATCTGATAAGTTAGGTGCAGTGGGGGAAAAAAATCTGATAAAGAGCCCCTGGTAAGCAGCATCAAAATGCATTTGTTAATTGAATAGGTGTTTTATTTTTTTATTTTGTAATAGATTCATTTAAGATGGTTCCTGAAACTTTAGGAAAACTCTTTTTTTTAAATATGAAATTCTGTGATGGGTTCCTAAAATGGATATAAACTTCTTTTTGAAATATTTTTAGTATTGCTGAAATATAATATATAGACAGGTACCTTATGATACAGCTTCCATTTACTATTTAAGGATTCTAAAGACATCAAATTCTGTTTATATAAATTAATATCTGTTTGCAGAAAAGATTGTCCATATGCCTAAAATAAAATAAGCAGTTAAATTAATCAAAGTAATATAACTATACAAAATACTGAGTTAAACGATTGAAGATTTTAGAGAAGTTTATTTCCTCAACATTTGCATATGAGGATTTATTACATGGCAAACAATCAATTGATATACTATACAACGATAAAAGTTTTCTAGAAACTTTTTTCAGACAGGTTTAAAAACGTTTCCAGTTCAGCTGAAATTTATAAATTTTATTCTATTACATAATTATAAATGATATAACTGATAAATTTTACTCAAAATGTAGATTTTTTACTTAATAATTATATGAGTATTTAAAAAATTTATACATTTTACACTATAATCTTTTATTTCATACAACTTTTTTCATGTTCGGTGTAGTATCCAGAGGTAGTAGGGGGAGAGGATGGGACATTCTTGGAACACTTTTTAGTTTTTGATTTTTATAAATATTTTTTAATAATTCTATCTACCAAACACTTATCTCATATACATTAAATACTTTTGCATAATGTAAAAGTAATTCATTTCAAATGTTTTATACATAATTAATAAATAATTTTTTTTAAACCCTTTCAGTGTCCCGCCTGGTTGGACACTTTGAAACAGTGTCTAATAATAAAAACATTATCAACTTTTCTCAGAAAAATTTTTGGTTATAGTGCCAATTTAGATGTGGGCAACACATGACTTTCCCGACACAATGCAATGAATTTCTTTCACAGCAAAAAAATTACGTACAAGATCCATGGCACAATACATTTTTAAAGTTGAATTGTACATTTGGTGCTTTTCTGGATGACAACATGCAATACTATTTCAAGATAACTTATATTTCACAAATCTAACTTGACAATTGTCAATATTACTTGTTTCCACAATATACAGTCTATATAATAAGACTTTAATGTATTCATCAATTCATCAATATTTTGTTAATTTAACCATATTTTTAGAATTTTGGCAATATTTTCATCAATTTAGCAATATTTTCATCAAATCCATTAAAAGTCACCAAGTTGGTGATATACAAACTATCTTCTCTCATGAATGGAAAGATCTAGATCCACAAAAATGATGCAACAAATTTGTTGCATAATACTGCATATGAAAAGTGAACATATTTCATGATAGTTAATACTTTTTCATTTTATGTCATTTTTTTTTTTGATAAATTTATTTGAAAAATGTGCACTATCGCAAGAATGGTTTATGCTAGCATTCTAATATTCATATCATTCATTTTCTAATAAAAAAATTACATAAATGTTTAGTCATGTAATATTTTTGAAGGTTTTGATGTTTTAATGATTTTTTTCAAAATTTCAATAGGACATTGGGAGAGGAGGAGGTTGGGGGTGGGGGGTGGGGGTGATCGTCTGAACATTTGATTGAGTTTTAAATCAACAGGGTTGCTGTATTTAATGATTCTAATAATTGTGCCAAATTTTGTTCGAAACACTCAATTAATTCATAAAATATCATATCCACAGAAGCGCACACACACACACACACACACATCACCTAAAAATATTTGATTCAAGCTCAGGAATGCTTAAAATGTGCTCTTTCATCGAAAACTCTTAATTGAAATTTTCAACCCTGTCACCCTTTATACATTATACTATGTATATAGGGAAAATAATAACTAACACAACAGAGACTCACTCTGAATTTAAGAAGAAACAATTTTATACAATGCACATGTATTGAACTTACAGTGAAAAATCTGAATATATATATATATATATATATATACGAGATGTGATGAAAAAGTATCCAGACTTGTTGTAAAAATCTGGAATCACACGATACAGAAGTAGTTTTGTACAGATTGACTTTGGAACCTATCACACGTGTCATAAATCATATTTATCTTGCTCTAATGTTTTATTCAACATTTTATTTTAACACTTACGTTCTTTGTTTTTAAGCGTGTGAAGTCATTCACAACA
Source organism: Amaurobius ferox (assembly GCA_951213105.1). NCBI lineage: Eukaryota > Metazoa > Arthropoda > Arachnida > Araneae > Amaurobiidae > Amaurobius > Amaurobius ferox. The sequence continues at coordinate 106,426,356 of OX578135.1, forward strand.
TTTGTCATGTTGGGAAAAAATAGATCAGCCAATTTATATTAGATTTTGTCAAAAACTTGGCGAAATTTGCAAAGAAACATATTTAATGTTACAGAAAGTCTATGGAGAGGATTGCATGAGTCATACACAAGTTTAAGTGGTATAAAGATTTTAAAGTTGATCGTGAAAGTGTTCAGAATGCTGAATGGGATGGGAGGCCCTCAACTAGAAAAAGGGGAAAATAATATTGAACTTGCATGCACAGCTATGCGAGAAAATCACTGAATCACTATTCATAAGTTATCTGAAGACTTTAACACATTAGTTTTGGTTCAGTTCAGCTGATTTTTACAGATAATTTTAGTATAAATTTTGTATAACTAAAACTCAGTCAAATTTGTGCTAAAATTGTTCTCAGATGAACAAAAAAGTTCCATATTTCAGGTACCTTCTTGAGTGCAATGAAAATAATGAAAACTTTTTTAAAAACTATCATAACTGGTGATGAATAGTGGATTTGTGGGTATGACCCTGAAACTAAGGCCTCTTTACAGTGGATGACCCCATACTCTCACAGACCCAAAAATGTACGATATAGCTACAAAGTGTTAATGCGATGCTGAGTGTTTTTATATTTTGAGGGAATTCTGCATTGTGAATATGCTCAATCAGGCCAGACAATGAACAAAGAGTATTACTGTCAAATTTTGAGGCATTTCAGGAATGCAGTTCATCCCAAAAGGCCAGCATTGCAAGAGAGTGGCAAGTGGAAATTGTAGCATGATAACTTGCCTATTTATACATGACAACTTTTGCAGCAGATTCTCACTGAGCACTGTATTCCACAGGACCGACGGTACGGTCACCCCATCCACCATATCTCGTTCCCAGTGATTTTTTTTATCCCCCAAAAGTAAACTCTACTTGAAAGGAAATTTCTTTTAGGACATTGAGGAGATTCAAAAGAATGCAATGGAGCAGTTGTTTACTATTTCAAGAGATGACTTCAACAAATGTTTTGAATAGTGGAAACAGCCCTGGGTCAAGAGTGTGGCTACAGAAGGGAACTATTTTTAGACTAAGTTTCAAATCTGTAAGTCTTGTACTTTCCTTTTTAATAAATCTATTCTAGATGCTGTTTGACAACACCTCATAGTATTTAGTAACAGGTGAAAAATTTAGAGGCTTCCTAAGTAACATAGGCTTAAATCTAAGATTTATAGCAAATACAAATCATTACATATAACACTAACTGAAAAAAAAAAATCATCAGGTTTTTCCAAGGTGCCTCAACTGGCCAAATTTTTTCTGAAAGCCGTCATACTTTTAGGCTTCACTCCACAATAACCATTTGACATCTACTTTTACATTTTTACAATAAACATACCTGTTTCTTTCATATGTAGTTTTATTTAAACAAATTAAATTCTAATCCCACTGTTACTTAGTAGTTTTTGAGTTGTAAAAACTAAAAAAAATTGATAAATTATCACCTATTTGCAGTAGAGACTTTAAAGCACAGCACTGAAACACTATCTAGTGCAACATAAAATTATAATCTTATACTTGATTTTAAATTTAAGGTATCCCAAGGTACCCCACTCTCCCCTACTGGTAGTCGATCAATTTTAGGACACCAATTGTACAAAATTTCAGGACAAGTTATGACATATCATAATATCTTATGTTACATACAATAAAATATTTGTATAAAAAAATAATACATAAATAAAAAAAATATGCTAAAGCAGCATATTCGCTTAATAAAATGCAGAAGTTACTGTAAAAATGTTTAATGAAAAAGCATTTAAAATTCAGAATATAAAATAATGAGTTTCTGTAAACAGATAAAAATATATATGATATGAAATATATGAAAAATAAGTAACTTTTAACATAGCTACCTATTCTTCTTGTGAAAAAAAAAAAAAATAGCTATATTAAAAAAAAATTCTCTAAAGAGATAAAATAAAAAGTTTATTAAAAGGTTATAATTTAAAACTTACCTCCATCATTTTAGTAAAATGGAGTTCATTTTCAATCTTTTCATTGCCCGTTTCTCCTAGACTACACACAACATTCACTTTGAAAAAGTAGCGCCAGTTATGCAAAAGAATCTTGTGCAACAACTCAAAAAGAGGTGGTTTCACTTCTGATGATGATCTCTGAAAAGACATTATAAAAATATAAGTGTACTTGAACTGGAATATGTGTTGTATCATATCAAATACTTTCATGCACAAATTTTTTGTTTGGCAGTTGAAAGTTAATATCAAAGTGAAAGCAAGCAATATAGTACACACATAATTCATTTTCCTATTAATATGCATGCTCCTTAACATATCTTTTATGTACAGACAATTCTCTATGTTCTGTTCCTAAAGGTCATTTGCTATAAGTTTTGTTTTTATATTAAGCATGTGAGCATATATTCCTGAGCTTGTATAATGCATGTCATTTTAATGGATGAAAACAATTACTAAACATCAAATGATCTACACAGTACATTTTATTACAGAATATATACTTCATGGCTTATCATATACAATATGTATTGTACAATAAAATAAAAAAAAAGATAACAGCAAACACAAAACACAAGATATTGTAGTAGTTAATATTTATCATAAAAGTTACAAAACAGAAATATAGAAAATAAGTAATTTTTTTATGGATTGTAGCATTGTAAATCGGGAGTTGCCCGCATATTTCAAGGATTGCAATCAACTTCTCCCAAAAAAGAGGAACAAAAACAGCAATTTTGATATAAAAAAAGTAGGAATTTTAATTTCCAACCCCTCATAATTAGCATCCCCCCTCCTCATAAATATAGTGCTGAAATATGCATAACACAATCATACAGTGCTTTTAAAGCAGCAAAAATCCCATTTTGTGGGAGTTAGCAATAAAACTTGGAATTTGGAGTAGGAAAATGTTAAATTTGTAGCAAGAAAATTTGCATATTGTATGTTACTTTATAGAAATAAAACCTTTTTATAGCAGTTTATAGTATGGAAATCAGCATTCTGAAAATTTCAGGAAAGAAAATATTTATATTTTTTATCTGATTAAAACAATATATAAAATTTTGAAACAGTTCACAAGAATCAGTCGGAGGAGGAGTAAATATGAAATGGCAGCATTAGTCATATTGTGAAAGGCACAGAAGTTGAAAGCAGCAATGCTGCATTTTTTTAAGTACTGCAATAAAATTAAAGTTAAGATTAAATAACAAATTATAACACAGCAATGGATGCTCTCCATTAACAAATATTATAAGTAAAAAAAACCTAAATGAGCTAAATATATGCTGTGTTGTTATATAATAATTCATGCATAATTACATTGTTTAATATTTTGTGTGTTTTATGTGCTTATTGAAATTCGAAGTTATCTAAATAATAGCAAGATATGATATTTTCACAATTTTTATAAGTACTAAAATTCATGGATTTTGTGAAAAAATGCTAAAATTCGAGAATTTTATGAAAGAGCACAGTAATTTGCATTTGAGATAGTGTACTGTAAAAGTCTAGATTTTTTTTTAAAAGAACGCTAAAAGTGCAACTTTTTTTAAACAGCACTAAAATTTATGATTTTTGAGAAAGAATGCTAAAAAATGTGATCAATTCATGATTGAGAAAGAATGCTAAAATTTGCGATTTTATTTAAAAGTGCTAATATTACATTATCTTATATAAAAGTTTTAAAATATGCAATTTCATTCAAAAGCACTAAAATACATGCTGTAATTTAAAAGTGCCAAAATTAGCTATTTAGAAGTGCTAAAATTTATGGTAAGTTATTTAAAAATGCTAAAGAGAGGAAAAATTGTCTTATTGATCTCAAATTTTAACATATAAGGTAGAATCAAAATGTTCGGAGACTGTGCTGATATCTCCAACCCTGATTGGAGGAGAGGGGAACTATTTTACCGTGGTGTAGAGGCACATGTAACGCGAGATGTGAAAAGGAAGAAGAAGGTCTGCAGTGCAGGGTTTTTCCAGACAGTGCATGTCAGTGAACTGTAGTCATTCTCATTCATCGAAAACGGAAATGGCGTTTGAAGAACAATGTGCGAATATCAAATTCTGCCCGCATTTGTGGAAATCACCGACAAAAACATTGCACATGTTGCAGCAGGTGTACGGTGAGAGAGAAATGTGTCGTGCGAAGGTGTCTTCATGGCACTCCCAATTCACGGATGGCCGTGAATTCATAGAAGACAATCCGCGGACTGGGCGGCCATCAACATCAATTATGGAGAACATTCGAAAGTTGGCAGAAATTGTGCATGCCGATCAAAGTCAAACCATTAATGTCATTGCTGAAGAAGTAGGAATTTCGTACGGGAGATGCCAAGCAATCCTGATGGACAAACTGAACATGCATTGTATGTGTCAACACATTGCACCAAAAATGCTAACCGAAGATCAGTGTGATGAGCGCATGCAGATCTGTGGAAAACTAACTGACGTTGCTGACAAAGATATGACATTCCTTTAAAAAATTATCACCAGTGAAGAGATGTGGTGTTTCTTGTACGACCCACAAATGAAATGGCAGTGAAGTCACTATCGTCATCGAAGTCAAAAAAGTTCCGTTTGGACCATTTAAATGGGAAGGTAATGCTGGAGGTGTTTTTCGACCAGAAGAGCTTGGTGCATTATAAGTTCATACCGGAAGGGGCAACAGTGAACAAGGAGAGGTATACACAGATCCTGGCTTATCTCTGCGATGCTATCTGCCGGAAACGCCCAGAAATCTGGAAAAACAAGGATTGGGTGCTGCAACATGACAATGCCCCCGCTCATTGGTCTTTCATGGTGCCGTCCGCACTGGCTAAACATGGAAAGCCAACTCTTCCACACCCACCCTACTCACCCGATCTCGCCCCATGTGATTTTTACTTGTTCCCCCGTCTCAAAAACGAACTCAAAGGACGCCGTTTCAAGAATGCATCTGAGGTTGAAAAAAATATAAAATATAAAGTTTTCGCTTGAATTTAAAAAAATTCTATCTACTTCTAGATTTTTCGATAACAAAACCAGATATAAAGTTTTATGAAAATCCATTTATTTGTGACAGCTATCATGTACACAAAAAAATCGACCACAGACTAACAAATAGATGAATATCACTCCAAAAATAGTCAAAATGTGTTCAGGAGGTCCTAAAACATATATGAGTATTAAAATCTCGAATTCAAAAATTTTCGAGAAAACAATACTTTCTCTATACTATGTTACATAGTATCAGAAAATAAAAATTATGGATTTTAACACTCTTTCTCAAAAATCACATATTTTTTTGCTCTAACATAAAAATTACAAATTTTAGCACTATTTCATAAAAACAGACTTCATCAGACTGATTATCTTTACTTTGTTTTGCACATCGTATCATTAACTCCTCGAACATTTTTTCTGATATGCTTGCGATTGGTCACGCACACAAAAACAAGATCTTCCAACTGTGGAAAAGTAGGAAAGAGGTGGGGAAAAAAAGGAAAGTAAAAAAAAAAAGAGGGAAAAAAAGGAAAGTGGGAATCATTTTTATAAAGTAGGAAAAAATGGAAACTGTGCAATCCCTGATATATTGATTCTAATAATTTTTTGCCAGCAAAAGTACCGTCATTATAGGAAGTCATATTAATAATTAAAAAATTAAGTGCATTTTTAAAAACCAGGTGTTTATTTTTTGAATTGATCATTGCAACATTTTACAAGTTTGCATTTACAAAAATCGAAGGACTATATTATACTTTGCTATTTGGTTGCTTTGTTTACCAGCAATATTTCTTATCTGACACCTAGAATCTTTTTGTTTAAGTACATTCTGAAAACAAATAAGGAGTAATAAACAGAAAAAAATATACAAAAGTTGTTACAAAAAGCACATAAGCACTACATGTTTGAAATATATATATAAATATATACACTCATGTCCAAAAGTTAAGCATAGCTGCTGTTTATGTGAAAATTTTAGGAAATCTACATTGGAATGGAAGGAAACATGGTATGCAGGTGCAATAGGGTTATAGAAGAAAAATAATGCAAAACAAGGATAATAACGACTTTTATTATCTACAGAAAAGGGTTGAAAGAAAAAGGGTCACAATACGAGTGTCAATCTCAGTGAAACAGAATAATTAAAACAATGTAATGCTGCAGTTTAATATGGTGTGTGGGAACCTCGGGTAGCCAAGCATGGTGCACAATGATTTCCCATACTTTCGATGAGGGTTTGGACGAGTTGTGTGCTCAAAGAGTTCCAAGCCTCATGGAGAGCAGTTTTCAATCTCAGAACGGAGCCTGGTGGGTAGAGGAGGGTTGCAAGATGCCGCCCGAGCATATCCTATGCATGCTCTATTGGATTCAGATCAGGAGAGTTGGCAGGGCACTGCATGTGCTGGATATCTTCAGTTTGAAAAAAGTCATCGACCAAGCCCGCACGGTGAGGAGGAGCATTATTATCCATGAATATGAAATCAGGACCTCAAAACAATCAAACGGTAGGCTCAAGGACTTCGTCTCTGCATCTTTGACCAGTAACAGACCCTGTGCCAAAGATGTGGAGGTTTGTGTGGCTGTCCATCGTGATGCCTGCCCAGACCATGACTCCTCCAAACGAAAAACAATGTCTTTCCGTGATGTTTTCTGGGTGAAAACATGTTCCAGGTTCTCTCCAGATCGTAGTACGACGAGAATCAGTTTCCAGGCTAAACCTGGACTCGTCACTAAACATCACATTGCCCCACAGTTGTCCACTCCACTGCAGATGTCAGAAGGATACAAACTGCTGGTCATCAGGCATACAGACCAATGTGTCTGAGTCTCATGTAAACAGTTTGTCTCAAAACAGTGACTCCTGTGGCGGATGTCAGGGCTGAACCCAGTTGTCTGGCTGAACGGTTCCTCTGACATTGTGCAGTTATCACCAAATATCGGTCTTTCCAAGTGGTTGTTACCCTTGGCAGACCTGGTACTGGTCATCGGGTAACATTTCTAGTGGTTTGGAACCTCTGCCACAGTCTGGAGATCACACATTGAGGAACATTCAGAATTTGAGACACTTCGGTTTGGGATTGACCGGATTCCAGCATTCCAATAATTCGTCCCTTCAAAAGCATGTCCTGTTGGCATCTTTGTGACATCTTTCGTCCTTTTTGATTGTTAACAATGCTCCGTACCACAGCAATTGTGAAATTCTGCTTCAACTGGCCATGCCACTAGAGGCCGTTTTATACTCGTTCCGACGTGCGCCAGTGCTTTGTGCATGTCAACGTCAACTGAATTGTTTTGCATAGCCACAATGATTTACCTTCGTCCACCGATTTTCCACAGCTGATTGTGAACCATTGTATCCATATTAACTCCGAATTTTTCACATTCTACAAATTATGCTTAACTTTTGGACATGAGTGTATATATATATATATATATGTATATAAATATAAATGTGCACTTACTTCAGCAATAAGGGGATAAATTTGGTCCATACAAAGATTAATTGTACTTGGAAGAAATGCTTTGAAATTTGAGTTTGGTTCTTGGACAACTTGTTGGAGCAACTGGAGCAATCTAAAGGAATTTTAATTTCAGTTTTATTACAGGAAATAATTATTAATATGCATAAATATATTAATAGCATCTGCATTATTAAAAATTGTCCAATCATGTGAGTCAAGGCGTCTGTTTAGGGTTTAACAATGTGAATACTGGGTGTAGAATATAAAGGTTGATGTTACGGATCTGTAAAAGTTATTGAGGTGAAAATTACAAAAAAATAATAAAACTTTAATTGCTTGCAAAAAGCTATTCAGAAACCTAAAATTTGAACCTTGGTTTGCCTAGGGATTTAAATTGCTTCAAAGGAATAAGCCTTAAAGGAAAGCCTTAATTAAGACAGGGCTTTCTTTCCAATCTAGCCTTGCAACAGAGTACAAATATTTCAACTGCCAACCTTTTCTCCTTTGTGGTGTGATTGCATCAACTGATAAGTTGACTGAACATTGAAAATACTGAATTCAAACTTTCTGAATTTTACACCTTTTTCCTTCAAATTGTATATGTAGGCATACTTCCTTACTAGATGTTTGTTATCTGTGGAAAAATCATGGTGATTATGATAATGAATATATAAGTTTAAGTTTTTCTGATATACTCTTTATTTGCTGAAATTTCTTGATTAAAGAATTTCCCAATGGAATAGTTAGTTGAGGAGATGCCCTGGAACAGTTAATTAAATTTTGTACTCAACACAAACACATATTCAGGACACAGTCGATTGTCTAGTTCCAATTTGAGCAATTGTCTGCTTAATTTTAACTATGACCTGCCTACATAAAATATGGGTATGTACGGTTTGTACATATATTTCCATTTTTATTTCTACTGTCTTTTACTATTAGTTCACTGGTAAAAAAGGGACAACTAAAAATAAGTTTGCTAGCTGAGAACAATGCAGCTATCATACTTTGAAAGTATATATATACAATTTTGAAATAGTCAAATATTTAAAAGAATCATTCATAAACTGAAAGATTTATATATATTATTTTAATTAATATCAATTAATAACTACTACATGGTAGATACAATTAAAAATCAAGATATGTAAACTTGTGCACATGCAGCAGAATTTTACTATATGTCAATAATAAAAATATAGAGATAAGAAATTTAATAGATAATACATGAAATAAATGGCATACCTTAGTTCAATATCAAATCATATCGTCAGCCAGAAATCATATAACCTCTTAAATGATATTGAACTAGGATGCGCCATTTATTTCATGGATTTATTATCTATTAGCTTCCTTACCTCTTTTATTTATATATATATATATATATATATATAGGCATACTTCCTTACTAGATGTTTGTTATCTGTGGAAAAATCATGGTGATTATGATAATGAATATATAAGTTTAAGTTTTTCTGATATACTCTTTATTTGCTGAAATTTCTTGATTAAAGAATTTCCCAATGGAATAGTTAGTTGAGGAGATGCCCTGGAACAGTTAATTAAATTTTGTACTCAACACAAACACATATTCAGGACACAGTCGATTGTCTAGTTCCAATTTGAGCAATTGTCTGCTTAATTTTAACTATGACCTGCCTACATAAAATATGGGTATGTACGGTTTGTACATATATTTCCATTTTTATTTCTACTGTCTTTTACTATTAGTTCACTGGTAAAAAAGGGACAACTAAAAATAAGTTTGCTAGCTGAGAACAATGCAGCTATCATACTTTGAAAGTATATATATACAATTTTGAAATAGTCAAATATTTAAAAGAATCATTCATAAACTGAAAGATTTATATATATTATTTTAATTAATATCAATTAATAACTACTACATGGTAGATACAATTAAAAATCAAGATATGTAAACTTGTGCACATGCAGCAGAATTTTACTATATGTCAATAATAAAAATATAGAGATAAGAAATTTAATAGATAATACATGAAATAAATGGCATACCTTAGTTCAATATCAAATCATATCGTCAGCCAGAAATCATATAACCTCTTAAATGATATTGAACTAGGATGCGCCATTTATTTCATGGATTTATTATCTATTAGCTTCCTTACCTCTTTTATTTATATATATATATATATATATATATATATATATGTATATATATATATATATATATATATATATATATATATATATATATTATATATATATATATATAAATTGAAAGATATATATATAATTGAAGAATTTTCATTTTACTTGTATTATATATACCTGAGATAGATCATTAATAGAAAATGTTCTGTATAACATAAGTGAAAGGAAGATGGACTGAAATGTAAATATGACATCAAAAATACTATTCTATACGACAAGCCATTGAATATTTTAAAAAAAAAAACATTATAAATAAAACAGGTACTAAATTGGTATAAATTGAATAAATTGATTAAAGTGAAACTTGTGGTAAAGAGGGGTGAATACATTTTTGTACAACACATTAAGATGAAATTATTGTTATAAATCATATATGTAATATAGGTACTTAAGGTACTAATCCCCTTGTTCCCTGCATAAACATATATGGTGTAAATGCAAAAAATCTGTTTAAAGATGAAAAGTTGCAAAACAGAAATATTGTTTTGCACAATGAGCTAGGCCTTTTCTAGCTCCCAAAAATTTTTTTGAAATTGAATAAATTGTAAAGTGAAAAGCATTTCCGAAACCATGTACGTTATCAAGGGCCATACATGTTTCATTAATGCGTATTCTACGTTTCTGTGTGCATTACTGTAAATTGTATTACAGAAATAATACAAATCATATTTTTTACAAAGAATCTTCTCTTTTGTTCAATCAGCCGTCTAAAATAATTCACAAAATATGTACACTAAATACACAAAACAAAAGTAGTGAATTGCTTATAAGCCTTCTTTTGAAATTTTTACAAAATTTAGTTTTTCAAAGTTATTTTGTATACGACATTTTTCAACTTTCTTTTACAGCTCTATTATTTTAAAGTTTCTTCCAGTGAATTCAACTATATCAATAGAATACTATCCTAAAAGCTTATTGGTAAGTAAAGGATATTTTCATTCTTACTTTTCAATCACTTTGCAGCCAGATGAACTTTCATTTAAAGTAAACTCCATAAATTGATTTCTAAAGACAGAAAAAACATTGAAACATTAGAAATAAAGTTGGTTGCAAATAGTAAGCATAAATAACAATCACTTGAAACAAGTGCTTTTTATATTATAATAGATTAATTGTGAAAGAGAAAAATTACAATTTTATTATAAATATACTCATTTAAAAAATATTTGCATCCTTGATGCTTAATTCAAATAAAATATATACTCACGAAGAAAATAAAGTTAAGAAGTTCTGTATTGTTTTTTCTACAAATGGAAGACCAATTTGCATTCGGAAAGCAGCAAAAAGGCACAAAAAGAATTCCAAGATGCTTTCTGTAATGTCTATAAGAATATGGACTGTGTTAGTTATAAAATATAAAATATTCAATAAGGAAATGAATGATATTAATACATGCTAAGCAACAAATTAATTCACTAAGAAAAGGGGCACAAAAAGAATTCAAAGATACTTTCTGTTATGTTTATAGAAATAGTGTTAGTTTTATTTATAAGTCATTCGAGAAAGAAATGAATGACAGTAATAAGTGTTATGCAAAAAATGCATGAAGAGAACGGAATCAGTTTTGATGAAGGCAATTAATACCTATCACACTTTATTGATTGCTAGATGTGCAACCACACTAAAATACTAAGGAATGGTAGTCAATGATTCACGAACGTATACAAATATAGCGACATAATATCCATCTATAACATAAAAGTCAGACTTTACGCGATTCTTAGATGCAAGTGTTTATTTCATCCTTCCTGAATATAACAGCAATTTGCCAGCTTATTGTGTCAAATAAATGCATTCTGTAACAAATTTAGTATTAATTTCTACAAATTAAGAGAATGCTCCCTAACACTCCTACATATCATAATTGGTACTAAGAGTATTGGATTATCGCTCCAATATGATGGCCCTAAATCCATTCAGACATCATTGGACAGGTTAAGGATATGAGGTTTGAATGAGGAGACAGGAGTTTTCCCTAATCGTACATGTTCTTCAACCTTGTCTACTCCCTCCCATCTTCTTGACTGCATGGGAGCCTCTTTAACCCTTTCGCGACGAAAGGCACGCCCAGGTGCCAGCTGCGAACTTGCATTCAAGGACGAACGGCACGCCCACGGGCCGGAGGAAATTTTACCCTAAAGGACGACTGGCATGTATTGGTGTTTCTACGTGGAACGTTTTAATTTGAATGTATTTGTCTCCTAGATGGCGTTAAATGCCCGTGGAAGCAACTTAAATGTATTTTGTAGATGTTTGACCGTGGTACAAGGAGAATCCAATGAATTATTTCTCCATTTAGAGCGGTGAAACACATGGTTCTGTAAAGTAAACAGAGCACTTCTCGTAGCATCAACAATTTTATAATAGAGTTCCGGGTCTCATTCTGATTTTGTCTTTTATTGATTTCGTTGTTGAATTAGAGGAATATAAGAGAGTTTTTTTTTTGAGTGGGTGGGGGAGGAGGAGGGGGGGGGGGGGGTAAAGGAATGTGCGGCAATGAAATGATTAGGTTATTTATGTTCTCATGGAAAGGAAGGCTGGAATTTCGTTAATATATCCCATCGAAAAGGTCCAGATATGGAATAAAAATATATAAATCGTCAGAATCGGAATGAGGCCATAAATGGAATTTCCTTGTGTATACTGGAAAGGACACGGGATTATCAAGCTCTGATGGTGGGCATGGAGAACGCGTTGTGAAAACATTTCTAAGTGAATTTTTAGGAAAAGGATATACTTTGTATTTGGATAAATTTTTTACCTCTCCTGTATTTGCAAAGTATTTGTTGTCTAAGAATACGCATGTATGTGGTACAGTTTTAAAAAATCGGAAGGACATGCCAAAGAATTATTTGTACCTAAAACATATATACACTAAAATTTTTAATATTTTGATAAAAGAAAATTTGTATAAAAAATATACATCAAATAGAAAATAAGTATTTCCTTTCTTCCTGAAAAAAGTAGAATGCTGTGTTGAACGGGTGATTTTTAGTGAATTTTTTTCGAGAGTTAGGCTTAGAGCAAAAAAATAGCCATCTTTTGGGCACATTTCGGAAATGAAGTGCTTCGTCCTTTGGGCCACGGTAGTTTCGGAATGCCGCCGTCCCGAAAGGGTTAAATCTTCTAGTAGAGGACCAGGAGAGGGTAGCCTTATTGCTTTATGGGTGGTGTGCCGATTATTAATTTTGTTGATTAAAATTAATATTGTCAAAAATGCATTTTACATTAAATTAATTATTTATTAGTATATTAATTATACATGTAATCTGTTCTAAAACTTACTGCTGTGTACATTGCGTTGGTGGCCGCAAAACCCACCTATTTCTGTGCTTAACGGGATACTAAGTTAACAAACTAAAAATTAAGGTTAATAGTAAAGGAACAAACATTTATTTATCACATACTCAATTTACACTCTTTAGTTTTACAAATTAAATAAATATCACAATAGTGGAATACATCTCAATGGTAGTTCGGGGGGTGTAATGCCAGATGAATTGATATTTGGTTGGAGCACGTGGTGGGATGCATTAATTAGCTTTTCCTTAAAAACACAAATTTAGACAAAGAGGTTATCCTCATATAGTTTAATTGTACGGTACCTGATCTTCGTTCATATAACTTGGGTAACACCGATGCTTTGTCACACTTTACACTTGCAATACCAGATGAACATGAGCTCTCCTTCGAATTCCTATATCAGAGACGCACACACAACTCTTAACTCTGCTACCGCCGCTTCTTCTTGACTAGTCTAACTCCAACAGCCTGCCTTGACCAATTCTGACTCCCACTTCGAGCAACTCTCACTTATATCCCTTTTTCGGTCCGCGGTCCACGTGCTGAAATGCAGAGCTGAGGGCTAATCCGTAGACATGGCGTCGCCGTCTCGGTTGCCGCCAAACGGCTTAGCGTGGTATGTAAACATGGGCGTGGTATGTAAGATATGGGGCCACCTGTATATTATCGCCCATCTGCTTAGCGTGGGGATAATCCGCACGCATTCCTGGTTCCATTATTTTTTAATCCTTCCAAATATTTATTACTTTACATTTCTGGCATTACAGGTGGTGTGATTTTTTGGACTTGACCTAGCATTTTCTAGGTCAAGGGGCTTAGCAACAACAACAGATAATGTTCTACAGCTTTTTAATTGGCAATTTTGTTCTATCTCACTTGTTGCCGAGTTGGTGTTCCTAACTTCTTCAATTCCTTGTTAAGGGTGCTGCAATCATTTTTATTTTATCAGGAATGGTTACTTTGCTATAGCAGACTACACTTGTATGTTCAGGGACCTTTCATTCCAAAATGATTGGGCTGCTTAAGGACTTTCCTAAGAACCCTCTATGTTATAGATCCTAATATATTAATCGGGAAAATATATCTATATATACTAATTGCCAAGTGTCCATCTGTCTGTCTGTCACGTTTTTTTTAGGCACTTCACGAATAGATAGAGACTTGCAATTTGGTACACAGCTCGGACGTTTGACAACCCCCTTGGAAAAATCAAATTTTTCAAAAATGTTTGCTAGAGGGGGAGGGGGGGGGGGGTGCTCCACACCAAAACTTTCAAAACGTGAAATTATAGGAAAGCATGCTTTGCAATACGATAGAGACTTCAAATTTGGTGTATGGGTAAATCGTTCGAAAGGAAGAAAGTGTGCAATTTCAGATTTCCAATATTTTCTACTTAAGGAGGTGCCGCATACCAAAATGTTTGATTTACCAAATAAATGAGAAACGGCTCCTTTAAAATTTGATAGAAGCTTGAAATTTGGTATATGGCCTACTCATTTGACGAAAATATCCAAGACGAATATAGTTTTTCAAAAATGTTTGTTTAAGGGGGTACTCCAGAGAAAAACGTTCGAAAGGGGAATTGATAAAAAAAAAGCATGCTTCGGGATGAGATAGAGATATCAAATTTGGTGCACTGGTAGATAGTTTCTAAGAAAGAAAGTGTACAATTTCAATTTATCAATATTTCTACTTTAGGAGGTGCCACACACCAAAATGTTCGATATTCGGAATAAAGGAGAAATGCCACCTTCTAAAACGTGATAGAGGCTTGATATTTGGTACATTGGTGAATCATCTGATAGAAAATACAAGAAGAATATAGTTTTTCAAAAATGTATATTTAAGGGGGGTGGGTACGCCATACAAAAACATTCAAAAGGTGAAATGATAGTAAAAGTATGCTTTGTGATGAGATAGAGACTTCAAATTTGGCATATAGGTAAAAAGTTGGAAAGGAAGAAAGTGCGAAATTTTAGTTTTCTAACATTTGTTATTGTAAGGAGGGTGCCGCTCACTAAAATATTCAATTTGCCAAACAAATGAAAAACGCCTCCTTTACAATGTGATAGAGACTTGAAATTTAGTATATGGGCTAAACATTTGATAAAAAAACCAAAGATGAATAAGATTTGACAAAAATGTTCATTAAGGGAGTGCTACACAGAAAAACGTTCGAAAGGTTAAGTGATAGAAAAACATGCTTCGCAATATGATAGACTTCAAATTTGGCATATGGGTAGATAGCTTGAAAAGATAAAGTGTGAAATTTCTGATTTTCAGTATTTGCTACTTTAAGGGGTGCCGCATACTAATATGTTCAATTTTCCAAATAAATGAGGCACACTTCCTTTTAAATGTGATGGAGGCTTGATATTTCGGCCATCATATATGGGCCAATCATCTGATAAAAAATCCAAGATGAACAAAATTTTTAGTTTTTCAAAAATTTTCATTTATGGGTTTGCTTCACAGAAAAGGGGAAATGATAAAATAGCATGCTTAGGGATAAGATAGACTTTAATGTGGTGTATAAGTAGATAGATCGAGAGGAAGAAATGCACAACTTAAGTTTCTCAATATTTCTTCTTTAGGGGGGGGGGGGGGGGGGGTTCTGAACAGAAAAATATTCGATTTGCCGAATAAATGTGAAAAGTGAATTATTCAGAAATTTACATTATTCAGGGGAAAAATTAATTATTGTGAGACTGTTGATTTTCAATGGGTATTTGGCTAGTATATATATAATTCCGAATTAAAAAAAGTTAAAAATGGAAAGAATGAGTGCAACTTAATATTATTCTGGCTATGAAACTTTATTTTTTATTACTTTCAGCAATTATTGATGTTTATAAATACAATTTTTGAGCTTGTTTAAAATACAATCATGAATATTGAAAAAAATGTAAAAAATTATTGAGGAACTAAAGGCACAAATATTGACAAAACTGTATTCTGCCCTTGCCGATCCAATCTTTGTTACGCAAAGGGGGAAGCTATATCTTATTACCAATTATAGCATATCTTTATATAATAATTCACACATGATAATAAAGTACATCAATTTATACAAAGTCAGAAATTGATAATTTATGGAAATAACAAAGAAAAGAAAATCCCCTACAGTATGGTAAAAATGCAATGTTTCCTAAACTTTTTAAAACAAAACTTTCTAAGTGCATTATTTTGTTACAAACAGGTCCAACTGTATAATACATTGGAAAAATAAATACTTCATTATATAACAGCATATAAAGATTGAATAAGGCATCAACCAGTTTAAAAAAAAAAAAAAAAAAAAAAAAAAAACCTTCTTCATCAGGATAAATTGTTTATTCTCACGAAGGTTTTTTTTCACTTAGAAATTGGTTGAACCTTATTCAACATATGCTGTTGTTTAAGGTATCAACAAAATATTTATTTTTAGACACTTTTTCTCAGCAGTCAGAGCAGGAAAATAGTTACAAAATTTGACATGCATTTCACAATTTCAAACTCTAGTTTATCTGTTTTAATAAAACAAACTTTATACTCTATTTTTCTCAATAGTAATACAAAATAAATTTAAAAAAAATTAAATTTTGTTTATCACACATTTTTTTTTTAAATTTGTAAAAAATATTAGATTTTGTAAAAAAGCAAGTTATAATTAAACAAAAATAATGAAAGCAACCCTACCTGAATGCTGAAGAATATATGCATGAAATAATGACTCAATGACTGGAATCATAGGCTGTATTGATTTATAAAACACTTGCTTGCTTCTAGTGGAAGCATCAGATAT
The DNA here is from genome assembly GCA_951213105.1 of Amaurobius ferox. Taxonomy (NCBI): domain Eukaryota; kingdom Metazoa; phylum Arthropoda; class Arachnida; order Araneae; family Amaurobiidae; genus Amaurobius; species Amaurobius ferox. The sequence goes on from OX578135.1 coordinate 106,443,086, forward strand.
ATTGTCTATTAAACCACACAGAACTTGAAGGATCCAAAGCATATTGGGTTTTGCTAAAATAAATTTTAAAAAAATTACACCAATAAGCACAAGATAATACAAGGTGCTCATAATTAAAATATTCTTATTCTGGGCTTTTAAAAGGTAGAAACAATAAAAAAAATTGGTATCATTCAATCTATTCAGAACAGGAATCATTAAACTAAAACATAAACAGTTAGTGTTACATTGAATTTTCAGTCACAATGTAACATTGCAGTTTCAGACGAGGAAGCTGGAGCTAAGAAGATGGTCCTTGAAACAGAGATATAATATGCATAAACTTCCCTGGAGCACAAGTGCACCAGACATGGATCAAGAGAACAGCGGACGCTCTTGAATTTCAAGGGGGCTCTGATACTGGCCGAGCAGAAGGAGCTGAACCGGAAGGTTAAGGGATATCATATGGACCCTGGGAAAGTCGACGTGAGAATTTTTCACAAACAAAATAATTATTTGGCTCCTAGAATTTCAATAACAAAATCAAGCCAATAATATTGCCATAAGATGTGTTCTAAATATTTGGCTAGCCAATAGTAGACAGGGGCACCTTGTAGAGGAGACAGACAGAGAGAATGAGTTTCAAGTTTTAAAATGTTAAAATTGAGGACTTGAAAGGAAGTGTTGATCGAGAGTGGCTGCAAAGAAAGACAAGCAGAGCAGATCTTTTCGCCGCGACAATGTTCTTACAGCCTGGCTCACAATGGTCCGATGGAGGTAGGCCTTTTGTATATACATACTTCCATGAAGGTGTCTTAGCACTCTCTAATCTCTCTACTTAGGCTAGCATGAATCAAACTGAGATGGCAAATTTACAAGGTATGAAGATAAGGTTGGGAACTATTATTAAATTGAAATTATATGTAATAACAGGTAATTAGAATTCATAGTTTGAGTGTATTGTTTGAAATGAATATTGTGATCTCTGGGATAATGAACTTAGTGAAAATATGTAATGTCAAAATGTTATTAGTAGATGATTCCTTAATATACGGATTTTCCCAAATAATAATAATTGTTTTATTCTTCATTACCAGTCCTCATTTCAAGTGCTTGTGTAATTGTTTTAATTGAATTATTTCTATGATCACGGCCTTCTTCGTGTCCTTACAGAACATGTGGGATTCCCACGTAGCAGTTAGTATGAAATGTATGAAAATGAGAACAAAAAATATCAAGAGTATAAGTTTCTACTGGACTTTACAGCTTGGTGGCAGCAATGGGTGCATTTTACTATCTGTCTTAATATAAACTATTTACCATTAAAATTCATAACATAGAGGAAATTACCAATTTCAATCATATACTACATACGAGTGGTGCACACAACTTTTTCAGTGGTGTGATCCCACTGAAGTATTATTGCATTTAGGAGATCCCATACCACCATGTAAATAAAATAAGGGTTTAAAAAGTATAATTAAATATAAATTTTTCCAATTATTTATTTATTTTACATTAGCTAATATTAGTTACATTTAGCAATTAAAAATGTCAAAATGTGTCATCTAGCAAGAAATAGTATGTAGGATATTATTAAAACAAGAAAACATTAAGAAAAATATCACGCAAAATACTTAATATAAAGCTAAAGTGAAATTAGAACTCAAAAGAAAAAGAAGAAATCTGATGTGGGCAGCACATGACTTTGCCTGCAGACTTATATTCACGTTCTCTTTATTTAATTAAATTTATTTCACTTTTAATTCAATTTTCGTTCTCATTCGGTAACCGGACTTATTTTCAAAGGTGGCGTAGAGAAAATACAAAAAACTAAAATATCTCGAGAACGGCTAGTCCTAGTGTATATAATGGGGTTGATCTTATTCTTTTCGTCGTTAAAAATTACATATTAAACGAGCATTTAATGGATATATTTGAGTATACCTAGTTCTTTAGTTTAGATTTTGATGATTTTTGAGGGTCATTTTGCAAAAAAAGGCAGGTTATTTTTTTCCGAATCGTACCAAAATCTAATCAGCACCAGGGCAACCCACAAGTGACTCATCTACCGAATTTAGTGAAATTCGGTCCATTCGTTTTTCAGTTAGAGTGGATACAAGCTTTTGCAGGCCATTTCGCAAAAAAAGGCGGGTTCTTTTAACCTGAATCGTACCCAAAACTAATCAGCACCAGATTCGCCCACAAGTGACTTACCTACCAAATTTTATGAAATTCGGTCAATTACTTTTTTAGTTAGAGTGGATACAAAATCTGCACAGACAGACACACAGACGTCACGCTAAAAATGGATTTTTCGTATTCTAGAGGTCTCGAGACGTGTAGATCCGTCGAAAGCTCGAGTTGCGATTTTCGGCATGATTCCAATACTTTCCCTATACATTACCATGTATTGCAGGGAAAGTAAAAAAGTACAATTTTTCATATATTTTGTGTTTCCTATAAAAAATTTTTTTAGAGACCTCTTAACCCGTTCGTGACAGCAGAGTGAAGGAAGAAGCATTTCCACCAGGCTGTGCGTTGTGAGAATCTTCTGCTACTCCAGGCCCAAGCACTTTTGATGCAAGCCTAACGTGGTAAAAAATCGTATTATAAAAACTTTGCTTTAAAATACATCTACCATTATTATAGAAATATAAGAGTGTTATTGCATTTTGATACACCTGACTGTACTATCGTTTTTCAAACATGAGCCTTGAAAACTTCTTTGTTTTATTAAGTATTACTTGTATAATATCATCAATGAAATACAGATTAAAAAAAATTAATGTCCTTTAAAAAGATATTGAACTGTTTGTATTTAATCAGAGTTTGACTGAAGCTATGGCGGATATTCGATATTTGAACTCTAATTATCTGTACCAAAAGTATCCAAAAACATCAACACCCATACTGATGTATTTTAAATAGACTTTCACACTAAAGCACATAGCAACTATTTCATTTTCTTCAATTATATTACCATGAGATTCATTAATCAATTGTTAAATTTTAGTTTCAGAAATATATTTTACTCTTTTCGACATGATTATTGCAACATTCATCTGATGAAATACATACTAGATCATACATACCCTCCTAAAAACGAGTGATAAGAATCACAGCCCTAATCTCCTTCTAAACGTACTGCCCAAGGTCCTCATTGTGAAAATAAACACAGAATAATTGCTATGAAAAAAACCATCTCTCTAAATCTCTAAATCACATGCCTTTTAAATCAGAAACACCGCAACAGCTTGCATGTGTCTTCGTTTATACAATCAACTTAGTCAGCATTCTCATGAAAAATAAAAACCGAAGCTAAAATGTGAAGGTCAATGATTCAAGTAACTAGCTTTGCAAAAACTGTAGCATTCTATCACCATCTGGTGTTATTAAAAATATTAATCCCAATCCTACGATTCTTCGTTCCAATTCTATGTTGCATATTGACAGTGCTGGGCTTTAGCAACTGTCCGCATTGCATAGGAAATATGCATCCGTGGGCTAGAGAAAGGAGAATTTCTCCATTGCATATATGCATTGCTGACCTTCAGGGGGTTAATAAACCCTTGTGACCCCAAATGGGGCCATGATCCAAGGATTGTGCACCACTCCTACATACTAGCAGCATTATTCTAAGAAAAATTATAGTTTTCCGTAAAATATGAAATGAAAATCTTAAAATTAGAGTTCTAATCATCACAATTACCTAGTTCAAGCTTTTTCCATAATGTTTGTACACATAAAATTTTATAGTGGTACATGCATTTTAGGTTCTTTAGTTATTATTGTGTCCGTTCACACACAATTTAACCATGAACATTGGTACGAGATGCATCTTTCTAAAACTATGCACATTGTTAGCAATCTAGTATATTATACATTTGGATATTACGTACCATGTTCTTGTAATATTTTATCCTGGAAGAAAGCTGAATTGCTACACGTAGATTTCAGTGGTTCACAGAGCGCTAAAATGAAAGCATCGTGTTGAGAAGACTTTTCTGTCCACATCTGTTGTGCATCAGAAATATTATACCATGGAAGCACCAAGACATTTGACATGGATCTATAAACAACAAGCTGAGTCTAAACATGGAAGAGAAAAAAAAATATAAATAAAAAAATAATGAGAACAATAACTTCCAATATAAAGCTGCAATTTTTGTTAAGACATAAAATTGAAATTATTTAAAAATTAGTTGTCTTTATGCTTTTACTTATCAAAGAAAAGTGGCAAAGTAAGCAGACAAGAAGTGTGGACCATTTTTACTTACCATAGTTTTAACGACATAATCTACAGATAATCTGTTCTTTAAAATTTTTATAATTTATGGAAATGTGGATTATTTTCTTTTACGTTCTTTATATTTTGATGTGAAAAATGCTGAATGTATGATTTTCAATGCTTATTCTTTACCGGTTAAAAGCGGAAAAATCTGCCAATTTTAAATTTACAGCAATCAAATTCATTATGGTCAGTAACCCAGCAAAATTTTTTGCAGTCTTTTAACTTAACTGGCTACATTTCCAAGTGCTTCAAAGTTTTATTTTTCTTTAATTTTAATTGGGAGTTCAGATAATTTGAGTGCAATATTTTGGCTTGACAAAATGGGCAATTTCCTTTCCGAATTGTAATGTCTTTGTTCACTGACCTTAAATAGTGAATGGTTTTTTATGGGGCAAAGGGAGGGGGGTGGATCAGTGATGGTAAGTCAAGGATAATTACTGTTTAAAGCAGGTGTCTGCAACTTTTTTCTATCAACAAGCATGATGTATAAGAAATTCTCTCAGAGATTACCAAATAAAACAAATGGCAGTGCTCGAATTTAGCAGTGGTCCGCTGGTTCAGGACCAATGAATTTTCAATCGCACTAGTAAGATTACAATTTCAATTTTTTTTTTGGATGAAAAACTTTTGCGAAGTTTTCTTTTCTTTAGAGAACCACAATATAAACTGCCAGGTTTCCCAAAGAATATGTGGTTGCACAAACGGTATTCAAAGCACTCATGAAAATAATAATTGTCCCTGCAATTTTAGTGCTTATAAATTTACTTTTTAATTGGTTAAATATTCATAACAGAATTTGCATCATTATAATCTTAAATAATAAAAGGCAATGTCTGTGTGTGTGTGTGTGTGTGTCTGTCTTATACACTATACGTTTCGCGACCGCGCGTCGGAGAGCTACGAAATTTGGCAATCGGAGACCTGGGGGGGGAGGGAAGGGGACACGTGAAAACCGATTTTCAAAATTCTAATTATTTTTTTATTTATTTAATGTTTTATGCGATTTCGACCTTTTTTTGCCCTTTTTGCCCTTTTTTCTCCACGATCCAGACGTCGTAGAAAAAAACAACTCACACCATCGGAAAGAGCAGACAATTGCGAGTAAAAATATATCAATTTCAAATCTCCATTTCGATTTCTAATATTTTTTAAAGATTTTAAAACAAAAGTCACTTTTGGCTCAAAAAAACGATTTTTGGTTTTTAAATTCTCGCATAGTAAAAAGTACTCATAATTTCGACTAATAATTTACATTTTTAGAAAGCTGAAATATCTGGCATTCTTACAAGTCTAATCTGGTCCAGAAATAATGAAAATTGCCTTCAGGATCGCAATTTTAAAGACGTCATGATTTTAAATTTCTCGGCGTTCCGCTCGGCGTGCCGCTTCGTTTCTCCCCCGCTGAAGCAGGGAAGGTGGTGGGTGGGGACGTCAAGGTGGAGGTGACGTCACGGTTCTGAATAGAGCTCCTTTGCTCTATATAAATTATTATATTTATATTTTAAATGATGGGACGATCTGGATTTTTTAAATGTATATTTTAACTTTTGGATATTTTAAATGGATATTTTAATTTTATGGATATTTTAAATGATGGAACAATGAAACAATGGAATGAGGATGATGGAATTAAGCATATGGTCATTTTAAATTGCAAATTAGCGAGCGGGAAGTTAGCGGTAGGCCCGGGTTCGATTCCCGCCACTGCCAAAACTGCCGCCGTGTTTACGTGGAATACGATCACGTTAAATATGTGGGTCCGTAAGTCCTTCCGAGAAGTTGGTGGTAGGGGAAGGAGGATACGGCCCCTGTGGATGCCTCCCCCACTGGGTTCCCGTCTAAATTGGGTGAATATGTAGAAAGTTATGGAGATTGTCGCGGAGGGCGCGGCAGCCCAGTGGTTAGCGCGCGGGAATTGCACTCAGTAGGCCCGGGTTCGATTCCCGCCACTGCCAAAACTTACGCCACGTTCACGCAGAGTACGATCACGTTAAACATGTGGGTTCGTGAGTCCTTCCAAGAGGTTGGTGGTAGGGGAAGGAGGGTACGGTCTAAATTGGGTGAATAAAAAGAAAGTTATGGAGATTGTCGCGGAGGGCGAAGTAGCCCAGTGGTTAGCGCGCGGGAATTGCACGCGGTAGGCCCGGGTTCGATTTCCGCCACTGACATGGAGTACGATCACGTTAAACATATGGGTCCGTATGTTTTTCCGAGAGGTTGGTGGTAGGGGAAGGAGGGTACGTTCCCTGTGGATGCCTCCCCCACTGGGTTCCGGTCTAAATTGGGTGGCACATCCTGGCCGTCCAACCAGTTACCAGGCCCGGGTTCGATTCCCAAAATTGCCGCCGTGTTTACGCGGAGTACGAGCACGTTAAACATGTGGGTCCGTGAGTCCTTCCGAGAAGTTGGTGGTAGGGGAAGGAGGGTACGGTCTAAATTGGATGAATAAAAAGAAAGTTATGGAGATTGTCGCGTAGGGCAAAGTAGCCCAATGGTTAGCGTGCGGAAATTGCACTCGGTAGGCCCGGGTTCGATTCCCAAAATTGCCGCCGTGTTTACGCGGAGTACGATCACGTTAAACATGTGGGTCTGTAAGTCCTTCCGAGAGGTTGGTGGTAGGGGAAGAAGGGTACGGTCCCTGTGGATGCTTCTCCCACTTGGTTCCGGTCTAAATTGGGTGAATAAAAAGAAAGTTATGAAGAATATCGCGGAGGGTGAAGTACCCCAGTGGTTAGTGCGCGGGATTTGCACTTGGTAGGCCCGGGTTCGATTCCCAAAATTGCCGAATAAAAATAAAGTTATGGAGATTGTCGCGGATGGCACGGTAGCCCAGTGGTTAGCGCGCGGGAATTTCACTCGGTAGGCCCGGGTTCGATTCCCGCCATTGCCAAAACTGCAGCCGTGTTCACGCGGAGTACGATCACGTTAAACGTGTGGGACTGCAAGTCCTTCCGAGAGGTTTGTGGTAGGGGAAGGAGGGTACGGTCTCTTTGGATGCCTCCCCCATTGGGTTCCGGTCTAAATTGTGTGGCACTTCCTGGCCTTCCAAGCAGTTACCTTACACCTTTCTGGTAGGTCGCGCCAACGAGTTTGCCACGGTCAGAATTTTCAAGGGTAGCGAACAGGCTGGTCGCCAAAGGCGGCTAGTTAAAAATAATTGATCCATGTGCAAGTAAGAGCTTTGACATGGCTAGGGTTCGACATAAGTGAACTCGTCACTGGGCACACATCATAGAGTGGGATGATTGCGGACATGTAAATCATGCTTTTCTGAGCTGAAATATCAATATTGCGATGTTATGTAGTGTTGCTCTACTTTGATCAAAATATGTATGAAACATAAATGATCATAAGGAAAATGAGTTCAATCAAAATAGTGTTTAAATGTACACAGGGATTATAGCATATTTGAAAAAAATTTTAGGAAGGAATTTTAGAAAAATATAAGAAAATTTTAAGAAAATTCCTGTTATAACTTATAATATTTATATAGAAAATATGCAAAACTAATTCCATCATATTAATTTTCAGCATAAGTATATTTTTTCACTTTTTAAAAAATATCCGGCCACACAGAAAGCTACCATTAGCCTATGGGTTGGTCGTGTGGTCTGGGTTTTCTACTTTTTAAAAAATATGGAGGTGATTTACCTACATTTTAATTCAACTTCGAAAATCCGGACTTTACCGATTTCAGATTTTAGAATTTTCCGGATAATAGAGATTGGATAAAATTCAAACTTAATATCAACTAAATATACTATAAAACATAATTTTTAATAAAAATAATAAAAAAAAAAGTCAAGTTAACCAATTAAAAAATATTTAATACATCTAGAACAAGATAGAATTTTTTGAAATTCAAGCAAAAACTTTGAAATTTTATATTTTCTATGGCAGCATAACAAAGTTTGTATAATCATGCACAAAAGACATTATGGATCAATGATCACAAAACTTAACAGTTTCAATCCTTAAAGTGAAAAATTACTGTGATACAATTTTTATGTTCGTGACATCATTAGTCCTGGGGGGGGGGGACTTACCCCCCTGGGGGTACAGAGATAGTATCAATCAAAAGATACTTTCAAGCCCTTTAAAATGATGGGGTACATTTTATAATTGTGATAATTTGACCAACGATACATATTTCCCAAAAATTTTCTTACAACATTTGCAAAATATAAAATAAAAATCGCAAGCTAAAAAATGGATTTTGGTATGAGAAAGTCCAATTGAGTTACATCCCAGTTAATTTATTTCTACTATGGCACTCCCTCTCCTCTCTGAAATGAAAAACAAATACTTATTTTCTAGCATTGCTGATTGCCCTGGAAAAAAAAAATACAAACAAATATGTGAAAAATACTGTAGTAGATAAAATAAATAACCTTTCTTATAAAGAAAAATACCACTTCCGAAAAAAGAAAGGAATGTGATCGTGAATGCAGCTGATGTTGACCCCACTCGAGGTCATTGTTTATAACCTTGTTCCTCTGTGCTCTTGCAATACAATCTTGTTTAATTATTTCTTATTTATAGTATATATAGCTTTCCAAACAAAAGATCAAAATATATGGCTGATACCATACAAGAAAGTTGTTTCTTTCACTAATACAACCTGGTTAAAATGACCACCCTTGGGACCATGAAAACTAGTCACTTTATGAAAATGGCAGTGGTTACTATATTAAAATGGTATGGCCACTTTGAGAAAAGTGGTCACTTTAGCCAGGTGGTCAATATACCAAAGTGGTCACTTTACCAGGTTTCACTGTATATACAAAATCATCTACTAATATATTCCTTTTGAAATATGCCAAATATATGCTTATTGCACCAATATGTATAAATCCACTGTCACTGCTAGGCAGTGGTGGTTCATGACTTCAGGAATAGGTGAAGCAGATTCAGCAGATGGATTCCCTCACCTCCTTGACAAAGAACATCATCCAAACACATCAAGCTACTAGCCTAAGTGTTGTCAAATATTATTTAAAATTAGTCAAAATTTTTTAAAATAATAATAATAATAATAATAACCCATTTAGCCAATAACCTTAAGTGAAGCAGTGCTTATCCTGCATCATTTCACGAGCAGTCACTGCCGCTAGGACCACTCTAACACAGTGCTCTCTTTTATTACATCATTGGAAAATGCAAAACCAAAACAATTGCAGCAAAACAGCAAAAGCATTTATCTTTCATCTTCACATTGTCATGCGGATAGAAAATCAAGTGATCTGAAATCTTCAACCAATTTCTACATACCCTGTTACGTCATATGTCCTCAAAATTAGTTTTAGTTTGAAGTTCTATAAAGCTTCTTTTGTACATTTTATTTATCTTTTGGTTTCCCATTTTAATTGTAGCATATTGGCAAGTTGAAAATTCCTTACTTTTCCCAGAATTTTGAATAAAAAATTGATTTTTCCTGCATTTTCGTCCACTTTCAAATTCCTGGTTTCCAGAGTGCGCACGAACCCTGAAAAATAACGCTATCAAGTTCTTTAGAAATCCAATAAATATTAAATTTAGTTTTACCTCCAGGTATTTTGTACCAAAATGCTGGAAAGATATTTGGTCATATAAGCTCAGATAGAAATGCCTGTCAATGAAATGCAAAGAAGATAAAATGCCGATGTGACGGTGTACTTTAAACTAAATGCTTATCATGTACACAAAATTATTCCAAACAAAAAAAGAATTCGTGAAGTCCACCAATTCAGCTTCCCCCTCCTTCCACCCTCACCCCCCAACAATTAGACATTATCTAACACGTTAATCAAACTTATCAATGGAAAAAAATAAACCCAAGCATCTATCTCCCCACTGATACATAGCAAAGTCTAGGCATCTCCCCTCCTGGGGGGGGGGGGGGGGGGGGCTACTTTTAGAACACAATCAGCTTATTTAAGGCGAGTGAAACAAAGTAAATATCTATTGCCAGAATTCATCACAAAACAAATTAAAAAGAAATATTTTCTGCGCTTATCAAAATATGCTCTCAATCTCAACTGATTAAATTTTGATTTTTTTAGGAAATTAATGAAAATTTCGAAATTTTAGGAATATGAATAATATTTTAGGGAATTAAGGAACACAGGAAATATAAGGATTTCTAGGAAGAATGCGATCCCTGTGTATGTTAATTAATATTGCTCTATAAAAAATATAAATATTTCTGTGGAATTTTTGCTCCTATTATTTTCAGAAGAAAAGGTATATGAGTTTTGTATTTTGTTGCAAATTTTTCGAATCTTCCCTGATATTTCAAAATCCTCCCACCATATCCTTATTAAGGGGGATTTTACCCCTTAATCCTAATCCTGGCGAGAACCCTTATATGGCTATATTGTATTTAGGTATTACAGTGAAACCTATATGTAAATTAATAAGTAGCAAGTAGCATTAAAAAAATATAATATTATCAAAGTAACTGTGCAGCAAATCATTTCGCTAACTCAAGGGGGAAATGAAAATATAGAGTTTTAACAAGTGTTAGTATGCTAAAAACATGTTAAATAAGGTCAAATAAATATTTTTTCTGCATTTAAATAAGTTATTAATGTATAATTAGATTCAGCAATAAGAAGAAACAGATTGCTTCACATAGTTTCTTCAGAGCATCAAATCTGCAATCAGCAACTGTGAGTAAAATACCATTTTTTCTATTTCCCATAAGTGGTTACCATATACAGGTTTTACTGTAGTTTCATTTGTGTTTTTTAAGATTAAAATTTTTCAAAAACATTTATCTTAAAAAATCAGGGAAATTTGTTATCTTGTTGGGGTGGCAACCTCAGAAATAATATAACATGCTACAAAAAATCTTGGGAATCGGTATTATTTAGTATGGACCTGGCGACATGGAATTATCTTCTAGTGATGAGAATGAATGTCGAATAATTGATTTGAATGGAAGCAAACTTTTAAATTTATTTTGTTCAGATTCTGAGGATTCTCAATTTAAAGGATTTAGGGTAAAATTAAAATGCTCTATAATTAATAATGGTTTTCTTTTTCAGTATGTACTCTCATCTTATTATTACTTATTAGCGTCACATTGCAATGTTGTTTTTTCTCAATGAGTTACTGAAATCGGCTACTACTCTATGGATTAAAAGATTACTTTTTAAAATTTTAGCATTTTTGCCATTCTGCTTATTAATTAACGGCGGATTATATGATGAAAATCAGGGTTAGCAAAAAAAGTACACTGCAATATATAGTAAAGAAAAGTATTGTAGAAGAATTAAAAATCCACATATAAATTTTAGTGGATTTACATATTTGGGGACCCTAGAACACAGCAATTTGCAAAACTAGTAAAACTGTGGCACATGGCAATTTTTTCTGCTGCTGCAGACACCGGCTATTCCGCACTAAAGATCGTATAAAAAGTTCAAAACAGGTTCATGGTTGTTGCTATCATTAATGGGAATGTAATTCTAACTAATATGTTTCAGGAAAGAGTATTCAGGGAGTATTTTGTCATGCATACAGTTTGAATTTTGTAAATCATTTAACATGAAAGTTTACAACAAAACTAAAAATCTTATACAAAGATATATACATCCAGCAGTATAGTTTACAACAAAACTAAAAATATAAAACATATCCAATAATATAGTTTAGAACAAAATGATATAGTTTAGAACAAAATGAAAAATATAATACATATCCAGCAGTATAGTTTACAACACAACTAAAAATATAATACAAAAAATTATAGTTTTATTGTGAACTATATCAGCAGTATAGTTAACAATAAAACTAAAAATGTAATACATATCCAGCAGTACAGTTTAGAACAAAATTAAAAAATAAATAAATAAATAAATAAATAAATAAAATACCCATGGTTTCAGAAAAGAGAAGACTTACCTCAATTGATAAAAATCTTAGCTCAAGCTTTCCTATCAAAGAAAAAAGTTGTTGCACAGGCCCAAATTGGAACAAGAATGCAGGTCTAACAGTAGAAGTTAAAGATATTAAAAGATGTGCAGCACTATGAGTAACTTTTTCAGGTACCTAAAACAGATAATGATGAAGCAAATGAAATAAATGAATTCTTAAAGGTGACCTTTTAAATAAAATGGTATTAACTTTATAAAAAAGTTTACAGGTCTGCATTTCATAATAAAACTTCCTAATTACTGTTTAAAGCAAAAATATGTACTGAGAGTGAGTTCATATCACCACACAAGTCACTAATGCTACTGAACTGAAAGTTCTGGTGCTTAAACCATGGTCTGAAAAGAAGGGATGCCAATTATTCACTACAAGTTGTCATTAATTTATCTGAATGAAAATTTACAGTAATTTGTAGAAGTATAAAGACAAATTAATTCTACTTATAATGTTTCATGGTCTTTTATAAGTATGTTCTACAGTTCTTAAATTATGTTTCATGCATTTACTTTTTCTACTATTTTTTGCATAAAAAGAAATGTGTAACTTTTTCGTAACATTACTAATTTTACTACACTCATTTGGATTTCTACAGTGGATTTCTCAAGTGGATTTCTACATTGATCAGATTCAGTTTTACCCAGCATTTTCTATATTCTTTCAAACTTTTTTTAACTCTCTCTCTCTGTATATATATATATATATATATATATATATATATATATATATATATATATATATATATATATATATAAGAGTGTCACATTGAAATTTTTGAGATACAACTAAGTGGTACAAATTAAACTTACCAACTCTTAGAAGTGTTCAAAGTACTCCCCTCCAACAACAATGCACTTTTGTAGATGAATTTTCCAAAGATTAAATGCTTTAAGCCATCTATATTTTGGAATCGATGAAAAATATGCTTTTATAGCCTCATCAATCTCATCTTCAGAATGAAAACAACGTAAATTTGTTTTTAGATTAAAAAATAGCTAAAAGTCGCACAAGATCAGGAGAATAAAGTGAATGTTCTATCATTTTGATGTTTTTTTGTTCAAGAAATTCGACTGGTATTCTTGCTGAATGAGAAGATACATTGTCATGGTGAAGCGTGAGTTCCCTAACATTCACTTCCTGAAGAATTTCTGGAAGACACTTAGTGGTGTACCACTACCAGTTAGCTGTAACTGTCTTCTGTCCCTCTAGCTTTATGACTTTGACCAGACCTGTACTTCTGAAGAACACGGCATACATTACTTTTTTCATTGCTCATTGTCTTTTCACCTTTATTGGTTTGGGGTTATCTTCAGAGACCCATATTTTACTTTTTCGACGTGTTGGAATGCCAAAAAACGGTATATACGTTTCATCAAAAGTTATAATTTTAGAAATAATGCAGTGTCCACCATCATTAAGCAATTTTAGGGTCTCTTTACTGATTCTGACATGCTCTGTTTTTTGGTGTTCTGTTAAATTATGGGAAACCAACAACAAACTAATTTTTTCATATGCAGTTCTTCATGAATAATTTTATGTATAGCTGAGGATCCAATGTTAAGTTCCTTCTGTATCATTTGATAGGTACAGCAATTATCATTAATTAACACTTTTCTAATGGCCGACACATTTTATGGGACTACAGCTGACAAAGGTCTACCTGTGTGTTTCTCATCCAGGAGATAATTTCGACCTCTTCCAAACTCTGTAAACCATCTGAATACAGTGGCACGAGATGGCGCATCAGTTCCATATGCTAATTGTAGACGTTGAAGATATTTTTTTTTATTTAGCCCCACTTTAAAATCATGGAAAATCATAGCCCGATAATGCTCTCGCGTCAACTCCATTTTCTTTTCTTTCAAAATTTATTCTACGATAGTTAAATTGTAATTGTTGGCCCAAATTATTGTCTGCGGATATAAAAGAGTTCAAATTTAAATATTAGACCAATAATTTTTTTCTAGCGCATATCGTCCGCCCATGTCTAAAAAATATCAGTGTAACCCTCGTACTTTGAAAATCCGGATTTTGCCAATTCTGGATTTTCAATTTTTCTGGATTATAGAGTTTGAAAAAAATTTAAACCTAATATTAACTAAATACACTATAAAACACTATTTTTAGTATAAATAATGACAAAAGTTAAGTTAATTGAAACATATTATTTAATACCAAAAATGGGACAAAAGAAATTTCAAAGATAAAATATACACATTAATAATCTAGAATGTATAAACAAAATGAAATGATAAAATTACATTTATCATTCCGTTTAAATATATGAATTAATGTTTGTTTCATTAATTTTGGGTTATGGGAAAACAGTTCTTTTTATCCTGTAGATGGACATTATTTCTGCTCGGTCATAAAGCTTCTTTGTTCAAGAACTTTAATTACATGATCGATTGTTTGCACAAGATTATCAATGGGTATTTTTTCTTCTCCACATTTATCGTAGCTACTTTGCTGTTTTCTTATTTAATATCATATTGCGAATTTCGCCATCACTCAATTTATTTACGATTGACGCATCATCATCACGGTGCAGAACTTCCGTTATATAGGCTTTGTCGAGATTTAATGAAGAGCTGGAAGAATTTAATGTAGCGCCGAGATTTAATAAAGCATGAGGATTAGCACTTTTGATGATATATTTAAAGGTGTAAATGTGTTTAAACCGTCTTCACTATTAGCGAAATGAAAAACAAAAAATAAGAACTCAAAAATTTTATTTATTTTCTAGCATCTATATAATGTTATGTTTAAAAAGGCTGATAATGCTGAAAATGGAAAAACTTTATTAGTAATAGTCAAATATGTAAAAAATATCACAGTAGATAAAGTAAATCTTTTTTAAAAAAGAAAAATATCTCTTCTCTCAATCATTTTCCTAAAATACAATGAGTCATTATTAAGCTGCAGCAGCACAGGGATAAGGTGGGGTAGGGAAAGTGAAGAAAGGAATTTGCTTGGTTCATAATCGTAAACGCAGCTGACCCCTTTGAAAGGTCAGCGTGCTAATGACCTTGTTGCTTGATTCTGTGTGATACGATATTATTTAGTTATATATTTGCTATTTCTAGTATCTAAATATGACTTTCTAAGCAAAAGATAAAATATACATTCGATTTCAAGCTGACAGGAGGTTTTACGAGAACGAAAAACTCGTCAGATATTGAAAGGGGGAAGGAATTCTGGAGACAAAACAGAATACATTGAAGGATTCGTACTACAAAGTGAACAAAATAAGCTTTCGTGAGTGTTAATACAAATTCTTGGGATTTTTAGATTTAATTGAACAATCTGTGATAAAATGTTACAATACTGTTTTAAAGTGTTTAATATTAAACATTGCTTTGTTTGAGAAAAAAGTCTATTTCAATAATGAGAAAAGGAACTTTTGATAATAAAAAATCAGTATTTAAATAAAGGTGTATATTTTACGTGAAATAATTCATCGGAAATCGTGACTTGGGGTGAGGGTTAAAGCTAACAACATAATTCCCATTCCAACCACAAGCCCCTTACGGCCATCCATATTTATAACCGGTCTAAAGTTTCGTCTCATTTCGGGGTTAAGAAAGTCGACCGAAAAATATGGTATTTGTATATAAAATATAATTCCATATAAATAATCTTACACTGTAAAATTAAATCCATGACTTCGTCAGTCTGAAAGTATATATATATATATATATATATATATATATATATATATATATATATATATATATATATAAAAAGCTTAAAAACTTGAAAATTTGGAAAAAAGACTGGATTTTGGAGGTTTCCGGAATTTGGATGCCGAATTTTCGAGGTTGTACTGTATATATATATTAGAAAGACGGAATATTAACCAATACCAAATAATGACAAACTTCATTGAACTCTAAATATATTTAAAATATAAATCAAATTATGAATATAATCATTTAAGAATTTTCATATTTCAACACTACAATAAAGAATTTTAAGGTTATAATTAGTTTAAAAAGTAACTGAACAACGAGTATAAATCTTTGTAAGTATGAGAAAAAATACAGATCAAGTAGTCAAAAAGAAAATAGTACAATTTTGTGTTAAAATAAAAATAATCAAAATGCATATACAAAATGCTAATACCTTCTCTTTAACATTGGCTATTGCAATATCTGTAATAACTTTTTCTATTGAACTATCTGGATTCTCATCGACGTACTGGGAGCTCTCTTTGCTATATTGGGTAAGCCAATGACAAAAAGCTTTTAAAGTGGCAAGTATTTGAGCATGCCTAAAGAAATAAAAATATGCAAGTTAGAGGTTAAATATAAATAAGAACACGAAATGAAATACACACCAATTTGCACAAAAATTTATATAAACCTAATCATTTAAGTCATGATTTTAATTTTAGCTTTACACAAACTATGTATTAATCTCAATGAGCTACTTTCATATCAAGAACAATAATGCATTAAGATACACATTCAGATAAATATTTGTAACTTACACTTCAATAAAATCTATCTTTAAAACTAATGGAGCAGCAGTTTTTATTTCATAAAACCTCAAACGATTGCTATATGTAGCAGCATGGCATAACCTAGAAGAAATTAAATGGGTTATTTACACCAATTTTAGTAATGTTGAAGTAAAAGTACATAAATAGAAGAATTTACGACAGAGTATTTTAAACATATAAGCAATAAAATTTGGTAAACTATAATTCGCCATAAAATTTTAATAAATTATATGTCTATTGAAATCATTCAAATTATTTTTAATGTGCTTTAAAATAAATTTAGTTCATAATGAGAACCTAGAATAATTGAATATTTTAGCTTATTATTTTACTTAAGTGCTTAATACAGAGGTTCACAACCATTATTCATCTCAAGGCACAATAAGATATAGATAATCTATTTTGTGGAACACAATTACTTTTTTAACACACTTTAGTGTGATCGAACTGGAATCATATTTAATTAGTTATATACAAAGTCTTACATTGCGATTTATAATAAAGCAGAAAATTATATACTGCCACGTAATAACAAATTATTTAAAAATTCCTATAAAACAGATTTTACAAAGAGAAAGATTCTATGAATATATTAAATATTATAATTTTTATAGGATAGTAAAATACAACATCTGTTGGAAATTCATTGTAAACAAGAAAGATCAATCATGCATAAAGCATTTATTGTAAAACACTTTCCAATTGCAATGCAATTTTATTTAAATATCTCTAAAATGTGATACATTCAGCAGTGATATTTATTAAATCATCATAGTACTACAATAATTTATTTTACTTAAAAACTTAAAACCATGGGGGTAAAAGTACTTTCTAACTGCATGCTTGAAACTTCATTGAAAAAGGCAATGCAAAAAATCGTCTGCTTCTCTATGTAAAATCAATGAATATTTCATTCAGATCACCTATATTCCAGACTCTAGAGCTAAATAATTTTGTGTTAAAAAAATTCAGCAATTCTTATACAACTCATGTACTCATATTACAGCTTGATTTGTTTCATTCTGCATACGTTAAAATAATCAAAGTTTGAAGATCAGTGAAACTAAAAAATATTGCAATTGCGTTGGCACAAAAAATATGCAAAATAAAGTGGTTTTAGGGCCGATGCAATGCTAAATATAAATTTTAAAGAATTTTAAAAACCACGATTTTGACACTGGGAAAAAAAGATGGATGTCACATATTATTTTGAAGTGGGTCACATGATCTCTTCATATAATATGGGTGTAATTATTATTTAAATTTTATTTAAAAATACTACCCCAGGGTCCGCGCTAGCCATTCGCCTACATGCCAAAAGATCGCAAAACTGGCGATAAAAAAAATACTTTGGCGAAAAAAATGGCGAATGATTTTTTGGAAACTGTGAAAATTTCGTAAATATTTTTTTGGGAAATAATATGGAATAAAAGTCCGATTTAATTTGGAATAAAAGTCCGATTCCAGACAAGTAGGCCTATGACATACGAGCGTTGTCTCCCGTCTGTTTTGGGGACGCTCGTTTTCGTGTGACAAGCTCCAAGTATTCTTTAATTCCCAGCACGCTGCTCCTCAAAACTGACGGCAGACAGCGCATTCCTGTCTCTCAAGCGTTGACCCACAGCGGCAATCAAAACATTATCTGGATTCCGACCGTTATGTGAGCCGATTCGTTAACCCTGAATCGCACAACCGTTAACTCCCAACACAGTTATTAGATACTCTTCAATAAACAAAACAAAAAAACACTTTCAACTTAAAATCCTGCATTATAGTTTTAAACAATCCGTGTTACAGAATTATTTCTGAAAAGAGCCATTTTTTGTCAAAAACAATCAGCCGTAATCAGAGAAACAAGTGATAAACATCGAACGAAAATGTATGTATATTTTTTGATGACATGTATACAATGGTAGTCCGGAGCATCTGGAGGGCAGAGAAATTAGGAGTGTGCGATTGTGTAATTACTACCGCATCGTTTTAGGATCGATTGTCTTGCGGGAAAAAATAACTTTTAGACTTACGGTTTTTTTTTTTTTTTTTTTAGACTCCGCATATAAATCGACCCCACCCCCCCCCCCCACCCCCCCACACACAAACTTTGAAGCGTTTTTTTTTTGTCACAAATTTCTCGACTTACGCAAGTATATACGGTAAATAAAAAAGCATTTAATTTTAGACCAATTGAAAAAAGGTCACTGCTGATTGTTATCACAGATGCCAACTTGCGGTTTGCTGTTTTTGGCATAAGTTGAATCGCAGTTTATCTTTTTGTTACGGATTTTTAAGCCTGCCTGGCTTGTTTTCGTCATCTTCATCATTATCTTTGTGGTTTTTATAAGATCCTTACGCCTGCCTGAATTTCAAAACCAACATAAAAATTTATCCCTTAGATAGTTTTGGTGCCTAATTTTAAAGAAATATAATGATGATACTGCATATAAAAATATTATGAATGTAGCAAGAATTGGTTTCACATGTCCTATGACAACAACCATCATTGAAAGAGGCTTTAGTAAACAGAACATAAATTTCATTAAGTAGTAACATCAGAGTAAAAAATCTCAGTGACTTGATTTTTATAAATAGTGAAGGGCCAGATATGAAAGATTTTAACTTTAAAGCAGCTTTTGAAAATTGGTGTATAATACAAAAATTCAACGCTTGCCTGGTTTATATGATAATGAAACTATGTGAATTATAAAATAAATTTGTCATTTTTGTAGCTCATTGTGATCTTTCATTGGTAAATACAAGTTTAATTTACTAATAGCCTATTTAATGATTAAAAAAATGAAATCTACCTATCTTTATATCTTGTTTAGAATGAAATTAAAATTATTAGCTGCATTATGGCTTAAAATTAGAAATTTTTTCACCGATGGCGACGATAACTTTGACTAATAATCATGTAATTTGGCTAATGATTTTTCAATTTGGCTAATTTGTTGGCTAACAGTTTGAAATTTCTAGCGCGGGCCCTGCTACCCAACATATTTCACTCGATTTTTTTTTATATATTTTATGGGATAATTTGAATATTTCCTAAAATTTTCAAAGCAATTTGCAAATTTTAACTTCGCTTAAAAAATGTTTGAAGAATTAGGTCCCATAGGGTTCGATATATTTCACTTTTCCAACCCAGGTTCAATCTAAAACCAATTGGGTGATATTATTCATTTACATTCCCATGTCCCATAGACCAACTGAAGAACATACTAATTTCATTTTGATAAAGTCATTTTTACGGCAGTTATTGTGCGAACGGACAGACAGACAGACAGAATGACCAAAGTCATAAACACTTTCAACTATGTTGGAAAGTGTTAATAAAATAGAATATCATATTTCATTCCAAATTTAACCATCTATAATAATAAAAGAAGATGTATGTTTGTTTGTTCATTGCACAGCAGAAAATTTAAGTGACTTACAGCTATGAAATTAGGTACTTGAAATCCTGAAAGAAAACACTTTGTTTAGAATTTTTTTTAAAATTAGGATTAGTTTAAAAGTTATGAATTTAATAGTTGAAATTCAGCCCTATGATCAATTTTGATTGATAGTAACATCTATTGCATGTTACTAAAATTACAACAATTTTTTTATTATACATACAGCTCAAAGTATTGTTAATGTAATAAAACTAAAATACTTTGTTAATATACAACACAAAATAATAGTGTCAACCGGTTTCAAAGGTAAGAAACAGTCTACTTCATCAGAGCACACCAGAAGCATAACCTTCACTGATGAGACTTGGTAACCTCTTTTTAGTGCTTTTAATTTCACTAAGTTTTAGATTGGTGGAATTATGTTTTAGATTGGTGTACATTTTTTAAAATCAGTAGCAAAGTTTACTAGTGTTGTTCTTAAATGCTAGTAACAAACATATTTGAATTTTAAGAGTAAGTAAATAATATGGCAATGTGCCAATGGGCCATTCTCTGAAAAAGTGGGATTTTGTGTCTCTAGTGTTTTTTATAGAGAGTAAGGTTTTTAAAAGTAGTTTAAATAAATGAAATAACCTTAATATAACTGGATGAATACATAACCATTGCAAATGATGACAAAAAAATTTTATTTATTGTTCAAATTTTGTCCACAGACCGTGATTTGTCATGTCCGTGGACTGTCACTATACCCTGTTTTTTGTGTTTCCCAGTTTATATTTCATAAATCAAGCAAAATCTAAAGTCTTTAGACTATATTTTAGATTAAGAAAACATTTAAATAACTGTTCCCAAAAGTGTGAAGTTAAATTTAAGTTTTATATTAATTTAATTACAAGTTTAATGACTGTAACCAGAGCAACAGGTCACGTCTGTGGACAGAAAGCAAACTGCTAATAAATTCCTCCAGATGGCAGCAGCATGCTAATTTGATATTAAAATCAGATCTCAAGCAGCTACTGGTATTTAGAGAAACTAAAACAGAAGCGTGTTTGGTGATTTTTGTAGTCTTCTGTGAAGGTTTAGGACTTCTTTCTCTAAACGTAAAGATCAACTCATCACATCTGTGGTGTAAACAGATTTTAAATTATCAGGTAAGATTATAAAATATTTCAATGAATTTATAGTATTAGATGTAAATGCTTTGTTTTATAACTTGCATTGTCATATCCTCAAAAGCATGTTCTTAAATGTAAAAAAAATGGTAGTTTTGTCACATCCGTGGACATCACATCCGTGGACATGGCTTGTCCACAGATGTGACACAGTATCCACAGATTTTTTCCGGCCATCCAAAAAGTTGCTCTAAGTCTACGGACGAGTCGGGTGGTCTGGGCTTTCGACAGTATCCACAGATGTGATAACACAGAACAGATGAAACTTTAATATTATTTTGGCTGAAATTTAAACATTTTAAAAATATAATTCAGACATGATATCTTGAAATAAAAATATAACAACATTTATATTCATGTTTCACTTTTAATTTATTGTTATAATCTGTTTATGTTCATCTTTCAAAAGATATATCCCAACCATCATATGCCACTGCATGGAAAATTAAAATTTTTAAGCCATTTTTGTGAGCAATAATTTCGGCAGCATTTTTATAAAAACTATTTTTGAATGTGTTGAGTGTGAGTTTGAAAGTTTGTTCTCAAATTATCCCAAATGGTAGTTATTGACAGTATCTGTTAAAGGATGTGACTGAAATCATAACTTTCAAATCTAGCCATTTTTCAATATATTAATCAAAATACAAAACTACTTTTATATTAAATTTAAAAGTATGATATTTTTCTTTTATTTTCAGACTAAAAAATGGCGAAAACCCAAACTGTAAATAAAAAGAAAAAAAAAATTCCCAAAAAATCTGAGAAGGAAATGAAGAGGAGGAGAGAGATGAAAAAGCTAAGTATGAGGTGCACAAGAGAGAAATTAAAATCTGATCCTAAGAAGTATGAAGAAATCAAAAAGAAAGATAGAGAAAGAAAGAAAGCATCAAGGAAAAAAGTTAGTGAAATGAATGAGCGTGAAAAGAGACAAACAAGGAAAGACTGGCGTGAACGGGCTAAAAGACACAGAGAGAAGAAAAAAGAAACAGAACATGCATTATTAATTATTGGAACACCACCTGAAAGCCCAGAATATCATGATCCTCAAATCCCTGAATATTGTGGTTCTATATGTCATGACCCTGAAAACAGACCATCAAGTACCAGAGTTCAAAGTGGCTGTAAAAAGAGGAGGCAAAACAGAGAATCATTGAAGAAAGAATTAGATAAACTTAAACAAGAGAAGAAATCACTGGAGAAGAAAGTGAACAAGTATAAAAAAAGGTATTACAGGCTAATATCAAAAACAGATGACACACCAAAGAAAGAAGTTCAGAAAATGCTCAGTGGCCAAAAGGTTCCCAATGTAATTCGTCAAAACCTTGAGTTTGGAGCAGTGTTAAAAAAACAAATTAGTGAAAACTTCAAGAAACAAGCAGTTCTAAAAAAAAAGGAACTTTGTAAATATGATAACAGGGAAAATCCTAAAGTACAGATTTTACAAAAAGATTTCCTTCATGACTTCTAAACATTTTTTGAAACCAAAAGTTGGCTTCTTGAAAACAAGAAAGCTTCAGAAAGAGAAACTTAAGCATGCCATAATTGGGTTCCTTGAACAAGATGACAATAGCCGTCTTTGTCCTGGAAAAAAGGACACAATAACGAAGAGAAAGCAGAAAATGCAAAAAAGGCTATTATCTGACTCAATGAAAAACTTGCACCAAAAATTTACAAACACATATCTAGAACACAAAGATCTTAGCTACCCACAATTTTGTCGAGAACGTCCATTTTGGATTATTTCTCCAGATTGTCAAAAACGAAACACCTGTAACTGTAATTTGTGTGATAACTTTGGGATGGTTGTGAGAAAAATGAAGTTGCTAGGAATGATTAAAGAAAAATCACCTAATGAGTTACTTCAAAGCATAACATGTGAAAAAAAACTTCAAGTCAAATGTCTACAAAAACAATGTTTGGAATGTTGTAATAATGATAACATAAAAATTGAGACTAACGAATTCGAGAATGATGAAGTCAAGTACAAACAATGGGTGAAAAAAAAGGAAATGATTGAAACTAAAGATGAAGTTAAAACCATACAAAAGACATACAAAGAGGAAATTACTTGTAACAAACATGAGTTAGTTTTAAAGTTTACCATGCTACTTGGAGTGTATAGACGACATGTGGCCAACATTAAACACCAGTATCATGTCACAAGCAAAATAAAGAAAACCTTGACAAAAGACGAAGTTTTCATACATGTAGATTTTTCTGAAAATTATAACTGTAAATACGGTGAAGAGATCCAATCTTTTCATTTTGGAGGCTCCCGTAATCAGGTTACACTGCATACTGTTGTCATCTATTACAAAACTGACACTGAAGAATCTGTTCAACATAAGTCCATATGTACTATGTCGGATAGCAAAAGGCATGATCCCGTGGCATGTGCCCATCTCCAACCTATATTTGTGGAAATCAAGAAAATTTCTAATTTAAAGAGAGTCCACTTTCTGAGTGATGGACCAAGTACACAGTATAGAAATAAAAAAATGTTTTACTTGGCTGCAACTTTTATAGCAAAGGAATTGGAGGTGGACAGCCTTCATTGGCACTTTTCTGAAAAAGGTCATGGAAAAGGGGCACCAGATGGAATAGGTGGGTGTATTAAAAGATTAGCTGATACTATTGTTAGTCAAGGGAAAGACATTCCAAACATAGATGCTCTTGTAGCTATATTAAATGAACACAACATCAACATTGACATTTACAAAATAAAGTCAGAAGATATTGAGAATTTAGATATAAAGCTACCTAACAACCTACAGACTTTCCAAGGAACTTTGAAAGTACATGAAATTACCTGGAGCAAGGAAAACAGGACTATGATTCAGGCAAGAGGTTTGTCTTGCATGCAGTGCACAGCTGGACAAAATTGTGGTCACTATGGGATTGGGAAGATCAAGATTGATGATCCAACATACATTGCAAGTTTACATCCATTAAAAGTTCACGAGGTCTACTCTGATGAGGAAGTTAAACAAGAATATATTATCTCACCTAACAGCTATGTAGTTGTTCAGTTTAAATCTGAAAGGAACCTTGTGGAACATTATGTTGGTATGGTAGAAAGAGAGTCTGAGGAGGAGCTAGATGTGAATTTTATGAGAAAATCAACCGGAGTTTGCAAATTTATTTTTCCAGATAAAGTGAATGTGGAAACTGTTGACAAAAGTTCTGTAGTTAAAGTTTTGCTGCAGCCCGAAATAAATAAACGTAATCAATAGATTTTTACAGAAAATCTTAAAAAATTCAAAAATATGTGCTGAAATTATTATTTTGCTGTTCACCCCATAGAATTTTAACTTACTTTTCATTTTTTGTTTCCATTTTCCTACGTTTTGTGTATGAAGAATTTTATGTATTACATTTTTAGTTTTCAATTGTATTGGCATCATTTGTGTGATATTCCATAATAAATGTGTGTGATTATGCAAAATAAAAAAAAGTGTAGGCATATATTAAGTATATAAATTTTATTCAGTTTATAATCTATTTTACTACTTCTGTCATGTTTGTAAGGTGTATCATCCTGTTTGTGGAACAAATTGTCACATCTGTGGACTACCTTGTCACGTCCATGGACATGGATATTTTTAAAGTTTAAAAAACTTCATAATTTCATTTGCTTGATCTGAGCCACTATAATAGAGTTATTACTTGATGTGAGATCTTTTTAGAAAATAAATTTTAGCAAGTTTAAAGAATTTTTTTTTTTTTTTTAATTTGTAATGAAAATCCCACTTTTTCAGAGAATGGCCCCAATATGAACTGCTAGAAATTAAATATGATTAAGGTTCAAGCATAGTATGAGTAAGGGGATTGCAGTAATGCAATGAATAGTTATCAATTATGGACAGGTATCATGTAAGCTTACTCAAGTCCCAGAATTTCTGTCAGTCACAAAGGCAGTACCATCAGTTTCAAGGCTAATTTTTTTATCAATTGTGGAAAATTTAAATTGCTGATGAACTCTGCATCAACTATATTCAAGATATCTTATGAAGTGGTTGTTTCCAAGTTGGTTAATTTTATAAAATAGGTTGAATCTTCTCCTTTAAGAAAACAAACCAGGAAAGATTACTAGCAATCTTTACTACAGCATTTTTCTTTTACTAGCAGTTAATTATTTTAATTAGCAATTTGCTAACTGCTATTGATGAAATCACATTCTGGGTGGCATCATCTGTAGTGCTATTTTTAAGACAAAAGTAGTTTGGTCCAATTTATGTTGAAACAATGTTCAATTAAAAATATTCTGATTAATGTTTCCAATTCCAAAAAATTCTTGATATTTTGAATGTTCTTTCACAGAATTTATAGTTTAATTAGTTTATTTTATATATTTCATCAAATTTTTATGTCATCAGAAAGTGCACTCAATTCCTTTTCTAATATTGTGAAAGGTAATATCCTTTTATTTTTCTAACTCACTTTGAAAATAAATTTTTATTGCATTATCTTTAAAATGAAATTCCCTGCTTCAAACGGAAATTAATATACTTCAATCATTGACACTGTATTGGGGATTTTGAGGAACAGAGCTTGAATAAAAAAAAATGTCAAACTGAGTGCCTGTAATTTACAGCAGGGATTTATTTACATAATATCAGCCAGCCATCTTTCGAAAAATTTAATGAATTAATTCATTGAATCCCTGCTTTAAATTCTGGGCAATTAAAATACAGCAGGTAAATTTATAATTACATAAAAAATAATAAGAATCCAAAATCATCATTACACATATCTTTAATATAAGAAAACTAAAAATTATAAACATATATGTATGTAAACAAACATATACACACACACATATATATATATACTATACTTGTATTTTACCAATAAAAAAATCACCTACTTTTCTAAAGTTTTCTGTGCATCCAACTTGCGATTTTCAAAATATTCTCCACACATATGTTCAACCAGCCGTCCTATTCCTTGAAGCAATGATGACAGATCTCTTAAACTACAATGCAAACGGCGACACTCGTTCTCGCCACACACATTCAACTCAATTGGACCATTGTTCATTGCTGACTTGAGGAACTGCTCCAGATCAAAGTATATCCTTAAGTTTTCTTCAAAAATTGTATTCTGGAAGAAAATTTTTTTAAGTGGGTCAATGTCTGGAGCAAGAGACTTTCATTCAACTTCTCTGATACATTCATATCATATATTGTTGAGGTTCTTCTGTATAAGTATCAAAAGAAAAATAAAATCTGATGTGGGCAGCACATGACTTTTTCTACATAATGAAATGACTTCACTTTTTTCACAGTATACTAATGACGTAGAAGATCTATGACACAATGTTTCTATATAACTTCCTATTGAAACATAATTACTAAATAACCCCTTATAAAATGCAATTAACTTATGACACCTTAGACCCTCCTAATAAAACATACTTGTCACACAAACAGTGAAACACACTATATTTCGAATTAAGAATATTAATGTCTCCAAAAAGTACAATAGACCTCTGGCCACTGTGCTAGGTTCTCTTTGAGCCACCCACCTCTAAGTCATAAGTCATAATGTCTCCAAAGCAACAGGAATTATCAATGAAATTGAACGTTACTTTTTAAGATATTGAATTTTCATCAATTTTGGTGTCATTTTTGTTAACTAAGCATCATCTTTACCAATTTGGCAATATTTTTGTCAATTTGGTGACATTTTCAAAAATTCACCAAATTAGCAATATTTTGCCAAATTTATCATCAATGTTGACTTGTTTAAAAATTCTTGCTACTTATTTTAATTTTATGCAAGATATGTATTCAAAAACATGTTATACCTTAAGAATGGCTCATTTAGCATTCTAAAGTTGGTGCTATTCGTTTCCTAATGAAAAATTACATAAGAAAAAATTATTCATTTAACATCATTAAAAGTCCTGACTTTTTAATGACTCTTTTTTCAAAATTTCGACTTTTTTGGAAGATCATTAATTTTAGTATTGGAGATCTTTGAACATTCATTCACATTTAAAATTAATACTGTTCCAGTATTCATTGACTGCAAAAATTGTAAAAAATTATGTTTGAAATGCTCCATTCATTCATAAGACATATCACATCATTTACAAACTCATAGTCACACACACATAATTTTGGCCACCCAAACTGCTATTGTAAGCCCTCAGGTCAGTCGGGTGGTCTGGATTTTCGACACACACAATTTCAAAATTTTTCAATTCGAGTTCATGGTCTTCTGTTACAAACTTGAATTCATGACCACATCACAATACATTCCCATGTATGTAGGGAAAGTAATAACATCTGCATTGGAACTTATTTTCTGAAGTAATTTTGTTTCAAATTAATTTAATTTTAAATTAGTAACAGTTTCAGCAATCCAATGTATTAGCTACATTTAAATTAATTAGTGTTAATAAATCTATATGCTATTTCTAAAAGTCATTTTTACTGTGCATCTAGGTTCTTAGATAATCATGTAAAATAACTATAAAATTCATATCAAATTAAAGGGCATACACAACCTGTTGATCAGTGGTATATTTATTGTTTTGATATCTAACCAAAGTGTCATTTTATATGCATTTTGTATTAGTTTTTATAACATTTTGACAGGATTTCAACCAATAATCATTTAAGCATCTGTTGAGGCAGGAAAAATCCTACTTTTATGTTATTTAAAAAAGCAGCGGGCAAATAAGACAACATTATGAAAATCCATAGAACCACTTTCACATCAATACCAGTATTGACATACAAACTTTTACAGTGGCACTGCACTATTTACTCAGATCTAAAACAAATAAAGTACTCAACAGAGTGGCAGTGTACTGGTATTTGAAAGTCAACATATGCATCTAATGTTTATCCTGTCATTAACAAATATTTGCCATTATACTGTGGAATTTGATGGGTTTTCTTACTTGTTTTAAAATGATAGTTCCCTGAAAAATTATAATACGTATATATCAATTTTTTCTGGAATAATTATCAACTCCCCAATAGAGAATAATGCTATTAAAATTTTAAAATTTAGAATAGCATGTTTAATCATGCAAATTGCAAAAACATTCTGTATTGTTCTTGTTTTATATGTAATCTATCTAAATATACATTTCCTTTTGATATGTGCATTTATTTTTGAGTTAACATGTTCATACTTCACAAACACGTGCACACACACACAGATGAACCTCACTTTATTTAAAGTAGTGAAATATTATTACATCTTAAAATATGCCAATTTTGAATTTGAAAATTTTTAAGAGAATTTTGTACCATGTTCAGGAAAATTATATATGTATATATATATATATATTTTCAAAATGAAAAGAGGTATGGATGGAAGCAATGTACCAAAAGATGGCCGGGGGGTGGGGGGGGTGGGGGGGGGGGTGACCCCCTCACCCCGGTTAAGCATACTTTGCGTCGCGACAACACTCCCGGAGAGCCGGTACATTGCAAAAAAAGAATACGAATGTATCAAGTTTTAAGATGAAAACCATACACAAAACAAATATAAGAGAAAATTGCTGAGATCCAGCCATATCAAATATCACTAACATTAAATGTTTGAAATAAGTTGATGAGTACTGTTTGATGGCACATCTTATTGTAAACAATTACATGGTATACCCATGGGTGGTGGTTGTTCATCCATACTTGCTGATATATATCTAAATAAATATGAAGATGGAACGCATATATTAAACGAAATCCTGTTCATTCGCTACGTTGACGACATTTTAATAGCGTATCCAAGTGAAACATATCAGATGGATTTTACTTTCTATCCACAGCATTTAAAACTTACTGAAACACCATACAATGTCAACAAAAGTCTAAATTTTCTGGATCTAACAATATACCAACAACCAGGTGGTTCTACTGGTTTCTGTTTGTACGATAAACGCAACGACTTCCACTTCAAAATCAATTATATCATAAACTGGAACTCATGTATGCACAAAAATGTCTTTAGAAATGTAATACTGGGGCAATTAATGCGTAGTCAGAGAATAAACAGTAAAAAGGAAGATCGATATTTATGCGACTTTCGTTTCCTACAAAACACCACCTCACAAGGTTTTCCTAAGTGTTTTTTATGTAACATTATCTACAAATTTTATAAAATAACTGTAACCGATTGTTATCGTTTATATTTAAATAAAACTGATGGCAATATACATACTGGATAGTCACAGGTAAAACGTAGTGATAGCTGATATAGGACCTCTTGTATAGGGTCTATTGTGTAATATGATATGGAAGATCTGTTTCATCTGGTATAATACGGTATACATGATGTACATCTACATGTATGATAGTGATAACTGTCATTGAGGTAAAATGGTTTTAGAGATAGAATTTGTTATTATTGTCATATTAAGTGTCAATATTTAAAGTCTTCTTTAAGTAGAAGCTATGTAATTTTGCTCATTTATACTCGTGAACTTATTTCAAACATTTAATATTAGTGATATTTGATATGGCTGGATCTCAGCAATTTTCTCTTATATTTGTTTTGTGTATGGTTTTCATCTTAAAACTTGATACATTCGTATTCTTTTTTTGCAATGTACCGGCTCTCCGGGAGTGTTGTCGCGACGCAAAGTATGCTTAACCGGGGTGAGGGGGTCACACCCCCCACCCCCACCCCGGCCATCTTTTGGTACATTGCTTCCATCCATACCTCTTTTCATTTTGAAAATATTTTTAATCCTCTTTTTAGTGCAGCTTTGCGCCTTTTAAGTGTGTTTTCTGATAAATTTATAATATTTTATTTCACCGTATTTTATTATATATATATATATATATATATATATATATATATATATATATATATATATATATATATAGCAGATATCTTCTTTTCATTTCTGCGTATGGCAACATTGGTCTAGTAATATATTGCTTGTTATGGTTGTACTATAGAGGTGTATTTTAAGGTATTTATATTTCCTTTTTTCCAATCTTTATGCTTGTCGTCCATATAACACAAGTTTATAGATAAAATCTATCTTGTGTTTCAGAAACAAGCATTTTTGTGTTCATTTCGAAGGGATATATGGACTTGAAAAAGAATTTTTTCAAAATGAACTATTTTTAAGCCTAGAGCTCTTCCACGTGCAAGCGTTTTTGCTTGATTTTTATGTTTTCCTATTTTCATTCCTCACCTTTGAAATTTGTTGATTATCTTTGTCTTTATGACCTGCATTACATTTTATAATTTCCTCTTTATATGGTTGAATTTCCTTTATTTAATTGTATTTTGTAGGCAAATTTTAAGATAGTGTATTATGAGTTACTACTTACATTCTGCCATTGGATTTACAATTATATATTTATATATATATATATATAAATACTTCAAATCTTGTTCAAATACCTTAAAAATATCTGGGCTTCTATTTAATGTAAAAATTATTCAATCAAAAGTTTAAAACACAACAACCAATTATTGATCTGACCTTTTGCACATTATATTAGATTGATAGAAATAGTATCAAATAAATTTTTGCGTATAGTTTTTATTTTTAAATACAGAACAAAAATTATTTTTGATGAGTATAAAATATTCTTATTTCCACAAAATACTTTTTAAATACTTTGATTATTACTGTTTTGGGAAATAAAATCCATGATATATAAAGTAAGGCAACTAGTTAGAACATGATGCATAATTGATTAATATATCTATGACATAAAATAAAACTCATAAATTAAGAAAAAAATGATTCAATAAAAGCATGGGATTTAAAAAATAACTAAAAAAAAGTACTATAATGCATGTTCAGATGATATAGAATAAAACAATATTGCAACATTTGTAATATGTGAAATCCAAGGTACACTCATGCTAAATATTTTTTTAATTTGGTAATTAATGTTGAAATTTGGCATCAAAATTTTCTTAAAAATTAATTAAAATCATCAATACCAGTAAGTTGCATGATCAACTTTAATTGTAGTAATACAGCTTAAAAGTACTTACAACTAAGGAGTATACTTCAGTAGGCATCAATTCAGATACTTTAGAAGTAACTTCTAAACATTGACATAGAAACTGTTGCCATTCTGTTAATGCCTGTATAAAAGAAAATTCATTAAATGTTTTATTCTAATCTGAATTAACCAATATTGCTCAAATTAATCCTACAGCAAAGTACAATAATGTGTAATATGCTTACTCATAAAAACAATAAAAATTAAATAAAAATAATGCAATCAATTATCAAAAGTAGAAACAAATTGTATCAAGTTTCTTTATGTACTATCAAATTGCATTAGGCTATATGCACAGTTAAACGTGTATGGAATTTAATACAGTTGAATCCCAGTTATTTGAAAAGCATGAGACCGAAGCATTTTCGGTTGATCAAGGTTCCATAGGAATTTTCGGATAACAAGGAGGGCATTAATTATGGCTGGAGGTGAGGTTAGTTATTGAAACATAGTTTGAGCATGTGGATACTGATTTGGTTGGAACTGTGGACAGCAAAGTTGTTCATAATACCGAATTGTGTTCGTGGACATATTCAAGCAGCTACTCAGGATACAGCGGCTATTCACTGATATCTGGCTTGCCCCAAACACTGATGAGCAGGACTTTAATGGATGTGGAAATAGTTGCTGCAGTGAATAAAGGAGATACTGTTGTTCAAAAAGAGACCGATTAAACAAAGAATATTAGAAGTATGCACACTGAGGCTACAAAAATCATAGATGCAGCACCTGGGTATACTGAAGTACAAGGTGATGCAACAGTTTCTGATGTGCTAGTGTTTAAGAGGTTGCATTGCAAAGCAGCTTTGAAACAAAGCCAAATTGAGTTGCAGAAGAACATCACCATATAATGTACATAGAAATAAAGCGATTATATATACATAATGGTCAAAATGAGCACCCTCTGTCTATTTTTTTACTACATATTATGTATCTCACATATTTTACAAATTCACTACTGTATCACATATTAATACATCACACATTTACATCAATTATTAACCTCAATGCATGTACAACAATATTTTCAATTTAAAAAAAATGTAAATGAAATAATTAAGCATAAATTAAATTAATATATAAATTAAATTTAGAAAAAAAAAGATTTTAACTTAAAAAATTAAAAAGAAAATGAATGTAGGTAAAATAAGCATAAATTAAATTAATATGTATAAAATAAAATAATAATAAAAATACTCTTAAGGTTAAGCCAATTTATGATTAACCAGGATTCTACTATATTAATAAATATATTAAGATGGATTAACACTAACATCGTCATTTAAATCTTCATCGTCTAGTTCTTCTAAACTTGATTGATTAAATCGAAATTGAAGTTTCCTAAAGATTTCTTGAACTAAAGCTAATAATGCATCTTTATATCTGGAATAAAAATAATATATATGTTACATTTTGTAAATAACTTACTTAATGTGTAAACATAAATGTACAATGCAAAAATCATTGTGATAACTACATCTCACCAGATCTGCAAATTATATGAATGAAAATTTTATGTTTCCTACACATAATTTTTTTTTACTTTCTTCAATTTGGGATATTTTTCTATTAACAAAGGAAGAGGAGGTACTACTTTGTGCATTACAGAGCCAAATTAAAACTTAAATGTTATAAATATTTCTTATATGTAAATACAGTATATAAAAACTTTTCATTAAATGTTTCATATTCAATAGTTTTTAAATATATAGTAAACTTTTTTTAATCTGAAATCCTATAGCTCGGCATGTCCGATAATTCTTCTGTCAAATGATATTCAGGTCAGTTCAGCTGTACTGGGATACATTTACTGTAATCGATAAAATGATGATTTTATATGCAGATTTCTGTTCATTGAAATTTACTTTTAATTTTAAATAAATTATTTTTTTTTTACATACTGTGCAGTGTATTTTAATCTGTGTAACATTTCAAGCAATCACATTTATTGTTTATTATTTTCTTTTAATATTTTTCCATTTTTTACTCTATTTTAGTTTGGCATCCAGCACATTTGGTAATCTGGTGTCCCTGGAGTCACAAATGTATAGGATGATCGAAAATTTATTGTATCTTTATTTAAAACTAAACTAGATTGCATTAGTTACTTAAATTACAAAAAAATAATAAGTAAAAACACTTTGTGCAAAGGATGAGAGAAACTGAAACAATGTCATAGCTGCCAACCTCCAAATATGAAAAACCGGGAGATTTTTGTGTGAAAATATAAAAAAACCGGGAGATTTTGATAAGCCCAATTTTAGACAATGCAGACAGATTGCAAAAGTGGAAATTATTTTCACAATTAAACGAAATATAAAGAGGCTCACGCACAAATGCCGTTTTTCGCGATACTGCTGCAAAATAGCCTTTCATTTCATTAATATTACGTTTGAACAATAGTTTTTCTGTATAAAATACGAAATAATTATAAAAAAATTTGACGATGCTGACAGATTGTAAAATTGGAAAAATAGTTTTATAATAAAACGAAATATAAGGAGGATCGCGCACAAACGTTGTTTTTAGCGCTACTGCTGAAAAAAATAGTTTCATTTCATTAATAATATGTTTGAACAATAGTTTTGTATATAAAACAAAATAATTTAATAAAATTTTAGTCGATGCAAATGCGTTTTTCCCACATTAATTAGATAATCATTGGTAATCTCTCTCGTGACGCTGTGGGAATAATTGCCGTTTGCGAGCTCCGATTACACGATAGCTGAGAAATGCATTTTTAGACGAAAAAACGGGAAAACTTCGATTACAAAATTTGTGACTTCGTTTCTCATTTCGTAATATTTTCGGAAAATTCGTGATCTATTTCCGATTTTTTTACTTTTGTAACCTGTAGATACAAATATAAAAATACAAACGTCAATCGCGATCCATTCCTACACCGCGGTAGCAGAAAACTGCGCCGCGGAAAACAACTGAAAGTCACGATTTGCATTCGAGTGATTTCTACCAAGAAAGGGGGAAATTAAGAGCCGTTGTGCGAAAACCGGGAGATTGAACGACTTACCCGGGAGACCGGGAGATATAGCGAAAAACCGAGAGAGTTGGCAGCTATGCAATGTAATTAAGCACAAAATAATAAAACAAAAACAGCATACAGCTGTTTCAAGAATATGTTGGATCCCCTTCTCCAGTCCAAGATGCACCAACAAGACACAAAGTCAAAAAGACAAAAAGGCTCTCTGCATTTATATATTTTGGATTGCGGATTTGTTGGTGCATCTTGCACTGAAGAAGAAGATCCAACATATATTCAAAATGCATATCCAACATATATCAAAATTCAGTCAATTAGATTGGTGGCATGATCTATTGCACATGTACTAAAACTAAAACAATTTTTCAGATTGCTAAAACAATTTTTTAAAGCATTTTATTGATAAATAAAATCAATTTTGATTTTATTTACCAATTTATTTCATGGATAAGAATACAAAAATCACCAAAATTCAGCTAAATGGATTGCTGGTGCCCTCTACTGTTGCATGTTGCTAAAACTAAAACAAATTCAATTATTTCCTTAATCTGGTCACCAGTTGAAAATTTGAATAAATGAATTCAATTAATTCCCTGTTTTAATTTCCAAGAAATGCTGGATACATTTTCCAGTCTTAAATAAAAGCTGGCATATGAAAATTGAATAATAAATTATCCAGGGGCATAATAAACCTTCTTTCGTCAGATCAGTTAAGCAGTGTGTATTAACTGAAAAATTAAATGGAATTCCAACAGAAATTGTATAGAATCTTTTGGTTACTACATACGGCTTTTTGGAACTTGCAAAAGAAGGGCCCCATAATGCTTTTGAAATAACAGTTGTCACCTAATTTTAACATGACTGCTTTCAATAAGGCAGTACATATCGTTTGAAAATTATAAAAATGGTGATACAATTAAAGAACGTGGATTGTCGTGATGGGTACTAAGTAATGAAAGGTCAGAAACCATTGCTCTAAAACACTGTTTCCAAAGCGGGTTTCACAAATAATACAGAAAGTATATCTTATAACAAAGAAAATATTTCCGGCATCTCGTTTAATCTGGGAAAGCTGGTTATTTTTTTCACCTCAATAATATGTGATCTTTTCTCCACTTACATGGAGCACATGCCCAATGCCTATCTTGTTCAACACCTATAAGTTCTTCATTGCACTTATGTAAAGAGTCATCTGTTAAGAAACTCTCAAATCATTAGAGTTTTACAACTACAATTTATTATTAGTCATATTCACTAGTATCAAATGGTACTGCACGGCTTTCCCAGATTAAGGAAATTTTTAGTAAAACCTGATGCTTAGAGGTTCATAAATTTTTTGGAATTACTATGAGATCTTTGAATTTAAAAGTTTGAGTACCACTGCTTGAAATTATTAATACATTTCTGACTAACTATTTTGAAAATGAAGTACAAATGATGATATTTTTTTAATAATTGAAGGAATTATTATTAGTTGGTAATGTCATTACACCATAGCTGCCAACTCAAAGAAATAATAAAAAAAAGATTTTTTCTTCAGAAACTGATTTATGGTGAAAATATCATTATAGCACAGGTTTTGAGTTTTGCAATATCTAATAGAAAAGGGGAATTTTATTTTGTTATAGGATTTTTTTTTTAAATAAAGCACTAATGTATTAAAACTTGGAAGTAAATACTCATAAAATTATATTTATAAATAGGAATTTTCTTAGCAAATTATGAAAGGATTTGTCAGTCAAATTTAGGGTTTCATTTAAAAATCTCCATATTTCGGTATTTTGGTTAAAACTAAAAAATAAAAGGAAATATTTTTATATTCGCAGGCAGTTTAGGAGGAACAAAAAGTCTTCTAAAAAAATTGACAGGTATGCATTACACTATATGTATCAACAAGAGAAAAAAGTACTTACTTATTCAAAGTAATTTCATAATTATTTTCTTGATTTTTTAATTTGTAGTTTAAATAATCTAAAAATGTGTTCCAGATATCAAGACAAGAGAAAAAACCATCATGACTAGGCTGTAAAAAAGATAAATAACAAAGTTATTAATAAGTTATTCATTTTTTTTTTTTAAGTTTTTAAATTTTGAACTATAAATTTGTGTAAAAATGTTGCACCTGTTGAAAAGTATATTTGAACAAGAGAGCTAAAAATTCTAAGATGGGAAACTGCGAACTACTTTCAAATCGTTTCAGATGCAAACTGACGAAGAGTTGTAGGAACTCTGTGAACTTTTCAACATACCTGAAAAGTAGTTCATAAAATGAAGATATGCAGTAACTACAGAATAAATAATGATTTCACAATTCTTTTTAAATTAACACATTGCAAATAAAATATAGAATGATTAATCGCAATTGCAATAAAAACAAAAGACATTTATATATAATATATATAATAATATAAAAAAACATTACATTTTAATTTAAAAAATTCGGATAAAACATTTTATTTGATAGAATGGACAATAACAAATATCACAATTTGTTGTGATATTTATTACAACCCACAATTTGATATGTAATAATAAATATAACAATTTCTCATTATATGTATTATAGCCTATGATGCGGAATGCAATAATAAATATCACAACAAATGTTATGTGAATATTTTCCCACAATCTAAAATGTTTAAATATGGTACAATGATAATATTTTGGTAATAGTTTATCATAGTATACCACTTAGAAAGTCCTCTATGAAAACTATCTCTTTTTGGCAACATGAATATAATTGGGCCCATAACTAAAAATTTCTTTAAAATATTTGTCTGCATATAACTATTAACACCGTTATTGGTACACACTATTATTTGCTACATACATCCTACACAAATATCATAAAACACTTATCTTTCTAAATGTGTTTGAAGTGCTAACCTTAAAGTGAAATAATTGCGAGTTCTTATGACACTACCAGCATTTTAATGGCACAAAGGGTTTAATGGTTGTTGTTGAGACCCAGACCGTTCGACCTACCAGAAAGGTGTAAGGTAACTGTTTGGACAACCGAGAAGTGTCACTCAATTTAGACCGAAACCCAGGGGGCATCCACAGGGACCGTACCCTCCTTCCCCTACTACCAACCTCTCGGAAAAACTTACATACCCACATGTTTAACGTGATCGTACTCCGCGTGAACACGGCGGCAGTTTTGGCAGTGGCGGGAATCGAACCCGGGCCTACCGAGTGCAATTCCCGCACGCTAACCACTGGGCTACCGCACCCAAGGGTTTAATGGTGTAACTTTCAAAGTTATATGAATGTTACTTTCAATAAACTTTTATTCTGGTACATAACTTTCCTTTCATACTCAAATTTGTGTTCCCTTTTATTACTTGTATTATTAAAGTGAAATATACTTGCTTTATCATGAAAATAAATAATAGATACTTATCTAAAATTTCATTAAATTTGAAGCTTTGCTTTAATTGTATTTTTCATTTAGTAATTTGGCAAAAATTTAGTTATTGGTATGGCAATGGCTTGTTTGATTTTACAGACAAAAAATACTTGTTTCCCATAATTACTTCTTTAAATAATAACAAAATTAGTTTCATATTGCAATACATGGAGAAATGATTGTTGTCGGAAATAAATAATAAAATAAAATAAATAAATGTTCAAACACAAAATGTTGCAAAAATGTACAAAAACATTATAAAACAATCTATGGCCCAAGTTATAAAATACATGTAATATACAAATATATAGACTGCACTCTTAAATTTTGTATTTTACATTAACTATTAGTTGAGATCTTTAATTAACAGAAAAAAGCTTACAGAAATATCATAATTTATAAAGAAAGTAAAAAATGCAGTGTTTTTGATTAATCCACTGTCAACTAAACATTTATTTTCATATTGATCCTGCTCCAGTGCTATTACTAATATTTCACTCATTATAGAATTTTGACACTTTGCCCAATACTCATTGCTTTTATAGCTAGATTATCCACACAATCTTAGAAATTTCATATTATTAAAGATCTTAACTAAATCAAGAATGAAATAATTGAAGTTTAGAAATCCTAGCTGCTGTGCATCCATGAAAGTCTGAAGAATACAACTGAATATAAATAACAATATAAAAAATTCACTCAAACTGCTATCTAAAATAATCTTACATAATGAAAACAGATATTTGTACGTATATGTGTCTGACTGTGTTGTCATGAAGAATCAAAGCTTCAGATAGCAGCAAAATCAGGTACAGTGGTATTTGAAATTCTCTGTCAACATGGTTCTTCATTTTTTTTAAATTTATTATTATTTGAATTAGCTTAAAAATTATGAACATTAACATCAAAAAATCTGTTGAAATTTTAGCTTTAAAATCCATTATTCCAGCAACTGGTTTTTCTAATGCAAGAGATACAAAAGCAGATGTTCTGTGAATGGTCAGTGATCGATGAACCAAACATTTATCAGGAGAAGGTCTGTAGTTCAAAATGAAAAATTTTAAATTTCTGATTAGATATTATTTTGATTGTTTAAATGAAAGATTATTTCATTATTATAAGCATTCTGCAAAAAATGAGCTTTAATTACACAGACTTTTAAAAATAGCATATAAAATTTTAATTTATATTCTTGGTTAGCATTTTATTATTATTATTGTTATTATTATTTTGTTTTTTCAAAAATTACATCACATCTTCCATTTTACACTTCCAAGTAATTTCTTCACAAGTAATTTCCGAGGGGCGCGGTAACCCATTGGTTAGCGCGCTGGAGTTGCACTCGGTAGGCCCGGGTTCGATTCCAGCCACTGCCAAAACTGCCACCGTGTTCATGCGGAGTACGATCACGTTAAACATGTGGGTCCGAAAGTCCTTCCGAGAGGTTGGTGGTAGGGGAAGGAGGGTACGGTCCCTGTGGATGCCTCCTCCACTGGGTTCCGGTCTAAATTGGGTGGCACTTCCCGACCGTCCAAACGGTTACCTTACACCTTTCTGGTAGGTCGGACGGTCTGGGTTTCAACAACAACAACAAGTAATTTCCGATTAAAAATGAACCTGTTTAATGCAGAATCACAGTGTTTTAGTTTCAATTTAGATGTATTTAGGTACCCAAATGAAGCCTGCCTGTGTACTTTGGACATAGTATCCTTCTGAAGACGGATAAATGAATTTAATTAATCCCTGCTTTAAATCCTGAGCAGTAGCAAAGCATGAAGGAAATCTGAGTAGGCAGTGTTTACCAAAAAATAATCTGCTACCAAGTTACTTTCTTTGTATTCATCAACGAAATTTAATAAGTGCATAAAATGTCTCTTTTAATGTATAACTGAAGTGACAGTTCCTCGGTAGTGGGTTGTTTAAGTAGCCACTGCTTCCCTAAATTTTTTCCACAATTCCTCACTGCTCCTGAGAAAATTCAGGTACATATTCTAGTTTTAAATATAAATACATCAGTAAAAAAAATGCAGTTCATAGTATCAACCAGTTTTGTAGACCAAAATTGACTGATACTTTCAATCAATTGATTAAACTATTACTAACAAATTATTTTGTTTTAGATTATAAACAATAAGTTGAACATATTTTAAAATTGAAAACCAACAAAAATATATTACATGTCATCGATATCTGCCAGTGTATGCCTTCCAGGTGAACTTTTGGAATTATCTTTAGTTAAATTTTGCAATAAGTGAAATGTATCTTGAAACACTTGCAGTAGAAAACCTTCATAATCGGCAGGAATGCAATGTTTCGACATAATTTCATTAATGCAACCCATAGCTTGAATTCCTAAGTCTGTGTTCCTCCTTAAAGTTTGGACATGTTGCATTCCAACATTCATGACCTAAAATATATGAATTTCAAATAAAATATTTCCTAACTGCAACATTTAGAAGAAAAGCATAGTCAAATATTCTTGAATTTATTAAAAAACAATTATAAGAGTTTTTACTATTAAAATTAAAGGCAACCAAAGTTGGTTAATTAAAATATCTTTAATAAAAAACACCATCAATGACGTACATAAAAATTACACAACCCGAGCACTTTCAAATATTATTACGTCCTTCATCAGTGGCAAAGTAAAATGTAGGCGATGAACATGAGCTTTAATACACAGGCCACAACCGCGAAAGAAGATTTGCATATTAATCATTTTAAAATCAATACATTTAAAAAACATAATTTAATTACAAAATACATAAATGATGAGAGATCATAAAATACAGGGTAACCAATAGATGTGTCATCAGAAGCAAAAAAAAAAGTACTTTATATCCAGAAGATTATACAAAGGTTTAACATGCAATGAGTCGAGAACAAGATGCCAAGCATAACTGAGGGTCTGAATGGGATCAAAATAGCAAATAGAATCATGGTAAATATAAATGAAAAGGAATTCATAAAGTATGTAATAATGTCTGACAGTGCTCCGGTTGTGTAATTTTTATGTACATCATTGTAGTGTTTTTTATTAAAGACGTTTTAATTTTAATTAACCAACTTTGGTTGACTTTATTTTTAAAGTTTTTGCTAAAATGACATGTTTTCCATACAATTTTATTAGTTTTTAATATACTAGGGGGCTCCACCCCCTGCTTGCTATGCTCGCCAATCCACTTGCTGATGCTAGAGTTCGCTCCGCCAGCACTTACGTGAAGCCTGCTATGCAGGCATAATATGCAAATGGGTACTGTCCTTGTTAACTAATATTCACCAGCCCTAGAACTCACTTTGTTAGCTCTTCCAATCTGGATGGTGAATATGACCATCTATGTGTCCCAGGCTCATGGATGCTCATAGAATCCCGGGCTCCACCCTCCATTGGCTGCCTGTCATTAACCCCGTAACTTTATTCACGAATCGGGAGGCTTCGCCTCCTAATCGCTGTCGCTCTCTTATGCTCGCAGAATTCCGGAGTACCGCCCTTCACTTTCTGCCACTCATTCACCCCGTAACTGGATTCGCAAGTCGGGAGGCTTTGCTTCCTACTTGTTGACACTCGCTAAGCTGACTTTACTACTTGTTGACACTCGCTTCCTACTTGTTGACACTTACTTCCTACTTGTTGACACTCGCTAAGCTGATGAGCATTTTCATGCCACTTGCTAAGCAGGTGTAATGCATCCATTGGGGAGCATTCTCTGTTAACTGACATTCACCAGACCTAGAACTCGCTTCGCAAGCTTTTTCAATTTGGATGGCGCACACGATTGCCTAAGTGTCTCATGCTCGCTGAAGCTTGCAAAACCCCAGGACTCCGCCCTC
The DNA here is from genome assembly GCA_951213105.1 of Amaurobius ferox. NCBI lineage: Eukaryota > Metazoa > Arthropoda > Arachnida > Araneae > Amaurobiidae > Amaurobius > Amaurobius ferox. The sequence continues at coordinate 106,484,577 of OX578135.1, forward strand.
CATTGACTGCCACTTGCTAATCGCAGTTTGCCGCAGAAGTGATGTCCCTATGGGGCTTCGTATCATTATCAGCTGGCGATTACCAACTCCCTTAACTTTATGAACAATGTCACCAAACTCAGTTCGAATATCGCTTCATGAGGTGGGAGGCTTTGTCTTCTACTTCCTGATGCTTGCTTAGACAGCATTGCGAATTCTTTCGTGTCGCCTGCTATTAAGAATGATAGTTTATTGTATTAGAAAGAAACGGCAAAATTTCATAACTGTAGGTTTTGCTGCTTGTTTGCTACAGTTTCATAATATGTGTTACATTTTCAGTATAGAGATATTTACAACGATAAAACATTTAATTGTTGTGCAATATAACAATGAAATCTTGATGTTCATGACAACAATGGTTATGAAACACTCTGTTTCTCAGAATAAGCGATAAGTCATATGATTGTCATTAATTCACATTTTCCCAAGTGCACTACTAACGTTGCAGTCATGTTTAGAAATAAATATCTATACTTTTAAAGTTTTTAATGCTTCAATAACTCGGTCCTCGTTTATTTTGTAATGTTTCTGCCAGAAACCAATCAGAAAGAAGCTAGCAATTGTCTCGACTAATTAAATCTTCACCCAAAGAGAAGGAAAATTTTCAAGTGCATAAAAAATTAAATAACTCATTAACTAAATCGATATTTAAGAAAAGGGCTCTGTTCTGCAAAAACTCAACTATGTACGCACATGTCAACAAAAATTGAAGGTATTCCTATCACTAGTCTGTCCAGGATGCAAACTCGCAGCTCAAAAACAGTTTATATGAGTGTGTTCCCTTAATATTTCTCTACAAATATACCAACTTTCATATTTTTATATGCTATAGATTTTGCAGTACGTGACAGAGAAACATGAAATTTGTCAAACAGCAGCATCAGCTACTTTTTTTTTTTTAATATAGTGAGATTTGAGAGACATAAAAATATAAATGCATATTAAGCTTAAATAAGTGTAATATTAATTGAGTATAATTAAAGCAATACACAACAAGTAGAAGGAAAGCACTTTTAAAATGTGATAACATTTAGTAGGGAAGAGTGGGGAAATAGTGAGTGCATGGTGGGAAATTGTGTGACTTTCAAAATTTACAGAAATATTTGATAGAAGAATTTTATTTATCAAACTAAAATTATTGGTCCACTAACTTTAAGCTCTTGTGACAGCTCTGTGTAACAAACATAAATATTCATAGTAGCACTGTTTCGTCTGTGAAATACAGGAAAACATGTTTTTGTTATTTTGAACTCTCAGGGAAAATATTCTACAGTTCTGAAATTATTTTTAACCCTTTCGCAACGGTTGCCACGCTCGCGCATCAGCTGCGAACTTGCATTCAAGGATGGCCGCCACACATTCGTGGCGGAGAAAACTGTACACTAAAAGACAGGTGCCACGTACGCGCGTTTTTATGTTGAACGTTTTTATTTGTCTACTACATGGCGTTAAATGTCCGTGCGAAGAACTCCAATGTATTTTGCAGATACTTGACCTTGGCATAGGAAGGATCCAATTAATCATTTCTCCATTCGGAGTAGTGAAACATGGTTTGTAATATAAACAAATAGAGCACTTCTCGAACCATCAGCTATTTTATAATTGAGTTCCGGTTCTCGTTTTGATTTCAGCTTAATGATTTCGTTAGTGAATCATTGGAATACAAGAGAGTATTTTTTTTTTTTGGGGGGGGGGGGGGGGGGGGGGGTTTAGAGGCAGTGAAATTATTCGTTTTTTTCGGATAAAAGAATGGGAGCAACTAACGAGTATTTTGTATTCAGATTTGTATGAAAAATATACATCACATAGAAAATAAATATTTCTTTTATTCCTGAAAAGAGTAGATTTCTGTGTTGAATAGGTGATTTTTAATGAATTTTTTTCGAGAGTAAGGCTAGTGCAAAAAATTTGCCATCATTTGGGAACAGTTCGGAAACGCAGTGCTCCGTCCTTTGGGCCACAGCAGTTTCGGAATGCCGCCATCGCGAAAGGGTTAATTTCCAGATAGTTCCCAAACCGATCAATCACAACTATCTATTTATATTTCAGACAGTGAATAGAGATGCAAGTTTTTATTCCCGCCTCTATTAGAAATCAGGACTTGATTTCTAACTTTTCATTTCCACTTTTGAACTGCTACAATTAACATTATACATCTTTAAAATTTTTAAAAGGTCCAAGATAATTTAATTTCTTTTGCATATTTTTGTTTTCAAGGTTTGTAGTTGTGTAAGTTTGTTGTGTTGTGTATGACATGTGACTTAGAGGTGGGTGGCTCAAAGAGAGCCTAGCACAGCAACCAAAGGTCTATTGTACTGTCTTGTGTGGTGTATACACGATAGCTGACTTCAAAAAGCTAATGATATTTTGCATATACATGTTAACTTAATCACATTTTTTAAATTCAATAAATTGGGATTTTATGAGGTTTAATAAAATTTAATAAATAAAATACTTAAATTAAAACCGTAAAAATTTATCATTTAACAAAATTGTTAAAATTTGCTCTCAAATGTTTTCGGAACCAAAAGTAACTTTTTATTTAAAGTACTTATCTGACCACAAACTGAAAATTCAAAACCTTTTATCAAAACAGGATAGTAGTGTTTAAATTCCACCTCCCTATTCAGCATTTATTAACAAAATGAAATTATAAGCTGGGAAAATCTCTTGCTTTCTTTTTTGTGGTGGCTTATATTTAGACATTTTGGTCAGATTTTGTAAGCAAGCAAAATAAATACTGAATAATCTACACTTGTCTCATTACATAAGTGAATATTAATGATATTTACTAATAAAATATACCAATTTTATTCAATGTTTAGCTTCATTAGAAATAAAATGTTAATTAAATATCTGAATCAAAAAAGAACAATGTTTGAATTAAAAAAGATATCAATAATTTTAAAGAAGAACATTAAAAACTGATGAGTATTTTTTTACCTTTTAAGCATTGTTAGTTACCAGTACTGCTCTGAGGATATAAAAATGAAGAGTATCTGCATGAAGTGCAGAAACAAAATTTGTTGCAAACTTTTAAAATGTACGATAACAATAAAATAACAGTATTTAAGAGGACACATATGTCTAGGATTTGTGAAAATAACAGGTTTTTGTTCTTGGATTGTGGAACAATGTTTATAAACAATTTCTAAGTATATTTTTTAAGCAAAAGTGTATATAATAAAATGCAAGTTACGAATTTTTTGTTGAAAAAAAAAGTGAAATTCTGCAAAGTGGCAGCTATTTCAGTTTCTTCTATTTGTCAACTGCCTTCTATATAAAATCAATATAATATATTTTCAATATAATAAAAAATCAATATAACTAAAAAATAATCTAAATTTCAATATAACTAAAAAATAATCAAGGTAAATCTTAAAGATTAAAATTATATGCAGTTAGCATAAAATCTTACATTCAATATGTGAAAAAAAAAAAGCAGCTATAAGAATGAAAATCAATTATTTTTCACACAATAAATAGTTCATGTTTGTGATAAAATTACAAGGAATGCCTGAATCAAAAATTGACTTCATAACTAATTGTGTATTACTGTCTGGAAACATGCCAAATTTTAAAGAAATCCATCAAAAATTGGCTGCTGTGATATCATGAGTCTATTTTCAAAAGCGTTTTCAAGAAAAAACATTCAAAGTTTTGAAAACGCAGTCTCAAGCACTTGTACTTGTGTCTGTATAATCACTATATTTTAGCCATTTCCATTAATTTTTATGAAATTTGAGCAGAATATCAAGACATTGTACTTTTAAAAAATGTAAAAAATAAATAAAATAATAAAGACATCTAGGTGTATGAAACTTAACATAACTATTGATAAAGCAAATTATTTGAGCATAATAGGAACAAATATGACAAAATAAACATATTATGATGGTATATGCAACAATAAAATGGCTATTCATACTTTGTCTGAGAAGTATTTGTAAAATTAACTAAAACTTTACAAGCAACTTCCTTACTTTTACCCAACTCTGGATATAATATTAAAAAAATTCAAAAGAAGCTATAAAAATAATTGCAAATTATGGGTAAAAACTAAGAAGCAGCAATTAAAATTATGTGCAAAGCTACCCTAGTGTTACCCCTAGTTAGTGTTGGAAAAAAAGTGAGCGTAGTAACAAATGCATTAATACGACACCACTATCTCCTCCAGAGCAAGAAAAGACATACATCAATGCTTACAGGTTCAGGGTGACAGCCAAAACTAGCAAAGTGAAATACTGTAGTTAGCAGGGAAGATGTAATGTAGGAAGACAACGGGATCCAGCTAAGCAACTGTGCAAGACACCGAAGTGAGAGGACACTAAGTTGATGAGATTCAGCATCTAAAGGAGGCATGCAGTGGAATGGATTTTTAGTAGCGGACTTAAACATACCACTAAGTAGACTACCTGTGGAGAAAAATAAAAACATGCAATCAATAAAAAGTTAGTAATAAAATCACTATTGAAAATCAACAAAGAAGCTTATTTTTAAAAAAATGTATCTGTATACATAATCATTAAAACAAAATACAGCAATTTCTTGATTCTGACAGTTCTATAAATGTGTTCAAGGGTCTTCATGGAGTATTTTCACAAAAGTGCTGCACTGTGCGGTTAAAAATGGCATATTGTAGTTATTCCGCTGTTAGAAACACAAAAATATGGGACCTACATGCCCATACAAGACCTTGGTAAAGGGGGGAGGGGTGCTAAGAGACATCATAAAATATTAAGAGACAATATCCAAGATATCACCAAGCTTGCTACCAGGAGTTTGAGTAGATCTGGTGGTGTAAAATGCATATCCGGTTTCACTACGAAGAAATTCATGTTGTACTCATTCCTTGGAAAATATCATCAGAGATGCTGTAACCTACATTGAGCATCCAAAGAGTATAACTGTTACAGCCAAATTCAAACTATGCACACTAAAATTTAGTTATCACATTTCTTAAAGCTTTGGCTTCATTGAAATACACACAGGCAATGTTAGTGAATTAAGTGAATCCTACTCAGTAAATAGTGATAATGATCTCCTGAACATAGATGAATAGCTTAATATGAAGATGAAAATTCCAAAGGGGATGGAAATGCACAAATAAAGAAGATGACAGTAAAAAGTTACAAACAATATATTGGCCAGTTGAGGAGGCAAAACAATAAATAGATGCTGATTCCATAAGACAAGATATAATCACCTCTGCTGATCCCATCAAATGCAAAATTCAAATTCAGCAATGGATAAAGTACCAAGCATTTACAAGTTTATTTATAAAGAAAAGAAGAAGAATAAAACTATTTTAACTGCATTGTTTACAATTTTTTCCAAAGAAAAAATTTCTATATTTCCATAAAAAAAAAACTAATTATAATCATTATTAAGCCTTTGATTATTGCAAAGGTTATGTTTTCACTATCCTTTCTAGGTATATGCCATAATAATACCATAAAATCATATATAATTAGAATATGAGTGGGCATTTTGGAAATTTTAAGATGCATTATGGTATTTCATATCGATTACCATGTTTGATTTCTGCAGTTTTTATTATCATGGTGATTTCACAAGATAAATTAACTACGAAAATCAAGAGATTACTGCATACAAAATAATTTGTGTTTTTTAATAAAATTTGTTAATATAAATTACTATGAACTCCAAATATTGTAAAATAAGTTATGATTGATATGACGAACTGAATGGATTAGATTTGCTTTATTTTGTCCTACAACTTGAAAAGCATAAGAAAACCAGCTACTTTTTTAGAAAGTATCATGTATAGTATTTCCAGGTACATGTACATTGTATAACTCAGAAAGAATATAAAATCCTAATAAAATGTTTAACAGCTCCAAAAAAATGAATGACAGTAAACATTTAACTTTGATAACTGAAAAATTATGGAGTACAATACATCTACTCATAAACAAAAAAATCAAACCCTTTAATAATGGGTGCCAATATGACTGCTTATTACTTTCCTTATATACATAGTATAATGTATGAGGAAAGTATTGTAAAGGGGTCGAAAATTCGAATTCTCGATGGGAGAGCATGTTTCAAGCATCCCTGATCACAAATTGAACATTTTTTAGGTGATGTCTGTGTGTGTATGTTAGTGAGTTTGTGGAGATGATATCTCACAAAAGAATGGAGCGATTAGAATGAAATTTGGTACAAAAATTACAATCTGTGAATACTGAAAGCCTGTTGTTTTTAAACACAATCGAAGGTTTAGAACCCTCCTAAATTTTTGAGTGAAATTTTGAAAAAATCAAAACCTTTAATAAAGTTATGCAAATAGACATTTCTTATGTAATTTTTCTTTAGAAAACAATTGACATAAACTTTAGAACACTAGCATAAACCGTTCTTGAGATATTGCACATTTTTCAAATAAATTTATCAAAAAATCTCATAAATTAAAAAAAATATTAACTGTTGAGAAACACATTCACTTTTCATATGTAATGTCATGTGATAAATTTAGTGACATCATTCTCGTGGATCTAGCTCATTCCATTCATGAGAAAAGTTACTTTGAGTAATACTTTTTTATTTAAATGCCAATAGTCATTTATCTGCTATAAGAATAACTTATTTCTCCATCCATAACGCTTGGCGAGATTTTGGCAGAATGTCACTAACTTGGCAATTTTTTTAAATGTTGCCAAATTAACGAACATTTCGTTAAACGGATAAAAATGACGGCTAATTGACAAAAATTCAGTATCTTGGAAAAAATATAAGTATCTACTATAAGAATATTATTTTTTATGTTTAATATAAAAGTAGTAAATTTATTGCATTATATATAAGGAAAGTCATGTGCTGCCCACATCAGATTTTTTTTTTTTACTGTTCAGAGGTTAGTTCGAGGTGTTACCAAGGTAATAAACTCTTAACTACACATGAAAAAAATGTGTTCCGGATATATATATATATATATATATGAACAATTAACTTTTGGATTAATAAAGTTGTTATAACAATGTACCTAGTTGCAATGTTTCAAGGAATTTTTTTTAATAAATTATAGCATATGATAATTTGTTAAAAAATTCAATGTTCGCTACATTTATCATTAAGTTCTGCATATATTTTAGACCTACAGGAGCTTCTGTACATGTTTTATATTTCAGCTGGTTGACTCTGCAACATAACTTTCACCAGTTTGTTTTCTTCATTCGAAAAGCTTTGAAAATATTTCTTTAGTCTATATACTCATAAATTTTAATGTACTCATGCAAATTTATGATATTAAATCTTGACGTTTGAATAATTTTATTGAAATCTCCTTCCTGTTGAAGAATTTCATATTTTATGTTAATTGGAGTGAGATGCAGTTTTTGATAATGATAGCAAGAAGAATGTATAGAAAATTTTGTGGCTATCAAAACACTTACAGCTCTGTTCAGCTTGGGTGAGAAAAAGTTACTACAACTTATCAATAACACCTCGAAAAGCTTCTTAAATCCAATAATATCTTGAAGTGCCACAACACCCTTGAAAATGTGAAAATTTGGAAGAAAATTGGCTATACATTAAACAAGAAAGATCAATCATGCATAAAGCATAGATTATGAAACACTTTCCAAATTCAATGCAATTTCATTTAAACATCTCTAAACTGTGATACATTCTTCGGTAATATTTTTAAAATTATCACAATACTACATTAATTTGTTATATTTAAAAACTTAAAAGTTCATTGAAAAAAAAATGAACTTTGTTCAAATGATGTCAATTAAATATAAATCACTTGGCTCCTCGGTAATGTTTTTAACATTATCATAATACTACAATAATTTATTATATTTAAAAACTTCATCAAAAACAACTAAAATTTATTCAAATGACTCCATCAAAATATAAAATGCCTGGCTCTCTCTATAAAAGCAGCATTTCATTCATAAACATTTTCCCATTCATTTCATTCATCACAATACTATAATAATTTATTTTATTTAAAAACTTTATTTAAAAGACCATGGAGGTACAAGTAATTAAACTCTATGCTAAAAACTTTACCGAAAAAAATTGTCCTTCTCGCTGTAAAATCAATGAATATTTCATTCATATCAGCTATGCATACTCCATGAGCTAAATAATTTTGCGTTAAAGAAATGAGGCAATTATGCAACTCATTCAACATATTTTGCTGTTTACATTTTACATAAGTGAAAAATAGGGCTTCGTTGTAGAAATAATCAAATTTGGATGATCATTTAAACTCAAATATATTGTAATTGCGTTGTTTCAGTATGTAGATGCACAGAATTTAGGCAAAAATAAAGTGGTTTTAGGAGGGATACAACACTCAATATGAATTAAAAATAACTTCAAAAATCACGATTTTGAGACAAGATAGATGCCATATTTCATTTTGAAGTGGGTCACGTGATCTCTTCATATAATGGTCATGTGATCGCTTCATATAAGAGGTGTAATTATTATTTTAATTTTTATTTAAAAAACTACTGAATATATTTCGCTGAATTTTTTTTTTATATATTTTATGGGATAATTTGAATATTACCTAAAATTTTCGAAGCAATTTATGAATTTTAAATCCGCTTAAAAAATATTTGAAAAATTAGGTCCCATAGGATTCAATGTATATCATTTTTTCAACCCGGATTCGATCCAAAACTAATTGTGTGATATTATTCATTTATAGTCCCATAGGTCCCACAGACCGTCTGAACAACATACTAAAATTTCATTTTGATTAAGTCATTTTTACGGCAGTTATCGTGCTAACGGACAGACAGACAGACAGACAGACAGACAGACAGAAGGAACAAAGTCATAAACACTATTCAACTTTGTTGTAAAGTGTTAAAAATGCAATGTGTTGTGATTTGAATTTTATGTATAGCTTTGGCTTAAATTATTCACATATAAGTATTAACAACAAAAAAAAAAAAGTGACTGACATATGTTGCTATCTTGAAATGCCACAATCAAATAAAAATTTACTGAAATTAAATGAAAAAAGCTATACTAATTGTGCTATGGCTCTTTAGTTATAAACCACAGCAAATGGCGAAAGAAGAGGCAGAAATTTCAAAAGCAACTTCAGTACAGCTAAACACTATTATGCTGCAAGCAGTGCAGAACTCCCCATCCTATCAATATCCTAGAAGAATATGTAATTTTTTCAAAGGAACAAAATTCTGTATATTTGGGTCCCATCACACATTTAGCAGGAACTTGCTTGAGTTTTAAAAACTGCATAATAAACTTTTTGTTTAAAGATGGGTATTACAACAGATGATTTGGTCACTGTAGAATGTGATGGAACTAATGTAAATATAGGTTGGTAAGGTGGTGTAATTTGCATATTAGAAGTGCATTATAACAAGTCTTTTCATTGGCTTGTGTGCCTTCTGCACACAAATGAACTTCCACTGAGGCACCTGCTAGGGTGACTACTGCCAGCCCAATTGTACATTTCACTAATTCATCTATCTGAAAATCTTGAACCCTAATCACATACATAACTGAAGTTTATGCACCGGTTTGGCTCAAAATCGAAACCGAATCAGGATGTTGTTGTTGAGACCCAGACCGTCCGACCTACCAGAAAGGTGTAAGGTAACTGTTTGGACGGCTGGGATGTGCCACCCAATTTAGACCGGAACCCAGTGGTTGTGAACACTCTCAATATTTCTGTAAAATTATTGTATTTAGCAGATATCTTCTTCAGAATATTAAAAATGCAGTTGATGCTGTAATACAGAGGAATACATTTTTTGCACAGAATATGTTGTTAGCCATGCTGACAAAGAAAGTACTGTTGGATAGCCAGCTGTTTGCTGTATACTGAAGGCCAAGAATCAGCAGAGACAAATGGAAGACATTCAATGTTTCAGTATTGAACTTTGAAGCCAAAGAATATAATGAAATGATGTCCCAAGAATTATGCAAATGTTCAACCTCCTTTGATAAGATTGATTAGTAAAGATGAGATCATGAAATGTTTTAATGAAGATTGAGTTCTAACTTTATGAATGTGTTACGTTGCATTCGAAATTCTGAATGGTGTTTTCGCTTAGTAACCGATGCTTCTACAGCTATTTAGGAAAATAATAGGAATAGATGCATTCATTTTCGACTGAAATTATGGTCCATAATACATACGTTTAACAAAAAGATAGATTATAATCTTTTCCACTAGCTTATCTGCTTTTTTCAACTAATCTTATTTGCTCTGCTCTTCCACTTAAACGTTATTCCAAAATATTATTAGAAATCAAATTCTTTTTAGAATGTCCTTATTGACACAAAGTTTCAACTTTCCCTTACCCAAGTTTAGTATAATTTACAAGAAAATCAAATTCTACTTTTTTCACCCCTCCCTCATGTATAGTAAGCTCTGACTGTTTGGGAATTTTTTTCTGGTCATTGGCCATTATTCCTCAAAAGTTAAATCAAATATAATCTTTATGGGCACAGTCTGGGTTGAGTAAAAATAGTCATTATTTGGAGGGTATCACTGTTTAGAGGTTATTGTTATGTAATGTTTCACTATATTAAAAAAATTACTTAAATTGCGACTACAAAAGCATTTGTAGTAAAGCTACATAACCTTTCATTCCATAGGCTGAGTAAAATTTGCCCAGCTACTTTTACTTTATCGGTTACAGCACATATTTATTTTTTTATTCTAAAAGTGTTTAAATGTTTTAATTGCTAATCTGTTAAGCATAATTTTATACTTAACTGGAAACAATATCATTTGTCACGAATAAATATTTTTGTAGCCTAGAGCTGGTTTTGAAATTAGGGGTAAAAATTACCCAGCCTGTGGATTCATGTAACCTTTTCAAATCTGTGGAATGGAGGGTTAATAAATATAACAAATTAAGGGTGTCAACTGGTTTTGAAGGCCTAAAACAGCCTCCTTCTGGACAAAAAGGCAGTGTGGCTACATAAACCAAAGCATGAAGCCATTTTTGTTAATTAAATTACAACAAAAAATAAATGAAATTAGAAAACATATTTATGTTTATGAACTTCTGATAGCACTACATCTAACAATTTGGTTAATAAATTTGTCAATGAACAGAGTATCTGTGGCAAATTAGATTGCAAAATCAAAATTAAAATGTTAAAATTATAACAAAATGATTATGCTATGCATTAATGAATCTTAAATGTGTAATATAAAATATTACCCAGTTTCTCTTAAAATTTTATATGAAGATACTTAATTTTAGCACACTCTAATAAGTTGTTGTCTATCATATTTTTACCATTCACTATATTAAACACTTAAAGCACATGCCTGTGTCTGATGCGAGCGAACAATACTAAGCACCCACACAATGCTATCTGTATAGTAAAATTTCCTTTGCTTGTGTGAGAGATAACTAATACTTAATTATTGGGTACTGTTGGTTTCGTTATTCTATAAGATGCTTATAATAATACTGAATTCCTAAAATAATGGCACTGACTGAACTGATGGCACCAATGGATGTCTGACTTTCTGTAATGTATACTGGTAAGAAAAACAAAGATGCTCCTTTTAGATACCGCACTATTTGTTGCAGCAAAGATGAGCAAAGGAAAAACTAGATATTATTGCAACATTGCAATGTAAGATTATATGCCAAGTTTTATAACATACCACATCAAGTTGAATTTTTAATTCATTGTTTGTATTTTTTATTATTGTGTGGTTTATAATATCATCAACAATTCTTTTTTATACTCTGAGGCACATAAGGTCTTCAATCTAGATTTTCAAGATACTCTGCGGTGTATAGCATTCCTTGCTTCGTGTTAGCTCACCTGTCCAGTTTCTCCTCTTTCAACCTCCATAATTTTTTCCCAAGCCATCCAGAGATGACTATGTTAAAGCAATACTTTCTGGACTCAATACATGACATGTGAGCTTCCCATCTTCTGATTTTTATTTCCTCGTGTATTGCTATGATTTTAGTTTTATTTAAAAGTTGCAATTTGTGATAATATTTTGCCAGAAACTCTTATTATGATTCTTAACACCTATTTATAACAATATTTAACTTATAATTCTGAGCCCTTGTAAGCTTCCATGTTTATACAGATCTATACAGAAAAACTGCATGAAAAAGAGACTTACATAAATTGAGTTTTGACTTTTAAAGTTATGTTTGCTGATCTACAGAGTTTGTTGAGATTTTTAAAACAGCTATGAGATTCAGAGATTCTTTGCACAATGTTTTCAACAGAACCACCTTGTTTATGTAGGACCCAGGTATGAAAAAATGTCAACATTCTCTACAGGCTCAGTTTTCAGTTAATTTCAATGTTGGACATTTTGTTTATTCTTAATATCTTTGTTTTATTTCGATTTATATGCAGACCCAACATTTCTGCATTTTCTTTAAAAGATGTACTTTCTGCTGCAGATCTTTTAGTATCTATAACAACATGGTTTATAATATGAAAGCATGTAAATATATAAAATATTTTGATTTTGACTGGCTTTATTAACTGTGAAAATGAAAATAAATACTTACCTATGTCACTGATAACTTTCAAAAAATGAATATATTCCTAAATAATAGCAATTATTAAATGCATAAAATAAAACACAAAAATAATTAATATATCAATTTAAAATTTTGCTAATAGCAATCATTTATTATATAAAATAAAACACACAAATAATCAATATATCAATTTAAAAAAATTTCTCTCCCCCCCCCCCCCCCACAAGGTAAAATGCATTTTCTACACCATTGCAAATATCAAAAATAAATTAAATATACCATAACACTCAATTTATAGAAATAAATAAATGTGATAATTATGAGTAAGAAAATTAAAATAAATTAGTGATTTAAGGAGTTAATTATAGTAATTTTTCAGAACAGATTATTGTGCCTATATAACTTGCAAACATAATAAAACATACCTGTATGCAGAGGGGAAGTACTAAAGAGCGATTGGCTGCTATTTTGGTAATGGGTAGGGGAAGGTGGTGGTGTAGCCGTTACCAAATGACTGTGTTTTTCCAACACAGATTCTAAATGACCTAGAATTTAAAACATAAAATATTAGTAAACAAGTTGATACCAGATAATCATAAAAGCAATATTTTTATTTAAAATATTAATTACTATATTATATGTAATAATTGACATCATAGGGGTATGTCCAAAGGAAGTTAGGGTTTATTCTCAGGACTCTCCACAAATTATGTACTTAAAAATCTGATGTGGGCAGCAAGACTTTTTCTATGTATACTTAAATGCATTTTTTTTTTTTAATTTGCATTCATTTGTATTCCATCACAGAAAATATTACTTCAAATGTATACCTATTTGAAATTATATAGAACTGACACTTAAAAAAATTTTTTGGGGGGGGGGGGACAACTTGCATTTGGCAACTTGACTCATTTTAAAATGACACCAAGTCATGAAAAATTTTAACAGAAATAACTTGAGAGCCCTTTATCTTAGTACAATAGGAAAAGGTTTAATTCATTTTGTTATTAAAATACACATATAAAACAAGCAAATATAATTAATACTAGCTGTAACGATGCAGAGCATCTGCACTCTAGTGTTTTTTAATGCTCATCATCTATTGGTAACTTACTATCTAATCTCTGGTGTGAGTTCCCATTCAACTTTTTAAAGCATTAATAGACAATAGTACTTAGTTATGTGTGTCTCACAATCATTATCAGAATGAAGGGATAGCTCTTGACCTAATATATCCAGATACATGGGAATTCATTATTATATGACCCTATATCAGAAACAAACCATATACTTTAATTTCAGATCAAATAATATATAAATATTGACAAATTTTATAATAACTTATTTATCTGCTATGATGCTTTCTAATTTTTTTTCCAATGTTCCAAAATGTGTAGGTTCATTAAAATCTGAGAGTCAGTTCTATGACCCCAGCACAATGATTTCCATTTACATATACCGTGTAGGGGAAATGACCAAATATTTAAAAAATAAAACAAAAATTTTGTCAAGAATGTTATTCACATCAGCATGACTGATCTGTTGCTAACCTGCATATTACTTAAGAAAATTTTATAAAAACTTGTAAAAGGAAAATCTCGAAAAAGATGTTTTTATTACTAATTATTGCACAGATGAACATAATAATATGGAATATGGATTGCGGTGTCTCACAATCTGGATATTTAGGGGCACAATTAAGTGTAATAAATGGCTAAGATTGCAATTATAAAAAGTGCAACCAATTCCAGCAATGAATTGTGAGTGTGCAACAAACTGCAACTTTATAGTCATGCTCTATTGCATTTGTGCTCTGATGCATGTCAAACTTGAGCATTCTAATGTGTGTTAAGTGCTCCATGATAATCAAAACAGCATTAACAATTTATTTACTAGAAATTTTTTTTCTGTACAAGTTTGTTATCATATTTTTAAAAATTTCAATGCTTAAAGTAGAAAGGTAATCACCAGACAATATGTTTAACACAACAGGAACTTGTTCGAGCATTAGTCTATGCAATTCTTCTTTTCTTGTAACTGCAAGATCTTCCCTAGGAGAAGTGAATTCTTCAAAAGCAGTCTGGATTAGCATTAGTCCAAGTGGAGCAGTTTCAGGTGCTTGAGCCAACTGAAAGAGTTAAAATATTCCTATAATGCAGTAATAAAAATCAATAAAATTGGAAAAATATATATATACAAAAGGTGTGGGACATGCACAGTTGTATATGAAATATCTTTGTAGAACTTAATTTTCTTGAAATAAAGAAAGAAGAAATAGTCTTATACCTTTTTAATTTTTTCAATACAGACAAAATTTATTATATAACTTTTAGCAACATAATTAGGCAAGCTGCAAAAAATTTTTCAACTGCAAATATACTGAGACTAATGTATTAATCGTGTATACTTTGCCAAAACTTCCAATTTTCTTCATTACCTTCACGGAGTTCTTACACATTTTATACTTGTTTCTCCTACACCACTCTATCCTATACTCAATATTGCAATATTTTCATACCGTAAGAAATGAAAATGAGTTGATCATTAAAGAGCAATTAAAGGGAAATTGAAATGTAAATAAAATAACTAGTAAAAAACTGGGCTTTGAATGGACTCGCACATATGAAGTATATGATGAAAGATTTCAAATTAAAACTTAATTTAACACATAATTATGAAATTAGAAGCATAAAAAATTAATTTCAATATTTGAGAATCCTAAAACAAAAGAGCATATAAGCTTTTAGAATTTGATTATTAAACTAAACAAATTATAATACAGAAAAATAATAAAATCGCAAAAATGTATTTAATATACAGGAGGAGCATGTTTAAATCACAATGTATGCAACTGCAGATGCTTTGATTAGCTGTTTAAAAGTTATTTACTTGTTATTTGTAGGAAGCATAGAGAGCATGCACAGTTTAAAAATGAGTGTTTTGCATTGTTATGGTTTGTTTTAATAATTGAAATTCTTATTCTGCAAATCTGCATGCAATTTCACATATGTATGCAAAATTTCATCTTCCTACTTATTGTAGTTTTCAAGTAAAGTGGATTACAAAATTCAGGTAAATGTTGATTTTGTTTAGTTAAGAATTGAGGATGGACTTTGCTTCAATTATCCATAAAAATCTATATCAAACAAAGACTTAATTTAACCGAATTATCTTCTATCTTATCTTTAAAAGAGTCTTAAGGTATTAACAAAAACTTCTTTTTTTTGTTATCCATTACTTATATAATATTATCAATGAAATACATATTAAAAAAATTAATACCCTTAAAAAGGCATTGAACTAAAAAGATGGCAGATCTTCGAATTTTGAACTCTAATTATCTGTACCAAAAGTATCCAAAAACATCAACACCCATATCATAGCTGCCAACCTTGGAAAATGCAAATTAGGGAGATTTTTAAATATTTGCAATTCGCGACAAAAATCAAAAAATCGCACAGCGCGATAACAATTTCTTTTTTTACAGAAAGCATAAAAGAGAATTTTCAAGACAGAATAGGGATTTTTTCCCTCTACTACAAAACTGCACCATAAAAAATAGACAAATATGATAAAAAATCTGTATTGTATCTATAAACACAATTTAATTTCACCGAATACAAAAGAATTAAAACATCTTTTAAAAAATAAGCACATTCGTTAGAGTTATTCTCATCAGAGTCTATAACAATGTTCATTACACTGAATATGATGCATAAAGAAAAATGTCATTGGTTACTGTTTAATAATCATTCACATGTCTTTGACACAGAAACACTTCTCTGCAGATAAAATATTGAATAAAAGAAATCTTTTGGTAAGTAAAAATACAGCACGTAAAAGTTCTATATAATTAAAAAATGTCAAATACAATCCTTCTTACTACTTAAAAATAAAGTAGTAGCTCTTTTTGCTTTTTTTAAGAACTCCTTACTAAATTCTTCACTATCCCTTCACAGAGTTCATACAGATTTTTCAAAATAGAAAAATTTGTATTATGCAAAAATAATCAAAAAATTAACCTTAATAATTAGCCATAATATGAAAATAAGCTAGTTTAGTCAATCTAATATGCAACATTTAAATGATGGAGATGGATGGAAAAAGATACTAACGTACTCTTGGCAATTCACGCGAAGTAACTGAATTGCACAATCGCACTATTTATGCGAAAATAATTAAGGAATTAACCACAATAATTAATCAGAATATGAAAATAAGCTAGTTTAGCTGATCTAATATGCAGCATTTAAATGATGGAGATGGATGGAAACAGGGTTCCCATTTCAGCGCGAACCCGCGAGATTCTCGCGCAATCCATGAAAAATCTCGCGTAAAAATTTAGACTGCGCGAGAATTTCTCTCTCTCCAGTTCCGGCCTAAAATTATTTTTTCCTTCAAATTGGATACCGAGAAATCCGTGCCCGATCTCGATCGGCCGAAGCAATCGGCCGAAGGTTATTATCGGCCGAAGGATCGGGCATCGGCCCGATCCAGATCGGGCCGATTGCTTCGCGACCGCAAATCGCGATCAGTTGCCTCGTTGTTGCGAATCGCGGGCCGATTGCCGAGCGGTCGCGGACCGCGATTTGGGTACACTAAAGTACTACGTGTTTCTAATTAGAGAGATATTTTATAGAAAACTATAAGTGTCCCCTCAGCTTGCGCGGGTGGCAAATTCGATCAAATAAAATTTTGCTTTTTTTTTTTATAGGATTCTTTCACGGATTTGAATTATGCTCTTTCCGCGTACTTCCCGCATTTTTTGTGTTTTGCTCGAGAAATTTTCTTCTTTCCGCGGACGAAAATCCTTTCCCCCGTACACAGTATGTCTACAGGTTACAAAAATCCCGAAAATGTCGTGAAATTGGCCATATATGCCCAAAAAATGTTACAAAATTTGAACAAAGTAACGAATTTTTTATCAGAGACATTCCTTTCTTACATGATCTGAAAATCTGTTTCTCCGCGAATGCGAAAATGGCGTTCGCATACGGCGATTCCCACATTTTCTGAGGAGAGATGACCAATGAATATCTTTTTGCCATTTTCACAATATATTTGCATCGACTGAATTTTTTTATAATTATGTCGTTTAATATACAAATAATAAAAACCAAACCATTTTTCTACCGTATTATTAATAAAATGAAAGGTTATTTTGCAGCAGCATCACGAAAATCTGCATTTGTACGCTATCCTCGGCACACCCCGTTTAATTTGAAAAATATTTCCCACTTTTCCAATCTGTTTGCATCGACTACAGTGTTTGTAATTGTTTCGCGTTTCATACAGAAAAATTATTTTACAAACGTATTATTTATGAAATAAAGGGCTATTTTGAAAAGAAAAAGTCGAGTCAAACAAAATGGCTAAAATCACATGACTGGCTTGAGATTCAACAAAAGGATGATGCAATCCTTATGTTCTGCAAGTTTTGTAAAAAAAAAAAAAAAAAATCCATTTTCAAACATAAAGTCAAATTTATTACCTAATTCTATTTGCCTAGTGAAATAGTTTTCGGCGATCAAAAATCGTTAAAGTTTTTAATTGCTATTGCTGCATGAAAATTGATCATAAAATGATTTTAAAAATCAAAATATAAAGTAAATACAGTCGGCCCTCGACTTTTGCAGTTTACAGACAAAAAAATCGTAAATTCGCATGCGAGTCATTTTACATAAAATAACCCATGTAGACGTTTTTATGTCAGCAAATAAAATCATAACGTAAGCATGGGGGAAATCAGGAATTTGAGTATTTTTGCTAACAAGTGGGGGGGGGGGGGGGGGGGGGAGCTATGAAATTACCAAAAATGTGCTTACTTAATACTTAAACGACACCTAATTAATTTTTAAAAAGAATGTTAGTAAGAATGTTAAAAGAATGTTAGTTTTAAGAATTAAAAAATTTAAATGTCGAAGAATATGAGTTATGGTTAATGCTTTCTTTTTTATTACTTTCTAAATTAGCATGTTAAAAAAAAAAATGAAATTTTAAGTGTCTCTCCTTATAACAGAAAATCTCTCCCAAAATTTTTTGGAAGGAGAGAAATTCTCCCCCTCTTTTCCTGACTTAGTGGGAACCCTGGATGGAAAAAGATACTAACTTACTCTCGGCAATTCACGCGAAGCAACTGAATTGCGCAATCGCATTTTTTATGCGAAAATAATTAAGAAATTAACCATAATAATTAATCAGAATATGAAAATATGCTAGTTTAGTCAACCAAAAATGCAATATTTAGAAGATTGAGATGGATGGGAAAAGATACTATTGTACTCTCGGCAATTCATGAGAACAAACTGAATTGCGCAATCGCAGTATTTATGCGAAATTAATGAACAAAATAACATTTTAGCGATTTATGCTCAATAACCTTTGAAGAAGTATGTTTATTACTTTCATAAAATAAGCGATCGAGATCTTAATTTACAATACATGCAGCCGTAAATCTCTGTTAATTTGATTGGCATTACCCTGCATTGTATTAAGGATTTGCTACGATCCCGGGAATGATAAGAATCAGTGCTAAAAATGCGGAAAATTGGTGTTTACGAGGAATTATACCATGTCTGGTTAATTGATAAATTTCCAACAAAAAACGCCGAAGAATTTCGTTAGTAATCCGGAGGCCGGAGAAGTAATGAAAAATCCGGAGTCTCCGACCAAAATCCGGAGAGTTGGCACGTCTGCATAAGGATTTTTTTAGAAAAATCCCTTTTGTAGGGATTTTATCTAATTATTGTAAAAATTCGGGAGATTTAGGAATTTTTCGGGAGTTCGGGAGATAGCCTCAAAATTCGGGAGACTCCCGGAAAAATCGGGAGATTTGGCAGGTATGCCATATCAATGTCTTTTAAATAAACTTTCACACTAAAGCACATAGCAACTATTTCATTTTCTTCAATTATATTACTATGAGATTCATTCTTCAATTGTTAAATTTTAGTTTCAGAAATATATTTTACTCTTTTCGACATGATTATTGCAAAATTCTTCTGACGAAATACATACTAGCTCATATGCACTCCACCTGAAAACCAGCGATAAAAATCACTGCCCTAATCTCCTTCGAAACATACCCCCCTACCCTCCCAAGACTCTAATCGTTAAAATACACACATAATAACTGCCATGAAAGAAACCATTCATTTAAATCTTTCAATCCACAGCAATAGCTTGCACATGTGTTTGTTTATATAATCAACATTCTCATGAAAAACAAAAACCGAAGCTAAAATGTGAAGGTCAATGATTCAAATAATTAGCTTTACAAAAACTATAGGATTCTATTGCCATCTGGTGGTATTAAAAATATTAATCCCAATCCTATGTTCAGTTCCAATTCTATGTTGCGCATTGTTATTGCTGAGCTCTAGCAGCCGTCCGCATTGTATAGCAGATACGCATCCATGGGCTGGAGAATGGAGAATCTGTTTATTGCATATATGCATTGCTGGTCCTCAAGGGGTTAATGTGGCAATGAGTAAATATATGTAAACAATGAACAATGTGGGATTACCCATCATTATATTTTTAAATAATGCAAATACAAATTTTAGTTATTGGTAACGCTTACAGAAATGATTGTTAGAAATTACCCCATCAAAATGGTGCCATTTAGAGGAAAACTGTAGTATAAATTCACAAAAACACCTTTTTCATAAGAAATGAATACAAATATTTCCACTATATTATGACAGTCTGTTTTTCAGACATGGCTAATTTTGAGTTTAAACATGATATTTAGCAAGTGACTCATTTTAAATACCACTAACTGTGATAATGAAATATTGCTACTTTGATGTAAAATATACATATGTAATGTAAGCTATGTATCTCATTAATGAATTTTAGATTGTTGATAAATGATATTTTACTTCAGATAATCTGATTTGAACACAAATATGGGTTTTGTATACCACCAGTAACATGCTGTAAGATGCCAATTTCTCTTTAAAAGCTTAAAAACTGTTTTTCAATCTCTAAAAATAAAATTTCTTAAGCAATACTAATATAAAAACTATCATCTATTTTATGCATTCATCAAGGTCCATAAAAACTACAAAAAAAAATCTGCAGTGGCTTCAGTCCAATGAAGCTGAAATAGTTTTGCATGAATAGCATCTTGTAAAATATAACTCCAATAAAAAATTATAACCATGTTTTCAGAATGGTTTAAATTATTAAGTATCAAAATAGTAACTACTACAAATTGAAAACAGAAAAACTGATCTGAAATCCAATTATATATCCTTTAGGGCTTTCAAATGGCTACAAATTACTTGTTTACTGTTCATTGCTATCTAAAATATCGAAATTCGAATAATCTTTTAAAAAGAGTTCAAAATATTAAAATACCGAAATTATAACCACTATATTTTAAAATCTAAGACCCTGATATGAATTATACATCCTTGTAGGACTACAAATTACTAAGCAATATAGTTTTATTCAGTTATTCACTTTTAGTTTTAGAAATATAAGCATTAAGAATGCCAACAATCTTCTTCAACCTGGGCCGAGATAGTTCAATAGTTAAGACATTGGGATTGCACACAGTAACTTGGGTTCGATCCCTACCACCCAAAACTATTGCTGTGTGTATACGCAGTATGGGTACGTTAAATCTGTAGGCCCAAAAGTCCATCTGAGAAGTGATGAGTTAGAGGAAAGCTTGTACAGTTACTGTAGTTGCTAGCTCTATTGAATTCTGATCTAAATTGGGTGGCACTCTCCTGGTCATCCTAAAAGTTTCTTTACACTTTCAGGTAGGGGCGCGGTAGCCCATTGGTTAGCGCGCTGGAGTTGCATTCGGTAGGCCCGGGTTCGATTCCAGCCACTGCCAAAACTGCCGCCGTGTTCATGCGGAGTACGATCACGTTAAACATGTGGGTCCGAAAGTCCTTCCGAGAGGTTGGTGGTAGGGGAAGGAGGGTACGGTCCCTGTGGATGCCTCCCCCACTGGGTTCCGGTCTAAATTGGGTGGCACTTCCCGACCGTCCAAACAGTTACCTTACATCTTTCTGGTAGGTCGGACGGTCTGGGTTTCAACAACAACACTTTCAGGTAGGTCGGGCAGTCTGGATATGGAAAAAAGGAGAAAAAAACTTCTTCAATTTGATAAGAGGTTTGCTTAAAAACCATAAGAGTTTTATAAAAACAAATTATTGATTTAAGAATTGGATTGTCTAATGAACATTTTTGTTTCTTACTGCTTATATCTATCCTGTATGGTTGGTTAGAAGCTACTTCAAGTGAAAGTAAGCATAGTGATGCAAAAATCTCTCTTGGAAAAAATAAATAAATAAAATATTAGAATATTGAAATAATTTTCATATATTCATAAATGGTTTCCAACAAAACAAGTATAAACTATTTATATTTTTACCAATTAGGTTTAAATATATAATTGTATATTTCATAATGCTCAGATTTCAGCTGATTACTATAACCACAGACGTTATTCACATCAAAAAGTTTTCATTTAGGAATTAAAATAGGATAGAAATGTTTATCTACCTGAGCACACATTTTTAGAAAATGGGCACACTTACCAACATATTAGAGCTGGTATGTGTGTACTTAAGCTGTTTTGCATGGTATAATAATTTAAAATAGAATCAATCCAAACCTGGTGAATATTCATGAAAAAATCTGGATAGAAATGAGGCCAATCAAGTCTTCCTATGTCAACCACTAACTTTCCAAGCTTATTGCAAATGAAGTTTGGTACTTTCAGATGATGACTGATCATGAAGCGATGAAGTCTGGAACGTAATTCTGATTTGTCAGGACCAGGCATTCTTATCCATATCTTGTTAATGACATGCTGAAACAAAATACAAATAACAATTCAAGTACTACAGACTTATAAATCAACACATGACCTTTAATCACATTTCTAAGCTCAGAGGTTATTAAAATATTACAAAAAATTAATCGTCCATAGAAATAACATGCGGTAAAGAATTACTTCTAAAACTTTATTTGAAATTATTATGTTTCTTAGCTAAATTGTTTTGATTTTGTAATAAAAATGCTTTATTAAACATATGTGTTGATAAAGCAGTTGATTTTAATTTAATTTATTTAATCTAAGTAATGAAATTGATAGAAAAATGATAGAAATGTAATAAATAGATGGTATTATATTTTGGATTCTGTTTTATTGGTTCATGCTATATGATAAAATAGATTACAGGAATTTGAAAAGTCTGTGTCCCTTTTGCACCTTTTTTCACTAGAACGAATGGTATATTAATAAAACAGCATTTGGAATTTGAATGAAAGAATACAAACATTGTATAGTTGAAATCTAACATCCTGTGCACAAAAAGGTGCAGCATCCCTAAAGAGGAAATGAACAGTAATGAATACATGAAGTGGAACTTCTCAAATTGGCTAAGTTTCACTAATTTGACTTCTACTTTTTCTTGATACATATAAGAATAAATTTTGATTTTTAAATAAATATTTGAAAACAAATTACTGTATTTATGTAATTCCAATTTCTTTTATTAATTCTATTAACCATGTTTTTTCAATTTCCATTCATAACAAAATAGTTTAGCACTAGATTTAGAAAATAAAAATTCAAAACATCTTCGATACATATTTTTTTTTTACTCAGGTGAGTTGAATAAGTGGGGGATTATTTATGATATTTTGCAGATTCTGTATATAGGAAGTAAAATATGTTTGGGACGCTCAGTTTGAAAGGCTGAGCATTCAGCTGTCTTACTTATTGAAACTGTTTCACAAGTGTCCATGGGGGGAGGGGGGGGGGGAGGGGGGGGGGGGAGGGGATATCATTTCATTTTCTCAGATGTAGCGTGGTTCTGTCCTTTTGGAAAAGGGGCATTTCAGATATAGGGTATTTCCGAGCTCTAGTGGTGGTGAATTCCAAATTAATTGCTTAAAAGTCACAGGTTTTGTATTTATAGCCCACCTGTGACCAATTTTGAGGGATCACTTGACCCATCCAGCTATCTTGCTTTTTCAGCCGATTTTTAACGATAATTCTGGTCTATGCAATAACGATTCGACATATTTAATTCGCATAGCGGATTTACAAAATTAAGCACCTTCTTTTAACGATTGTACGTAATCCGCGTACAATGCATGCAATAACGATATATACCTTGTGCAGACGCGTGCAAATCGTGTGACACTGTGTTATGAACATGCACCTATGCGGGCTTATAGATTAACAGATTAGCCCGTTGCACGACATCCTCATAGCAGATTTAAAACACAAAATAACTCCCCCTCATATTAGGGACTTGTCTTTGACCTGCTCGGCGGACACATGCAATAATAATAATAATACAGCTCATTTAATAACGATACGCCCGCTTTAGGGATGTATGCAGTAGTTGCGTTCACGTACTCACCCGTTACGTGAGTTTACGGCTCACGTAACGGGTGAAGATACGGATGCTGCGCAGACACATGAACGTACGTTGCTCGCACTATCAATAACTCTGCTCCATGGAATAATGATTAACTTAGCAGCTAAACATTTGCTAATCTATAGTTCAAAACTTTATACGGTGATTTTATGGAGCTTTCTGGAATTTTATGTAGTTATTTAAATCAGAGGGGGGGGGGGGTTCAATATATTAACAACAAACAATTAACAAATATTTTCAACATTTAAATATATCTTATCCCTTAAAATCATCAAACCTCATTGACTAATGAGAAAAAAATACTAAAAATCAACATTTAATATTCTCCTTTTTAAATTTAATAAACTTTAAATTTATATAAATTCAATAATTGTAATTCAATAATTGCAAACTTCAGTAAAGTTCAATAAAGCTATTAGATTTTTTCAGATTCATTTATGTTGTTTACAGAATTTCAAAGTGCTACAAATGACTCGCTAACTGTTTATAGCTAGTTAGTACTTTAGTTTTCACAACGATTTTATCTGGATGCTTCAACCATAGACTTCAGGTTAAAATATAAAATTATTTCACGAACTTGTTCTTCAGTATATAAATTAAACTTATCTAACCTGAAATCAACCTGACCTATAATCTATAAACTTGTCTGGCGGCACATAAATATGTACTTGAATATGTATATTTTCATTTCTTTTGTTAAACCTAACCAATCATTACACATTTTTAGAATCTCCAAGTTCATTTAATGCCCTGATTTTTTAAACAAAATAAGATTATCTCATGCACAAATATTTCACCAAGGAGTAACAGATTCAGCTGAAACAATAGTAACATTTTAAGTAAATTAAAGCTTTCCCACACATTGGAAAACCCAGGTTAAAGTACTAAGATATCGAAATTATAACCACTATACTTCGCAAACAAAGAGCTCATCCAAAATCTAATTTTATACACTTGTTGGGATTTCAAAAGCTATATTTTTGCATAATTGTTTACAGGTTTAGTTTTTGAGATAGCATTACAAACTTGAAAAGGGGAAAATTTTCACTCTTCAACTCGACAAAGCGATTACTCGAAAACTATAAGCACATTTTTAAAATATAAATATAGATTTAGCAACTAAATTTCCTAATACATATTTTTATTCCTTACTATTTATATCTTTCTTTTATACTTTCGAAGATATTTCGAGTGAAAATAAACAAAATGAAAAAAAAAAAAAAACTTGCGTGGACAGATACTTTAAGTTTTTCAAAAAACAGGTTCAAAATATTAAAAAATTGAAATTAATTTTATATATTCACAATCTTGACCCTATTTCCTACAAAACAAGAAAATATATTTACATTTTTGTCTATTAGACTTAGAGGTATACGCGACAAAATGTTTACATTTTTTTACAATGCTCTGATTTTCATCATAAAAATCCCAAGCTTAAAAAATCTCCATCAATGTTATTCAAACAAAAAACATATGTGCCCTTTTTCTAGTAACAGCACCCTGCCCTTTTTTGATCCTGGGGGAAACTCTGAAATTTTATGACATTTCGTCCATTAGTTTTTGAACTACAGTGGATACACACATGGGTCATTCCATATGGGGACACCCGATGAGTGTTGCTCTGTAGTCACAGATTTTTTTTTAATTTTTACCATGGATGCACATGGTAATAAAACCCCCAAATCTGAATTTGTAATGTATATATCCCAATAATGACCCAGATACAGACATTTGAAAAATGGTCATTTTTGCGAAATGGCGGCCATCTTGGATTTTGCACTAATGTTTAAAAATGTAATAGCATGAGAACTAATGGCTCAAATTAAATAATTCTGGTACCAATTTAAGGCTATTTATATCAAGAATATAAGTGCCATATCAAAACAATTAAAAAGATATATTTTAATATCGTTATTGCATGAAAATTGCAAAAATCACCTTCGGATTGATGGACAACTTAAATGGGCTATAAAAAAAAATGGCCCCTAATTTTTTTTTCTGAAACTTGGTACAAATACTAACTAATATGTGGGCTTTAAGTAAAAAAAAAATTAGAAAGGTAATATTTCTTATTGCAGAGAAAATAGCTTTAAAACATATATACATTTAGTTAACATTTGACATGCAATGCTTTAATCATTTTCAAAAAAATATTTTTTAAAAACAAATAATGAGCAAAAATAAAACATAGGCATTTTTTACACACTAACTAGTACCTGTGCTTTAAGTAAAAAAAAAATAGAATGGTAATATTTAATTTAAATAATGACTAAAAAAATACTGTTATATGTATGGGAAATCAGTGTAAAATTTCTGGAGTGCTGAAAAATTCTAATAAAAATCTTCCTAGAAATCACAGTTATCTCTCTTGTATTTTATTTTCTTATTTCAAATTTTAAGAAGGTATTTTCTATATTCAGTAGAGCTAAAGGTGCACATTTTTTCCTAGAGGCCACTGGCTTCTAAACCAATTTCACCTTAGAGGCAGTAAGTACAATAATCTTTGGCATATTGGTTATAAATGACACCTATCACTTAATGCTGAAGCTTTGCAGCATACATATAGTTAATTCCACGAAAAATAATTTGTAATTAGATAATATAAAAGACTCATTTTCATGAAAAGCATTAAAATTAAAAAAAAAAAAAAATTAACAGAACTACAGCATGTTGATCACCCAAACATATCTTTAGCCTTCTGCCAACTCCAAAGGAAACACTAGGCAATATCCCCTATCCAGCTGAAACAGGAGCAACAAACTAAACATAAACAAACAAGCTATTGGAGAAGAAAATTATCCTACAGCACCAATATTGTTTCTGGAACATTTAAAAACACCTGCTTCTGGTCTTTGTGTACATAAGACATCAGCTGCCTATAGCCTCCAAAGTTTCAACTCTAATACTCATAGTTCTGTTATATAAGTAATAGCAATTAACATATTGTACCAGTTGTCAGTTCCTGAAATGATTACGTGTACTGCATCATCTGTTTTCTCTTAGGTTGAATTTAAAGTAAGATACAATATTACATTTCTGGGTGACTTATTCCTTTCAGAGCTCATTTTTGCTCAAGTGTTCAGAGCTGAGTATGTTCAACAAATAAATCAGTTAATTGTGCTTCAATGATTGTTTCTTTTATTTATGTTCCATAATTAGTTCTTGTCTTGCTATAAAAATTGAATGTTTTGCATGCAAGAAAATCAATGTGTCATTAAGCCTTCCTGTTTATTCCTGTACTTGTGTTCTGAGTGGTAGTATATGCAAGGTTCACAAGGATGAATATCTGAAATGGTGCAGTTCAAGACAGAAAACTTGTGATCTATTTAATAAACCACCAAAATCAGAACTAAGTCCTTAAAACCAATTTCTCTGACTGTCAATGATAATCAAGAATTACTCATTCCAGTGGGAAAAAATTCTGTATGTCTTGTTATTCTTCCTCGCATTCATCAATTAGTGAGTCAGAGGTTTCTTCTGCTGACATGGAAATGACCAATGATGCAGATTATAGTGAAGTCACAATAGTAATGGAACAATTGAATAAAAGCTGTGAACTTTTGGATTTATCACTAATAAAGTTCAATAGATTTAGCTCTAAGAGGAAACTTAGTTATATGCAAGTTAAGAAATTAAGTAGCCACGTTGCTACTAAAACTGCTACAGTATTGGGCATTGAAAGTATCAATAAGTTACAAAATTCCAGACATTATTTGCCAAAATCGCACGTTTATGACGGAAAATTATTGAATAAGTTTTCTTTAGATGCATCATTTAAAGAAAACGTGCAGATTTTAAAATTAGTCCAAGATTCATGGATAATCCAACAAACAAAGACATGTTATATTACTACTGAGAATTTAGTTAAAAAAAAAACAAGAAAAATTAAAAGAAACAGAAAGGATGTTATCAATGATCAATGCCTAGTGAGATATAAGTGTTAAATTAAATTTGATACTATACAAAAGTCACTAGTTTTTATTATAAGAGTCGTATGTGTCCAGGAAGAAAATATTGCATATCTATACCAAGTGAAAATG
The DNA here is from genome assembly GCA_951213105.1 of Amaurobius ferox. Classification (NCBI taxonomy): domain Eukaryota; kingdom Metazoa; phylum Arthropoda; class Arachnida; order Araneae; family Amaurobiidae; genus Amaurobius; species Amaurobius ferox. The sequence continues at coordinate 106,512,570 of OX578135.1, forward strand.
GGAAAATATTAAAACAAAAGATATTACTTTTGCATAATTTAAAAGAATTATATGCTGCATTTAAAGAAAATCATAATGAAATAAAAATATTATGTAAATTTTGCACACTACATCCAACAGAATATGTAACTGTTGGAAACAAAGTTATTCATTCTGTACGTGTTTGTATATACCATCAAAATATTAAACTCATGCCATCCATATCAGTGAATATATTACATCATTGTTAAAAGAAACAAGTTTATTGCACTGAATCAGAAAAGTATGGTGAGCTGGTGTGATAACTGTCCATCTCCAGAAATTCTTAGAGTACCAATGCATCCCAATGAATTAGAAATTAGTGTGTGTTTTGTTTGTATATGTTATGTTTATGTATTCTTAGGCCCAAATGCATTATATATATGGCCAAGACCTTTAGATGTGTGCCAAAGATTATGATACTTGCTATTAGATGAAATTGGTTTAGGAGCCAGTGGCCACTAGGAAAAACTGGGTATCTTCAGCTCTACTGAATATAGAAAATACCTTTTCTTAATTTAAAATAAGAAAATAAAATATAAAATGGATAACTGTATGATTTTTAGGAAGATTTTTATTAGAATGTTTCAGCACACCAGAAATTTTACATTGATTTCCTATACATATAACAGTATTTCTTTAGTCATTAAATTAAATATTACCATCCTAATTTTTTTTTGTGCTTAAAGCACACATACTAGTTAGTGTGTAGAAAAATTCCTATGTTTTGTTTTTGCTCATTATTTATTTTTAAAAAATATATATTTTTAAATGATTAAAGCATCACATGTAAAATGTATATATGTTTTATAGCTATTTTTCTCTGTAATAAGAAATATTACCTTTCTAATTTTTTTTGTACTTAAAGCGCACATATTAGTTAATATTTGTACCAAGTTTCAGAAAAAAATATTAGGGGCCATTTTTTTTATAGCCTATTAAACTTGACTATCCATTCGAAGGTGATTTTTGCAATTTTCATGTAATAACGATATTAAAATATATATATTTTTATTTTTTGATATAGTACTTATATTCCTGATATTAATAGCTTCAAATTAGTACCAGAATTATTTAATTTAAACCATTAGTTCTGAAGCTATTACATTTATAAACATTGGTGCAAAATCCAAGATGGCTGCCATTCGGCAAAAATGGCCATTTTTCAAATGCTTGTATCTTGGCAATTATTGCGATATATACATTATAAATTCAGATTTGGGGGTTTTATTACCATGTGTATCCATGGTAAAAATTTAAAAAAAATCCGTGACTATGGAGCAACAAGTTTTTCTTAAAATGGGTGTTTTCACATGGAATGACCCACATTGGACAGATAGACACTGCATTAAAAATGTTTTTTTCATGTTGTAGAGTGCTCAAAATGTGTAGATCCATCGAAAACTAAAGTTCTAACTTTCAACACGAATCCAATACTTTCCCTATATATTACCATTTATTGTAGGGAAAGTAATAAAAACCAATTACAGATTGCCTCAATACATCCCCTCCACATGAGTGTATGCATTGAAATCCAGTTCTATAAATATGGACTATTATAATATACAATTGTTATGTAAAAGCCATTGAAGGCCTCAGTAAACAATTACATTATATCATTATGAAGAAATTATCCTCCTTTTAATAAAAAAATATTAGGTAAGGAATGTATAAAATAAAGAAATGAGCAGCATACCTTGAAAACTGCAAGGTTCTAAACAAAACTTTCGTTATATATATTTAGAATAGTACAAAATTGAGCATACCTCTAAAACAGTAAGACAGTACATCATTACGAATTCATTTGACGTATTGGACAGAAAATTTAGACAGTGTCTCCAGCATTCTGGTTGATTTTTGAAACCATCTAATAGTTCCTCTGAAAGAGCATGAAAAAAATCATATAACGCATGAAATAAGAATAGAAATTTTGTAAATATAGTGGCAAATTGTTTTTTATAGCATTCTGGAAAACAATGTGTTTTTCAAATTGAAAGATTATTATTTCTTCATAATAATAATAAAAAATTTGTGTGGGAAATATATAATGTCAATGAGACATTTTTCTTCCTATTGCACATTAAATGCATTCTTACTTTCTCATACTATATTATTGTTGAGTATATTATTGTTCAGTATATGCATGTGTACATGGTATATATGAGTGAGATATAGCTTTTTTTTAACCATTTTGAGATTAAAATTACAAATATTAAAATCTAGCTAAAAATGACTTCAAAATTTGAAAGTTTGACTCATGCTTTTGAAGTAATTTGACTTACAATTTAACAAGCTAAGAGCAAGTTCTGCAGTAAAAATTTGAAATACATATTTAAACTATTATAAAGTTTTAAATAATAGTTTTTATAACATTATAACTTTTCTCAAACTTGATGAAAAAGTGATAATGTTAGAATATATATTATGAAAAGTCATACAGTAAAAAGAAAAAGAAAACTCAATATACCTATTTGCCTTTTCCTTTCATTTGAAGTATTAGCACTGAAAAATTCAGTTAATAATGCTTCTAATGCTGATAAAGACTTATCATCAGTAGCCTGAAAATAATAGTAAATGCATTATTTATATCTAACTTATATAATCTTATGTTATTTGCTAAATAATTTTGTAATTGAAACCTTGCTTAACAAATCATCCGATCCACATGACCATCTACTGACAGCATGCATGAACTGACTATTTGTAATTATAATTTAAACACTTATTTTATGATTTTCTAAGAGAAATATCTTTAGGTAAAGAAATCAACAGCAATAAATCAGTATTAGGTATACATCTGTAAATAGCAATAATCAACATTCTTAAAAAATCAGATTTCTAACTCAATCAGTTGGGGAGATAGTGATCATGCCACTTGGTTATCCGACTCCTTTCCAGTCCCTCAGAAGTGGGGGTGGGTTGCAGAATTATAACTTCTTGGTGCTTATTTATGACTCTCGAAAAACAGCCTTATGAAATTTCAGGTTCTTTCTTAAACCAAGGAGTTTTTGTTCTCCATGACATGGAGATTTTGTTCTTTAGTCATCCCACACTTTTTCATATACTCAGAAGTGGGTTACAAAGATATCCATTTATAGTATTAACCTACCTAATAAAACAAATACCAATTTCAGATTCCTAGCTAAGGGGTTAATGAGCTATGATGGTTGTGTCACTAAATCACTCCTTTAATGATGGGTTGGGGAAATATCATTTTCTGATATTTATCTATGATCAGTTTTCCCCAGGCAGTTTTGGAAGGGCGCAGTGCCCTGCCAGCCTTCTTGTGATCAGAACAGTGCCCTGCCTGCCTTCTTGTGATCAGAACAGCGCCCTTCTTGCCTTTTGTTAAAAGAAGAGCACCCTCCCTGCCCTTTTGTTATCAAATCAGATCCCCTGCGTAGCTTTTTGTTAAGAGAGCAATGTCTGTCCTTAAACGAAAATCAACCAGCCCTTGTATACCTCAGATAAGTCCCAGAGCCCTTTCTCTATGTTCTTTACCATAAATGTTTGATCCTGTGTTATCTCCCCCACCCCCCCTCCTCCTTCAAAGAAAGAAAAAAGGTTAAGTTGTGCAGTGATCTAGTGCTGAAGAATAGAAGATTGGCAGCTTCTATATTACTTCTTTACTCCATTAAAAGAAACAAAATAGAAAGGGGCATTCCCTCTTCCACCAGATAAAAACTTTCAAAACAGTTTTTTTTAACTTAAATTTTTGTTAAATTACTCTATGTTTGGTATGCATTTGGGTTATAAAGCTCTGAACATTTAAACTCTGTAAACATGTTTGCTCTAAAACAAATATTTAAAAATACAGATTTCCGAACAAGGGTTCTTTGCAATTTTGCAGAAAGATATTTACATTGATTTAGACAATTCAGTCAAAACAGAGGATAATAGGAAGGTGGGAAAAGTTGTTAGATTAGCATGGTGATTTGCTTTGATTTCAGCTGGCTTTAATGAAATATGGGATAACTTATTTCCTTTATATTATTTACTAACTGCCTTTAACAACCAGCCTAGTCGCTTTTTGAAAAATCTCTTAAATTGCAATAGCTTTCTTGCTGTAGACTGCATACTTCCACTGTATGCGAAAGTCATGGCTAATGATACTCCCATTGCAGTTCATGCAATAGCTATTGACTGTGTATCTGTCCACAGCCTCCCATTGGGAAGGTCAGACACCACTCAAATGGTGAAGTCGAGATCCCTCAGTAATATTTTAAAGGAGGAGAAGACATGAAAAATGCACAAAAGAGGAAAATAAAATATGAAGGAGGACCCAGGAATTTATATGAGCGGCCCTGGCCCGACCACTATGCAAATGGCTGCAATATGTGTTATGTACGATATAACGATAACTCTGCTCTATGCAATAATGATTTGCACGCTGCACTGATATATTTAATTCACGTAATAGATTTACAAAATTACAAGTCTTTTTTAGTGAGTGTATGCAATCTGAATACAATAATGATATATATGCTGTGCGAACGCATGCAAATGTGTGGCATTGTGTTATGAACCTACTCACTATGCAGGCTTATGATTAACAGATAAGCCCGCTGTAAGAGAGCATGCAATCTGCATAGCAGATTTGAAGCATAAAATAAATCCCCTTATATTAGCAGATTTACCTTTGACCCACTCTGCGGATGCATGCAATAATAAAGCTCTATTTAATAATGATACACTCGCTTTAGGAATGTATGCAGTAGTTTGATCCCATACTCGCCTGTTACATCCGGGCTCACGGCTAAAGACATAGAAGCTGCACAGGCACATGAACATATGTTACATGCACTATTCATAACTCTGTTCCATGGAATAATGATCAACTTAGCAGCTACTTTTGCTAATCTACAGTTCAATATTGTATACAGTGATTTTATGCAGCTTTCTGGAATTTTATTTAGTTGTTTAAATAAATGTTTTTTTTTTGTAACCAACAACAAACAAGTAACAAATATTTTTAATATTTAAATATATCTTGTCACTTAAGATCATCAAACCTCATTGACTAATGAGAAAATACTAAAAATCAAAATTTAATATTTTCTTTTTGAAATTTAATAAACTCTATATTTATATAAATTCAATAAGTGTAACCAAACAGTTAATAAACCAAATTCTGTAATTACATTTAATGTATAAATAGCATTTGTTCAATGATAAATTTGTTTACAACAAAAGGAATCTTTTTATCAGTGCTACATAACATAGTGGCTCCAATCCGATGAAGTCAAAATGGTTTTGCGTGAATAACATTTTGCAAGATAAAACTTCAGTAAAGTTCAATAAAGTTATTCAATTTTTTCAGACTCGTTTATATTATTTACAGGTTTTTAAAGTGAGCTACAAGTTACTCGCTAACTGTTTATAGCCAGCTGGTACTTTAGTTTTCAACCAGATTTTATTTGGATACTTTGACCATAGACTTCAGGCCAAAATATAAAATTATTTTATTAACTTGCTTTTCGGTATATAAATTAAACTTATCTGATGAGATTTTACATTTAAGTTAATCTATAAACTTGCCTGGCGGCACATAAATATGTACTTGAAAATGTGTATATTATACTTTATTAAAATATAAATATAGATTTAGCAACTAAATTTCCTAATGCATATTTTTGTCATTAACTATTTATATCTGTCTTTTATGGTTTCAAAAATATTTCGAGTAAAGTAAGTAAACTATTTAAAAAAAAAAAAAAAAAAAAACTTCTTAAAGACAGATACTTTAAGTTTTTCAAAAAATACGTTTAAAACATTTAAAAATTAAAATTAATTTTATATATTCACGATCTGGACCCTATTTCCAGTTTGATTCAGAGATATAAGCATCTAAAGTATTTACTTTTTTCACAATACTAATTTTCGTCTCGAAGAAATCCCAAACATAAATGGTATTCACATAAAAAATGTTCCCTTTTCTTGGTAACAGCACCTTGCTCTATTTTAATCCTGGGAGAAAGTCTGATGATCCACATTGAACACTCTTGTAAAAGTCAAGGTTCCTAGTGAGGAGTATGGCGACACAATGACCATACTCTTCAACTTATAAATTACACTAGATGCAATGAATGACAAAACATTAACATACAGCCACAAGAAATATAAAGCATAAGGTTCACGGAGAGCATATTTTGTTGAAAAAGATTTTCATATATAAAAAAACGTTGAAACACATTGATAATAGTACAGTAGACTCTTGCAATCCGGACTCTGTTAGCCAAAACACAAAAAAGGCAGGGTTTCCAAGTGAGAAAAAATGGAAGAATGGTACACTAATTTAATTTTAATAAAGAATTAAACTAAAGTTGTTACGTACTCTCAGTAATCCAGCATTCCCCCTAATATGGCACCCCACAGTGCAAGGAATGGCCAGATTAGCAAGTCTACTGTAAATGCATAAGCAAAACTACACTAATTTGTTTTAAATTAGGTTACTGGATCACATCGGAAATAATGGAACCATAAAAGCAGTTTTATGCTGTGACTTAGTCTTTATTATCTCTTTACAATCACATCTCTTTGAGCAGTTTATTTTTTGCCTGACTTAGAACTAAAACTATTTTTGCATTGATATGCACAGATATCTGATTGCATTGGTTTATCTTTATTTGAACAACAGCAACTTTTAATAATTTAAAAACTTAATCAAAATTAGATGTTATTCTATTTCAACACATCAGAGAAGACTTAAAAGGGGAAAATACTTTTAATAACATCTGCTATATATTTGCTAATATTTAATGATATATTTTCTACTATTTAGTGATCTTTGAGCACCAGACTTAATTCACATTTTAATATTCATTACAGTAATTTATAGATGCTTCCCTGTATTATTCAAATAATTATAGATAACTATCATAAATCAAAACTGGGATAATACTAAATTAATGCTAACTGTTAAATTGTGATATTAAGTAACAGGTTAAACGAACTCAAATACAAAGAGTAAGGATTTGTTAAAAATACATGAATAACCTATTTGACATAGTTGTTCAATTTTAATGTCAGGTTAATTTGTAAAATAAAATAAATTTCTAAATTGTTAACAAAATGATTTTAATATAAAAATAAGCATACCATGATATTTGAAATCACATGAATTTTTTATATAATAAAGAATTATTTTAATCATAGAAACATCGCCTTGGACGTTGAATGTTTTCTTGATATTTCGTGTTAATCACTGTAAAATAAAATAAGGGTAGAAAGAAAACTACAAGCTAAAGCTGTGAATAACAGTGATTAATAAGTCTGTGCACACATATCTCTATCTTCGCTTCAGCGTCGAGCATAGGGAAGATCTGTGTTACTTGATTCGGCGAAAAGATCACATGACTCAGAACTTTCTATGGCATATTTCCTTTTTCTCTTCATTCTCGTCCAAAAAGAAATTTAATATTCTCTGATTCGTTGAAAGATTCACGTGATTTGTTTTATAGAGCTTTTTCACCTGACGTCACATCGCCAAGCTACCACCTAGCAACCGTTGCTGGTGGTCAAATATTGCTGGCTTTGCGTTTGAGTCAATTGTAGATATACTGCCGTGTATAGTGTTACAAAATTTTATATTTGTCATTATGCCTACCGCTTGTGGTGTTTTCAAATGCGGAAATCGTCCTGATCGAGACAGCAAATCTTTTTTTAGACTCCCTGCTCTATTAATTAGAGGAAATGAGTCAAAAAGACGTCTTAGTGAAGAGCGCCGGGATACGTTTTGGTGTGAATTTTTTTTTAAAAAGTCGTTTTATTAAAACTATATCCGGCCGATATCATATATAATCATAATTTCTTTAAGATAAAGTAATTGAATTTGATAATGGCGATTTGTGCCGTAATTAATTGTATCATTTTTTTCATTCCCTAGAATAATTGAAAATAAAGGGAATAAAATCAAGGACTTGTCTGTTAAAAGAAGCAAAGAATGGCCTTTAAGAATCAACAGAAAAGATTGGAATACTGAAAATTTGAAGCACAGGAAAGTTTGCAGTGAACCCCCCCCCCCCCCACACACACACACACTTTTCAAGACTTTTTAATGTTATGCGTATTTTTCATTTAAAATAACCCTGGCATAAGCAAATGTTAAACAGTTGCCCCCCCCCCCCCACATACACTTTTCAAGGCTTTTTAATGCTATGCGTATTTTTCATTTAAAATAACCCTGGCATAAGCAAATGTTAAACAGTTGCCCCCCCCACACACACACTTTTCAAGACTTTTTAATGTTATGCGTATTTTTCATTTAAAATAACCCTGGCATAAGCGAATGTTAAACAGTTGCCCCCCTCCCCCACACACATTTTTCAAGACTTTTTAATGCTATGCGTATTTTTCATTTAAAATAACCCTGGCATAAGCGAATGTTAAACAGTTGCCCCCCTCCCCCACACACATTTTTCAAGACTTTTTAATGCTATGCGTATTTTTCATTTAAAATAACCCTGGCATAAGCAAATGTTAAACAGTTGCCCCCCCCCCCCCCCCCACATACACTTTTCAAGACTTTTTAATGTTATGCGTATTTTTCATTTAAAATAACCCTGGCATAAGCAAATGTTAAACAGTTGCCCCCCCCCCCCCCACACTTTTCAAGACTTTTTAATGTTATGCGTATTTTTCATTTAAAATAACCCTGACATAAGCAAATGTTAAGCAGTTGCCCCCCCCCCCCACACACACACATACACACACACTTTTCAAGACATTTTAATGCTATGCGTATTTTACATTTAAAATAACCCTGGCATAAGCAAATGTTAAACAGTTGCCCCCCCCCCCCACACATACTTTTCAAGACTTTCCAATATTGTCTTAGCTCTTTATGAGGTGTAAGCATATGAAAATCCAACTCACAATTTGGATTCGCATTACATTACATTTTCGCAAATATAAAACATTTTAAAATTATTAATATCATGACAAATAAAGAATATCGAGCTTTAGCTCGATCATCCATATCCTGAAAATATTTAGATGACATAATTATTACTTAAAGTTTAAATTAATATTTTTGAAGCAACAGTACAACGTGTATAGCAATGGCCTATCTATGAGTTGTTTGACCACCAGCAACCGTTGCTAAGGCTCGTTACTAAGAGAGTGCCACGTGGTTGAAACAGCTCTATTTTCCGACTTCTGATTCGGTTTACCACTATCCGTTTGGTTCGGTTCACCATTGTAATAATCAAGATAATAATATTTTGCTTTTCGAGCCGTTATTTATTTATATCTATCGTGATTCCACTGTAATTTTGATCCTGTGCAAGATATCAGTTTCACGTGGAGTCTCATTCTTGATTGCATGAAGGTTAAATTATTGTCTGCATGTGTTATTTTTACTATTTGAATAATTTTAATTCTACACGCTGGAAGATTTGTATGTTGTGTCTTATATAGTGTCATGTATTTTCTTGTACTTTTCAACCATTAATGATATGCACAGTTTGATCGCGGTTTGGTTGGGTGTAAATAATCAAATGTTCCTTTCCCTCCGGCATATGCCTCTGATGACGAATGTTTCACACTCGAAAGTGCTTAGACTTGAACATATGTTTTACGTCTTTGAGTTGAAAATAAAGATTTTTTTTTTGTAAGTTGTTTTGTATTTAATAATTTTGGATATCTGAATGTTTTGGGTGCTCAGGCTTCAACCTGAATTCAAATTTTCGATACTATTTGCAGAAGGGGATTGAACTTGACTTCGTTTTTTCAGATGTATCTGTTCGTTGATCTTGTCCATCTGGTACAATCGCGATCCAAATTCCTAGTGCGAATGAAACGTTACACAGAGGGAATATGCTCGTTGCTCGCATACATCGAATACTTGGTAATAAAGCATCAGTATGAGATCTGTAAACTATCCAGGAATCCTTTATTTGAAAGAAAGGCTGCTGTTTTCAATGCTAAAACTCATCATTCTTCAAAAGAGGTCCATACGTTATCCCAATATCTATCACTAGACTGAGAATTTGCTACGCAATAAGAATAAACGTATGATCCCACTCTAGTAATTCGTGATCAATACAGTAGCACCTCCTTCGAACAAGAGTTCATCTTTTCAAATATATGGATAACTAGAACCACACCGTCTCTACTTTAATGTAAATTCTATCACAATTATGAAACGCCTTTCCTCTTCTCTGTGAAACCCTATCTTTGAGATATTGAGAACACCGTCTCTAGTAGTAAGTATTCAAGCATCATCTAAACAAGCCCTCCCACCCAAACTTTTACCTGGACTCACGGCAATTTTTGAAAGAAATCAGATTTATACATTATAAAAACGAGGACCTACACGCTTGAACCTTCGATTATTTGGTAATACTTCATCTGCATGAGATCTGTAAATTATCCAAGAATCTGATTTAAATATTGCCTACTCTCTCTAATCTTTATCATTCTTTGTAAGTGGTTCGCACATTACCCCAATATCTACCTTTAAAACGGGAATATGCTACTCAGAAAGAGACAGAGTTCCGAACCTCCTTATGTCTGGGAGCACCTCATTCCCCTCTTGTAGTACATGATTAATCCAGTAACACCTCCTCAGAACACGGGTTCATCGTTTCAAATTTATGGATAACTAGAACAACATCGTCTTTAACTGAAAGTATCCAAGTATCATCAGAACAAAAGCCCTCTCACCCACATTTTTACCTGGACTCATAGAAATTTTTGAAAGAGATCAGATTTGCACATTATTAAAATGAGGACCGACCGACTTGAACCTTCAAATATATAGTAGTACAGCATCTGCATGAGATCTGTAAACTGGCGAAGAATCCTTTTATTTAATACGTACTCTTCTCAATCTCCACATTATTCTCCAGAAGGGATCCGTGCATTATCCCGATATCTATCACTGCTACGCAGAAAGAGACAGATTTCTGAACCTCCTAATATTTGGAAGCACATCACCCCCGCCCTTTAGAAGTTCGGAATTAATACAGTAACACCTTCTTAGAACGAGAGTTAGTCATTTCAAATTTATAGATTATTAGAACAACATTGTTTCTAACAATAAGCATCCAATTATCATCCTAACAAGAACCCTCCTGCACAAATTTCTTTTAGACTCACAGCAATCTTTGAAAGAAGTCAGATTTATCCATTATTAGAACGAGGATCCACCCACTTGAACCTTCGAAAATTTCGTAATACAGCATCTGCATGAGATCTGAAAATTATTTAAGAATCTTGTATATTAAAGAATGTCTACTTTGCCCAATCTCCGCATCATTTCTCAGATGAGGTCTGTACATTATTCTGATATCTATCATTAGATCTATCTATCTGATATCTATCAGATAAATGACTATTGGCGTTCAAATACAAAAGTATTACTTAAAGTATCTTTTTTCATGATTGGAACGAGTTAGATCCACGAGAATGATGTTACCAAATTTATCGCATCGTATTACATATGAAAAGTGAACATGTTTCTCAATAGGAAATACATTTTTTTTATTTTACATGAGTTTTTGATAATTTTTTTTGAAAAATGTGCAATATCTCGAGAACGGTTCATGTTAGCATTCTAAAATTTATGTCAATCGTTTTCTAATGAAAAATTACATTAGAAATGTCTATTTGCGTAACTATATTAGCGGTTTTGATTTTCTGACGATCTTTTCAAAATTTTACTCGAAATTTTAATAAAAACAATAGGCTTCCAGTGTTTACGGATTGTGATTTTTGTACCAAATTTTGTTGGAATCGGTCCATTCGTTCGTCAGTTATCGTCTCCATAGACTCACTGACACACACACATACTTTCCCACACACACACACACAGACAACACTTCAAAAATGTTTGATTTGTGATCAGGGATGCTTGAAACGTGCTCTCCCGTCGAAAACTCGAATTCGAATTTTCGACCACTTCACAATACTTTCCTTATACATTATGTATATAAGGAAAGTAAAAATGGAATAGCATCACGGTAGAAAATAGAAAATAGTGGAAGTAATCAGAAATACTTGGTACTTTTCAGGTGTAGTGGCTATATCCATTTGTAGTAGAATTGACAGATATATTTTAATGAAAAAGAAAATAGTTTATGTTATGATAAGCAAAATAGATGAAATTAATAAAATAACAAAATGTATGAAAATACATTCACTAACCAACTGTAACACTATGGTATCCTATACTGTTAATCTATTTAAGGCGTAAATATAATTAATTAGCAATTAATAAAATAGGAGGTTCGCGTATTGGGCGGAGTTAACATTGAAACAATAAAAATAATTCAAGCATCCCAATTGTAGAATCAATTAAGAAGATAACATAATAGATATAACAAAAGTCGAACATTTTTATTATAAACTTTTTGGAAATGTTTATAATGAAATCGGGATAATAATATAGGGCGCCATCTGTCTATCCAGAAATGAACCCTTAAATGAATTTTGTTGCTAATTTGCAACATACTGCCTATATAAATTCAAGGACGAAAACTAGAAATTTTCAGCAGGATGTAGCTGATTGGTAGCAAACTTGTTAACAAAATTAATACTATTTTTTTTCACTAAATTGTGGCACAAGCTCTGATAAATGCATTAGAAAACTCAAGAACATTATGATAGTTTGTTTAAATATTGCTTTTTTTCCCTGTTAAACAGTAAGTGTATGTATTAATTTTATATCAACTTTTTACAATTTATTCGAAATTTTAATTTCTGGTGTGAATTTTTCGCAACATTGTGCATGCAGCTTCATTTTGTTTCAGATCACAAATTTTAGTTTCTAATTCCTGTTAAAGGGGGAAAGTAACATTTATTCAATTTAACATATTTAAATTTTGTATATACAAAGTTTTTACCTAAAATGAAAAAGGAAAAATAGTTATTTCAGAAGGCGATACAAAAACTTGTAAATAATTGGAAATTGGAACGATTGGTTAAACAATGAGGTTGAAATTGAGATATCAGTTTTAGATTCTGATTGGAATCCTGATAAAGTTCACCCTATTAGTTTCACCACGTGATTGATCTCATTTTAGTAAATTCTTGGCTAATGTACCATTTTGTCCCAGTCAAAATTCAGAGCTAATTGCCCGTGTAAGTTCGAAACGTAGTGCACACCTAAAAGCAGAAGATCAAATGTTGCTGCGACTGAAGATGAAATCTAATGAAATAGACATAAAGGACATGAACAATACATTCAACCGAAATATGCCAGGCTGGATCAGGTGGACCAGTTTATTCTGATAAAAGGATTCGCGAAAATCGTCTTTCATGTAAGAGGTATACAATAACTCTTTGGGGGAAATGTGGAGTAGGATTATACTATAATTAAAATAACAATTGTTTCAATTACTTTCACACCATCACCTAACTCTTGTTTCAAAATCTTCATGTAGGTAATTTACTTTGAATCACATGTAAAGATGTTTTAATAACCTTTTCATTACTAATTTTAAACTAATATTGTTGTAAGCTATTTCATGAAAATGATAATTTTTCATTCATTTAAGCATACCTTAATTTAAAAATTTTGAAAGTATGATATTTAAACTATTACATGATGCATTTATAGATCTCTATGTAATGCAGTATATGTTAATGCACAATCTTGCTGATAGGCAGCAAACAGCTTTTGCAGGTAATGCATAATATTGCCGATTAGCAACAATCCCATTTTTGTCATTAATCGTCATTAAAACTGAAATTAATTTTTTTTTCATTATTTTTCCTATAATTTGAGCTAAGAGGTAACTGGAAAAGTATTTTTAAGTAATTCTAAACTATCACGCATTTAAGGGTTAACATGGGTCGTAAAGACTTACTTTTTGTAAAATTAAATATGAAATAATTTTGAGTGAGAAATAAAGCATACTTGGAAAGATGGATGGATTAAACATTTTGACGAATTATTGAACACTAACGCTCCAGAACATGTAATAAATTCTGCATTATGCGAAACTTAGAGCCCTGTTTATTTATTCCCTACAATTGGGAAGGTTGAGGCAGCAATATGGAAACTTAAAAACAACAAATCTGCTGGTTTTGATTAAATACCATCACAATTGCTAAAATCTGCAGAGCCAATATTGTTAAAACAAATTCAGAAAGTGATACTCTCAATCTGGACTAATGAAGAGCAGATTGGAAATTATGTACTATAGGTCCAGTTCATAAGAATGAGCCATTTCGACTTGTCAAATTGTAGAGGAATTAGCTTAAAGAATACTGAAAGGAAATACTGAAATTGACAATCTACTGAAATTGTATGCGTGGCAATACTGAAATTGTACACGTGGCAATTCTGAAATTTTCAGTTCCCACAGAGGTTCACAACATTATTGCGAATAGCAAGTTTCTTGCTGCCATTATAGATAGCGGCTGTTCCATGTTAACGAGTGTATAGAATAAACGCATGCAAAACAAGCTCATGAAGGCCCTTTTCTGTAATCGGCGCGTAGTCCTTCACTTTGCGAATGTTTTCTACAGGAAGATTTTGTGATTATAACATTCATCTTTTTATCCTTTTGTTGACTGAGCTCAATTATCATGAAATTTCAAGCTGGCTACTGGTGGAACAGTTAGTTCTATAGAGTTCGCAAAATTGCGTCAAATAGCAAGTTTCTTGCTGCTATTGTAGGCATCGGCTATTTCATGCAAACAAACGAATAGCAAGCTCGAAATGAGTCCATGGATGTTGTAATCTGCAATGGAAGCGTAATGTCTCCAAGGGACATGTGTGTGCGTATGTGTATATGACAATATATACATATTTTAAGAGATATTCATAATTTGAAGATGCTTTTGGTTAAGGATGTTTGAACATAATAATATCTTTAAATCGTTGGTAATCAATTACTGAAGGTGAGTGCGATAAAAGCTATGAGTGAACAGCGGGAAAAAAACTTCTAAAAATAATATCAATGAAACGTAAATTATCTTTCTTCTCTCCATATTAATATATCTGGAGTGTAAATCTCTACTCGACTTTGTCATACATTCATATTCTATACTTTTAAATACATCTTAATCAGTATTAGCAATCTCTCGGATTTAATTTGTATGTTGTGCAAATCAAGTTACAAAGAATACTTAACTTATGAAGTATGAGCACATATTCAGGGTGTGAATTCATAAAGTTATAATGTTGGAGGTCTGTAGACCCCAGACCGTGCCACTCACATAGTGGGTTTAGAGTAGCTAGCTGCACGGCCGGGAAAGGATACCCCTGCACTCAGGAGGCATTCAAGGACTACCATCCCGCCAAACCAATATTTATTTAGGTCTAAAAAGATAACACTTGATGAAAATATTGTGATTAAACAGACAGTTTTACATTATATTTGAACTTGACAAGTACGTCCATTTTTCAAAAATGGGTAAAGGGTTATTGCGAATATATAGATAAAAAGATCATTGAAAAATAAAATTTAAAGTGAGGTATATTAACATAATGAAAAGCAGATTAAAATTAAAGAAAATAATAAAATTTTAAAAGTAAAATTTAGAAAATATATAAAAAGAAAATATATGAAAAGGAAAAAAAAAATAGGCACATGGAAAATAAAAACAGAAATTTAGAATAAAATTTAGAAAAGAAAAAATGCAAATAAAAAGGGTCAAAAGGAAAAGAAAGAACCGAAAAAATAAGAACAGTTAACATACCTTTTTTTTTTACACAGAAAATATGGAGGGAACACAATAAGTCCATATAAGTTATTAATAATGTTGGAGGTTTGGAGGTCTGTAGATGAAGGAAATTTGGGTTAAGAAACTTTTACAGCTTGTCAATACCTATTTACGGATATACAAATGTAGTCGAAAACCCAGGCCGACAGACTCATCCGAAGACTGAGAGCAGAAATTTGGGCTGCCGGAAAGGGGATATATAAATGTAGTGTGAAATGTAATGGCATGTACGGAAATATAAATGGAGTTTGTTTTATGGCACTTCTGTTTTCTGATTTCATCGTAGAAGAATGAAAATTTCAGATATTAAACACATGCAATATCTTAACCTTTTGCTTACGGGTGGGACATCGTCAATCCCAAACGAAGAACCTTCCAAAAAGACAGGTATTTGACATACCCTATCCCAAAAAGTTCGATCTCCTTTTACAGACATTGGCGTCCATGGACGCCAATGTCTGCAATCCTGGCAAATATCTGTCTTTTTGGGAGGTTCTTCGTTTGGGTTTGACGATGTCCCACCTGTAAGCAAAAGGTTAATGTCGTTTAATTAATCACCGTAGCATATTAAACCGTAGTGCAAAATAAATAACCACATATTGCACAATCGAAGGTTTTATTGAATAAAATTTGGGTAAAAGTTAATAAGTAATTAATGTGTTAATCTTTTATGGGTGAGTACAGGGGCGGCAAATAGGGGGCGCGAGGGGGCGCGGTCGCGCCCCCAAATTTTTCTTATTCTGAACCAAAACTGAAAAGGCGTAAAAAGATTCCAAGCGCATTCGGTGAAAAAAATCCCCAAGGTGAAAAAAATCCCCACGATGATGTTAAATCATATCACAGAATCAATTTTCAATATGAAATTATAGATTCAGTATCTAATGAAATTGAGATAAGATTTAATGAGAAGAATATATCCGTTTTGCTTGCCCTTAGTTCAGTATTATCCGGATCAGATGTCGGAAAAGAAACAGAAAAAGTTTCAACCATATGCAAAGTATTTCACTTCCAGAAAGAGGAATTGCTATGTGAATTGCGACTGTTTTATTCAATGGTGAAAAATGTAAACATAGACCATCCCAATTTTAAAAGTCGCCTGGATTATTTTAAAGAACAGAATTTAAAATATGTGCTTCCTGTCATAACATAATTAGTTAAATTGTTTTTGACAGTGCCAATCAGCTCAGCCAGTTGTGAAAGGTCTTTTTCGTGTCTCAGGAGGTTGAAAAATTATTTTCGCAGTACAATAATGGTACAAGAAAGACTTTCATCTTTATCTATTTTAGCTATAGAACAAGATATACCACTGGATTATGATGATATTGTAACAAAATTTTCTCTTCATCCAGACTCTAATAACCGGCGTTTAAAACTTCAATAACAGGTAAATAAATATAGATATTTGTATTTGGAAAAATTATGTTAACAACAATTATGTTAATACAATTATGTACAAAAATTATGTTAACAACAATTATTTTTCTCAACATCAATTCAATTTTGTGATCCCTCTCCCCTCTTCCCCCTTGTTAACAAACATTTTATTTATTTCATATTGTGGATTTTCATATAAATCTCGCACCCCCAAATGAAATGCTGAAATGCCGCCCCTGGGTGAGTATACTACTGCGGCAGCAAAGACATCTGATCAAAGATGCTTGGAGGCTGTTCCCGAATTATAAGAACAGAGGAGAAGCTAGCTTTTGCTCAGTGATTATAATGTCGTTCATCATTGTAAGCAAAGGGTCCCTGGTTCGGGGCCCGGCGACGCCCAATCGCCACAATGATGACTGGACGTTTGAAGCACGCAACCTTCCTCGCCAACGACTTCACCTCTCAGCACGAGATGGCAGCACCACACGAAGTCAGAAGCCTTGACACTCCCTTCCTGGTTGACCACGACTGTCCGTCACGCCGAGGCGACACGCCTCCCGGCATTCCTCATCAGCGGAGGGAGTGTGCGGCAGCAAAGACATCTGATCAAAGATTCTTGGAGGCTGTTCCCGAATTATAAGAACAGAGGAGGAGCTAGCTTTTGCTCAGTGATTATAATGTCGGTCTTGTAACCAAAGGGTCCCTGGTTCGGGGCCCGGCGACGCATAATCGCCACTATAATTTCAAGACTATAATTTAACTATAATTTTAAGACGATATCTTCTGTTGTGGCCGTGAAAAGCAAAATTAAGTGGTGTCTTAAAACTTTCGATGGTAATATTGAAATTATGCATCTTTATGCATCTACAAATTATAAACAGTTTTTTCACTTTTCTGACGTCAATTACGCTTCATTGTTTGCATTTTACAAATGAATTAGTGCACTCAAAGAAATAATTAATAACACAGTAGTTCAAATAAGAAACGATTTATTTTAAAATTTTATATTAATATTTTACAAATTAAATTTATAAAGTTAGTTATATATACAGGAAGTTTTCTTCTTTGAACAAATAATGCTTTAGTTCGTTTACTTCAATTCATGAAAAATCTTCATAAGTAATGGTTAATTTCCTGTTCTCATCAAGCAAATAGCATTTATTTACTGGATTCATGTAACTTCCTTCGGGACATTTGAACACTTCCGAAAAATCCTTAGAATTTTGCATCGCACCTATAACCCTATGAGAGAATAAATTGAAAAGTAACAAGATTATATACTGAATGTTTTGTATTGAACATGTAAAAAGCTATTGTTAGGTTGAACTTAGACCAGCTAAAACAAAATTTGAAAGTGTTAGAAACAAAACACAGAAAAGGTCAAGACAACAGCCAGACATTAGATACAAAATTTTCTGAATAAATATTTATTTATACAATTTAAATTTATACCAAATTCATGCATAATTAGAGACAATGGTGATCGCATAGACAAATTAACAAATAAATGCTTTAAGAATCTCCTTCTCAGTGATAAAATTATTTATGTCTAGTTGGTAATAATCAAATTTATAAATAGTTACATCAAATAATATGTGTTCCAAACTTCAGATGTGGTCAGAGAAAATATAATATACCCCATATTCGCTCCAGTGTAAGATAGGCTTCTCCATTTAAATATTGGCTCTCAGCCTGCCTTTAGAGGAATTTCTGCTTTTAACACTTCCTTCACGTCGAACTCACACATATATTATTGTGGCATTTTTTGACAAGCATTGAGGTCAGAGACATACATTCGAAAGTCTTTTTCCCAGCTTATTTCGGTCTTAATAAAAATCCGTTGAAGGTGAGATTTAATTGCCATTTTTCTCCGAGTCGTTTAAATGCTTGTAATGTATGGGACGTTTGGGGGACCACAAGATCTGATCTTTGGTTAATCGATGGCTTATGTACTTGCCTTCATGGCATAAGCGCTGAAATCTTAACCATAGAGAGAGTAAGATTATATATATGACATACATTCGAAAGTATTTTTCACAGCTTATTTCGGTCTTAATAAAAATCCGTTGAAGGCGAGATTTAATTGCCATTTTTCTCCGAGTCGTTTAAATGCTTGTAATGTATGGGACGTTTGGGGACCACAAGATCTGATCTTTGGTTAATCGATGGCTTATGTACTTGCCTTCATGGCCTAAGCGCTGAAATCTTAACCCTAGAGAGAGTAAGATTATATATATATATATATATATATATATATATATATATATATATATATATAAAATGAAAGATTTTAATAGTAAATTATGCATAAACTACTGTATGTACAAAAAACCCATCTCTAGCATATCTGTTACAAATGAGTAACTATAGACCAAGACTAAGGATAAAGATAGAAGGTAACATATCACTACAAAGGAAAGGGGGGAAGAGAAGAATATAAGGATACAAAATTCACAACTAAAAGTATATAAATATAAATAAAAATAAAAAAGAAAACACGGCAATAATAATTAGCTCAAGATAAAAGATGAAGACATAGAGAACAATCAATTGAAACTACACAAAAAATGGCGGTTAGTTCTAAATTGTATTCTCATCAGGACAGCCATACAATTCGAATTAAAACCGATAGAATAGCCAGTTTCTGACAATGGCGATAGTATTTATCTATAGACACCATTGGAACTGTCTACTGGCTAGTGGAAGGAGAAAAATAAATCAATTGAATTACAAATCAGAAAATTAATACCTCCTCGAACAGAATTATGAACTCACAAGCATTGTTACCACGTGTAAGTGGAAGAAGCGACGGAGCATTTCACCTCACTTCGTCAATGCGAGTGGCACCGGAATGAATACATTTGAACGATACATAATATGTATGGAGACTTTCAAAAATAGTAATCAGTATAGGACTCAGGACAAGTGGAAAATAGTCATTCGAAAATAGTAAACAGTAATAGACTCAGGCCAAGTGGTAAGTTAGGTGATATATATATATATATATATATATATATATATATATATATATATATATATATATATATATATGTATATATATATATATATATATATATATATATATGTATATATATATATATATATATATATATATATATATATATATATGTATATATATATATATATATATATATATATATGTATATATATGTATATATATATATATATATATATATATATATATATATATATATATATATATATATATATATATATATATATATATATATATATATATATATATATATATATATATATATATATATATATATATATATATATATATATATATATATATATATATATATATATATATATATATATATATATATATATATATATATATATATATATATATATATATATATATAGAAAGAGAGAGAGAGAGAGACAGATAGAGATAGAGATGGAGATAGATACAGTTATATACATAGAGTTGCTAGTACGCTATGCATCAAATCAGCTTAACATAACATGTTAAATTAAGAAGTTATCTTACCTAAAATTATCAGGGGCATGCGAATCAATTGTGTGCTTCCACTCTTGTCTTTCTTTACTGAATTTGGAACATGAGTACTGAAATAGACAGGATACTGATCAATAAGTAATCCTGAGCACTACTGTTCATTAAAGGTATCAACTATTTGTAAATAAAAAACCAGTAAATGTTATGAGTAGTAGTGGTAGAGTTGCTTAGCTTAATTACATGTCAATATTTTTACTTTACGGCACTAACATGATATTTGGTAGAATGGTACAGTTTTTGTGGCAAATGTTATCCATTGTATATGATGTTTTTCTGCCACTATCTTGGAAAAATGGTACCTAAAACATTTTTATGCAACTCTTTTAATAATGATTTATTGCATCAAGATCTTGTCACAAAAACACGGAAGACTAAAGTGTCAACTATGAGGGCCCTTGTTATCTTCTTTTAAACTTTTTTTTATTACCCAGGCCACCTTGTTCTCTTAAAGGTTGTAGAGCAGTTACAACGGATGGCCGATTATGAATTTCTTTGTAATTTTAAACGCTTTCTGTCAGTTGTACAAAGAATGGACCATGTTCTTATTACAGGTAACATCGTTCATGGAGCCAACAATTCGCTGGTCTGCATGAAATAGTCAATATCTAAAATGCATGGCATAAAGCATGCAAATTTACTGTGCAACGTAATTTTGCGAACCATTATACAGATTGAAAATTTTGGTTCTGCTACGCAGCTGCCTTTAATTTTCCTAAAAATTGAGCTTAGGCTGCAAAATTCTTCTCTGGTGGGTTCTGTATGAACATGGCCATTGTAGTTTTGTGATGCCTAGTATTTCAGATACGTGAAGGACAGAATTGGTCGGTTTCTATAGAGTTCGTAAAATTATGGCATATAGCAAGTTTTCTTACTGCACCTGAAGATATTTGTTATTAAATACTGATGAACGCACAATAGGCATAAAGCTCGTCTGTGGATATCATTATTTGCAATGGAAGAACAATTCTAACGATACACAATGAAAAGTATAGTTTAAGTTGCATTAATTAAAACATCTTGACTTTATTTGTGTTTTTAATTTAATATATAACATCGTCAGTTCAAAACAAGAAAGAGCAATCAATCATAAAGCATTGATTATGAAGCACTTTCCAACCGAAATGAAATTTTATTTATACATCTCTAAAATACGATACATTCAGCGTTGATATCTTTTAAATTATCGCAGTACTGCAGTAATTTATATTTGAAAACATAAAACTTTATGGAAAAATGAGAACTTTATTCAAATGACGTCATCGAAATATAAATCGTCTGGCTCTCTATGTAAAAGCCATGAATATTTCATTCATATCACTTTTATTCCAGACTCCAGAGATAAATAATTTTGCGTAAAAAAAATCAGCAATTCTTATACAACACATCTTACAATCACCTGTTTACATTCTGCTTTTATTAACATTTGTCTTCGTTGTAGAAATAATCAAAGTTTGATGAACATTTAAACTCAAAAGTATTGTATTTGCGTTGGTGCAGAATATAGATGCATAGAAAATACGCAAAAATAAAGCGGTTTTAGAATGGATGCAACACTAAATATAAATGTAAAGGAACTTAAAAAATCACGATTTTAACACTGGGGAAAAAAAACACTTTTACATTAAAAAAATTAACATTTTAGGAAAAGAATACATATTTTCAATTTTAATTTTTTGTTGTCCTATAGAAATAAAAATTTGCAATTTTATGAAAATAATAATAAAAAAAAATGAAAATGTTGCCCCTTTAAAAAAATCAACGATGGCTTCCAGTATACGTGGTGAGTCCAGTAAATAAAATAGTATTAGATCTCACTAATTGAATTCAAAAGGGATAAAGTTTCATAAGAAAATAGACTGAGAGTATACATACTTCAGAATAAATGAGATACATGAGCTCCTTTGAAGAGTAGGGAAGTGAAGGCAAGGATAGCACGTCGTCACTTGTGATGTATTTTTGAATAAGCTGTGATAAAGAAGTTACATGTTAGTTTAATAAATTTCAGTGAAAAATTATAATATTTAATGTTGGCAGCACGGCTCGTTAGCTCAAATTATTATTTTTTAATCATTAATTCGAGGTTTATCATGCAAAACAATCACTTAAATGGATAATTATTTGAAATGTTATTGAATTTACAGTTATAAAATGATTTCCTTTATTATTTGGATACTTTTCAACGATGCTAAGTCTTTAAAATTCCTCAAAATGTAAACATCTTGAGAACAATGTTATGTATAATGGAGCTAATTTTATTAAATATTTCTTTTTTTTTATTTTAACTGATTTTTTTTTATATTTTGCAAGGAATTTTAAAACAAAAATTTGAAATCGAATCGAATTTGAAATCGAATTGAATTCGAAATCGAATTGAATTCGAAATCGAATCAAAACAAATATCAATAGTTTTAAAAGGAAATCGTTTTAGCACGTTTGGAAGAGTATTTCATTTAATTTTCGATGAATTTCTGCTACTATATTATTCTTCAGAAGACTTTGCGCAGATATTTTTACTTTCCTTCTTTACATAACGTATAAGGAAAGTATTTGTGACGGGGTCGAAAATTCGAATTCGAGTTTTCGATGGGAGAGCACGTTTCAAGCATCCCTGATCACGAATCGAACATTTTTGAAGTGATGTCTGTGTGTGTGTGTGTGTGTGTGTGTGTGGAGACGATATCTCACGAATGAATGGAGCGATTCGAATGAAATTTGGTACAAAAATCACAATCCGTAAATACTGGAAGCCTATTGTTTTAAAATACATTCGAATGCTCAGAACTCCCCTAAATTTTCGAATGAAAATTTGAAAAAATCGTCAAAAAATCAAAACCGTTAATAAAGTTACGCAAATAGATATTTCGTATGTAATTTTTCTTTAGAAAACGATTGACATAAATTTTAGAACACTAGCATGAACGGTTCTCGAGATATTGCTCATTTTTCAAATAAATGAATCAAAAAATCCCATAAATTACAAAAAAATATTAACTGTTAAGGAACATGTTCACTTTTCATATGTAATATCATACGATAAATTTGGTGACATCATTCTGGTGGATCTAACTCGTTCCATTCACGAGAAAAGATACTTTGAGTAATACTTTTGTATTTGAACGCCAATAGTCATTTATCCGCTGTAAGAATAACTTATTTTTCGTCCATAACGCTTGGCGAGATTTTGCGACGAATTTAGCGTAATATCGCCAACTTGGCAACATTTTTAAATGTTGCCAAATTAACGAAAATCTCGCCAAATGGATAAAAATGACGCTATATCAATGAAAATGACGACTAATTGAAGAAAATTCAATATTTTGGAAAGAATATAAGTAACTACTATAAGAATAACATTTTTTTTAACTGTGAAAGTAGTAAATTCATTGCATTATATAAGGAAAGTCATGTGCTGCTCACATCAGATTTTTTAAAATTACGATCACCCTGTTTGTAGATTTGGTGAAAACAATCCAGTTGTATCTTACCCTATCGAACAGAATTATGGAGACACTGTCAGCATGATTCTCACCTCTAGTATTTTCTGCATCGATCTGAAAATATTAAAAATCATTGTAAAACTTTAGTATGTATTTAGTTTACCACATAATAGAAGAAAAATTATAGCATCTTTGCAGTACCTACAGTTTTAAAACAAGTGGGCACTCGTACGGTGATTTAAACTATATACATTTTAATTTTTACTTTTCATACTATGTATAGTATAGGGAAAGTATTGTTTTGACAAACATTTTTGAATTCGAAATTTTAATGGAAATATTTTTTTTAATACCCCTTGAATACGTTTTGACTATTTTTGGAGTAATGACCGTCTGTCTGTCTGTCTAACGTCTGTGGTCGATTTTTTGGGCACATGATAGTGTCGCAACGGTTTCTCGCTGGACACGGCCGACCGAGAAAGTCTAAATTTCTCGCATTTACACACCCAGGACCGAAACACACCTCCCGTCAGTGGGTGAAACCCAACTGATGACCTGCGAAACAAACCCAAGCAAATTCCGAAATAAACATATTACACCCTTACCTTGAAGGTCACAATAGCAGCTGAAAACACTTTAAACAATTTCAAGAACACAATAAACTCTAAATAAATACTCATATTTAAGTAAAATTTCTATTTATTAAAACTGAAGATATATGGAGTCACAATTACAAACAGCTGGATCTATCTCAGCTCTCGCACCACTGGACCACACTTCACTAAATATCATCGGCTCTTAGCCGGAAATAAATATTCATTTCTATATATATTATTAAGCAACAGTATAACTTATAAATATCAAATATTCTATTATTAATGTGATATGGTATGGCCAAAATAGAGGCAGCATACTCGAGGATAGCTTATAGTACGAGTATTTTAAATGTTATCTATATCAATTCTAATTTAATGATACTTCAGAGGATCAATTTAATTTAACAATTAGCTTAGATGATCTTGAGAAGTCTTGAGGAACAGTCCGATGACACGAAGACAGACGAAGGCACCTCAGCCTCCATTTACCGAAAAGGACGCTTACCTCCATATCTGGAAGGACACAAGGATGGTCATCGTCGAACATTCACCAAACGAACCCTCGGGGAGAATCTTTCCCCGACCAAAGGTAAGGCGGCTAACACGCAGCAGGCAGAGAACAAGCAGCGGCCCGCCCAGGGTCCAGGCTTCATGAAGGACTCTGACAGGAAACGGTCTTCAGGCATCCATAACAGGAGATTCCCCGACGGTCAACGCCGGCAAGTATGAATGTCGAGGCTCGGCATCAGCAATTGTCCGGTCAAGCAGTGGCGGCAGTGGCGGCTCTCCCAACCCACGACTACGGTAACCCAGCATTAGGATTGAGCCCCGAGCCGAACGTGGGTTCAAATATGTTTTGAAGGGAGAGAGCCCCCAGATCACAATTCATACGATTTTTAAGCACTCTAGACGGATTTAGAGCCCGGCCAATTGAAAATCACGGAAGGTTCACATCTTCACCTTTCCATCAATACAAAATTACTTGTATTCAAATTCTTCTCCAGGGTCCAGCCCATCCAACGACATTTCAGCAAGGCACGTACATCTGCACCGAGAACTCTTGCACAACGTTGCGTCACCCGAAAAGCAGAACAAAAAAGAACGAAGACATCTGTCTCCGCCAGCAAACATGTGTGACCTTGAACTAACAGTCGCTATTCCTCGAGTGTGTGAAAGAATATTATTTTATGAAAGGAAAATGGCCACAATTTCTGCACAGAATTAAATACATTTAAAGGTGATAAAATATATATACATATGACATGAGGGTTCCGGGCCACAATTTAAATAAGTATAAATATAGAAGTTTAGGAAATAAAGTAATTTTACAATTTACATACAAGTGACGGATTCCGTCACGACAATAGCATCCACAAATATTAAAGGAATTTTACGTAACTTTACATCCGTCTCTGTTATTAAAAAATATAGAACTTCATAGAACGTTTTTTAAATTCGAGAGAAAACTTCAAAATTTATTCGAAATTTAATACTTTAATACTTTGTTAACATGGCAGTATAGGACAGAATTTGACATAATTATGCATAAAATAGTTTATTTTTGGCTCAATGATCACTATATTTAATAGTTTTAATCATAGGTGGGTTGTTGCCAACTTTGAGGCTTTTTAAATGATGTCATACTGACGCAGATGTTGCCAAATTGATAAAAATTTCGCCAAATTGATAAAAATGACACTGACAGGTAATGTTTTGCGAATTTTGAATTCAGTCACATGACGGGCATACCACCATGATAATGGGCACTAATAGCTAGAGGGTAAAGAAACGATGCTCTTACATTTACTCCCAATGCTTCAACAGTGAAATTCGAGAACTGTTCTTCAAAACAGGAACGCCTGTTTTGGTACACTTCTTGGGCTTCTTGGGACAATGTCTCATTTTGTTCAAAAGTATCTGCAAGTATTAAGAGAAACATTTATTTCCGAAATAGTGCAACTAAAAAAAATATTAAAATATTTTAGGCACAGAATAATTGTATTAATTCAAAAAGTAGTGCTATCAAGGGTCAGCAATATGATGACTGTAGGGGAGACAGGAGCAGGTTGATATATTAAAAGCGGCGCAATAATGCGCATGAGTAATTTTGTCTCTTTGGAAAGGGCCTTTAATTTATACAGTCATTATGCTGTATCACTTTAAAAGTTTTCCAAAAAGAACTGTTTTTGATAGTGTAAAAAAAAAAATTTTTTTTAATCTCTTTCAAATAATCTGGATGAATGTTTTATCTCTTTTTCCGATTGAGGACTTATTTGAATACTGGATGGTAGGACAATATTGTTGCTTATTGTATTTGTTTACTTTATTTCTGAATATTATGATTAAAATGCGACTTGAAAAGCATGTGACAAAAAGCGATCAAAATAGATTCTGAAAGAAAGATATGGATGCAGAAATGGTCTTATTAACGAAAAACAATGGACACATGGACATTGGAAGAATTACCAAAAGGTTCCAAATCTATTTCATGCAAGAGGGTTTATCGTAATTAAAATAACCCAGATGGAATTGTTGATAACTGCAAAGCTAGGCTTGTCATAAAGGACTTCAGCCAACTCTATGGTATTGACTGCAATCAAATTTTTGTCCAGTGACAAGATTTGGTACTATTCGCTCGATATTAAATGCTGCTGCTAGTGAGAAAATGCATCTTATTCAATTTGATGTATCTACTGCATTTCTTTATCGCAAATTAGAAGAAGCAATTTTCGTGAAACATCCTGTAGGATACAATGATGGTACATACAAGGCTTGAAGACTTCATATGGTCTAAAACAAGCACCAGGCTGCTGGAACAGATGTTTCAGAGCGTTTCTAAAGAACTTGGATTTAAATTAAATGTTTCTGATCCATGTCTGTATATAAGAGAGATAGATGCAAGAAAACTGTTTATAGCACTCTATGTTAATGATGGACTAGTGGCAGCAACTATGATCAACAAGAGACAGATAAGTTTATAAGTAAATTAAAATCAGAATTCAGGATAACAGTTAAACCAGCATCGTACGTTTCAAGGCTTGAGATATAAAAATTGAATGATGGAAGTATTAAAATAGGACAGAACAGTTATGCTAAGAAAATGCTTCAAATGTTCGCTATGAACAACTGCAAACCCGTGCATACTCCGATAATAAAAGAAACTTTAAAATAAAAGAAAAAGGAAAGTACTCAGTATTGTAGGGGATCATTACTGTGTTCAATTTTCAAAAAATGATTCGGAAATTGGGGAAGTCTTCCAAACATTTTATCGCGTTTAAAATCAATAAGGTTCCAATATGCACAGATTGTAAGAATCGTACCAAATTATTATACTCGAAACGTTTCATTCGTTCAAGATATTGCGTCCACACACTTCCACACACGTCCACACACACACACACACACACACACACACACACACACACACACACACACATACACACACACACATACACACATAAGCACACACACACCACTTCAAAAACGCTTGATTCAAGTTCAAGGATGCTTGAAACTTACTCTTCCGTCGAAAACTCATTGCGATTTTTCGGCCACGTCACAATACGTTCCCTATACATTATATTATGCATGTATGGAAAGTAATAATGACGTCACTTTAATACTTTTGAAAAAAAATACAAACATTAAAGACATAGAAATGTATCAATTTGCCCTGGTCTCCACTATAATACCCAGAATGTAATCTGGACCAAATTTGATTTGTGAATTTTGGTATATGATTACTTTATATACTTATGTGATTTATTCAAATTTAACAATGTGATTTATTTAAATTTAACAAGTTTAATTATTATTCACAGAATTGTACACCAATCCGCACCATTTTTATTTAACGTGCTTTGATGGAAATCATTTGAAACTTTTAGTAATGCATCTACTTTAAGTCACTTTTCAAGACAAAACTCCCTGTTAGAAAAAAATAGAAAGATAACTTTACCTGTCTGTTGGGACTTTTTTTATTAAATAACATATGTATCTTATATATTTTAAACCGACAAATATCGCGGCATTTAAATAGAATAGAATAATTTTTGTTTTAAACAGGATATCAATAAACAGACATCTAAGACAAATCTAGGGACCTTCTGATATTTATACTGTTGTATTAAAACCTTTCTTGGCATGAAAAATTCAAATACAATTAAATGAAATAATACGATACATGCATATTCTGGAAAAGCCATTATGTTTATTTTACCTTTTCCTTATTTACCCGCTTTACAACAACTAACCCTATGCAGTTTATGCAATGAAACATATTACGATTTGAAGCTATGGGATAATTATATTTTTTAATATGATATATTTTTCTTTTGTGGCCTTTATCATTACCAGTAAAAGGCAACTTTTTACTTTTCGCTGCGTTCAATTTTATATTTGCAGTATATCAACGCTATTTCTCCTAGGTCACGTATGCAACTAACTCTCTCTGGAGACAGAACTTGCTTCGGCTGCGTTGTCTTTCAGTCCTGAAGAGGGAGACTGTTTTTGTCTTCGAAACAGGATATATAATCAAGTATATTCTGTGTTAACTAAGTTTTAAATTTGAGTTTATTTAACGCATTAATGCCGGTTGGCAGAAAACTCGACCAACGTAAAAATGTGTTTTTTTCTTAACAGATATCAGAAGCAAAAATATCGTAGAAAATATTTATGACAAGAAAATTGATCTCGTCGGTAATTACATAATTGATCAGTTTGAGCGATTTTTGATGTGAAGCATCTTCGGGCGCGGATTAGAGAAAATCTTAAAATAAATGGGAACTATCCCCAGTGGGTATCATATATAAGCTCTCTATCTCCCAGTTGTGAAGCTGACGTGATACGAGTAAAAGTATATGCTGAACTCAATGCAGAACCCAATGTATAATTTTAATTCTGATTATATATATCCGCTAAGTTTTATTATAAAACAATTCCAAAGTCCACTTTGATAATAAGAGCTTGCAATTTCGCTCCAGTAGCTCAACGACAGAGCGTCGGCTGGCCAGTTCGGAGATTCAGGGTTCGATTCCCGGTTGGGGCAGCAAGGCTCGTTACATAATACTTGTAGAAAAGTGTAATAAAAATTACATTAGGCACCTGTGCATAGACTATAAGCCTATGTGCATAGACTATAGTGCTCTATACTCCAGAATACGCTTATCTCTTGCAACGATAGCACGTTTGCTCTATGGAGTGACGGCAAAAGTTACAATCCAAACGTTTTATCGTCGATAACTTCGTCGTTTGTGGTACGATTCGAAGGAAATAAACTGCATTATATTAATATATCAAAACTGTATAATTGAAAAAAAAATATGTATATATATATATATATATATATAAATTAAAGCAAAACTATCGAAACATTTCCTTAGGTATCTCATACAGGGTATTTCACTAGCTCTCGGTCCCTGATTTTCTCCTTATAACTTTCAAACTAGTAGACGTCATCGGGTAAAATTTGACACGGACATAGCTTGGTGTATAAGAAGCCACTGTGCATGTTTTGTAACTCATTGGCATGCGCTTGTGAAAATCTCCCCATCTCTTGCGACAGTTTAAATAAGGACTTCTGTGGGAAGGCTCGCAGTCTCTTTTTCACTTTCAGACTAAAGAGTAGTGCCGCTATTTGTGTCCTTCCGTAACCACGCTTCTCATCTTTCAATGTATGCCCATGTGGAATTTCATTGAATTGCATCCATTAGTTTGAAAGTTATTAAAGAAAATCAGAGACCGAGAGCGAATGAAACACCCTGTACCATCGTCGCATAGAATGCAGTCGAAATATGCAAAGGGAGTGATGGTTCATATCAATCCATAGCGAGTGTCAGAGTTAGTCACTATTTTTTTTAATATTTTAATATTTATTATAGTTGAAGGGAAGTGACACACTGTTGAGAGAAATATGCTAACTTCATATGTATTCCTAATTAATGCTGAAATATACTTGCCCTCCACAATATGCCCTATTTCGTGTCCAATAGTTGAGGCCAAGATCAGGAGATTAAGAACCCTGTTATACAAAAGAAAATAAAGTAACTTCACCTAGGAAAACATCGAATATTGATATTGAGCAATAATTTGTTTATGTTGCTTTAAACTCAATCGATGCTAAGGATATTGCAAAACCCCTTAGATTTGACGTTCATATTCCCACAGTACACAGTACAGAATACAGTGCCCTTCAAAATCTTCCCAATGTTTTTCACTTATTGAAAAACACCGTGTAAAACTCGTTAACTAAGCGGTAGAAGTGTTATTATGTCATATGGAAATCAGTTAATTGTAAAGCTGTTGTTTTGGATTATATTCGACTAAAATTATAATTAAATCAACCTTAAAAAATAAGGTAATTAAAATGAGAAGATTAGCAGTATTTTGACGCTGACAGCGAAATATTCTCGCAAAGAAAATTTTCACTTAAATGTGGATGAGAAGCTGTTTAGAAAATGCAGCTGTAATGAAACGTCTTCATCTGCGATTGTTTAGAGCCAAGTAACAGAAGAATAACTGAACGTATATTAACCCTTCTTAAATAAGGTTTGAGCGTTGAAAAAGTTGTTGAAAAAAAGTTGGAGTTGAAAAATCAACGGTATCGAGAGTAAAATTTTGTTATCTTTTGTTCCTAGGAGCCAAAGAAGTGAGCGGAAACGTGCCATGTCACGGATTGTAGATTCAGTCAACGGAGAGTCATCCATCTTTTTAGCAATTCAGTTCGCTAGTGAACATTTACCAAGTCTATCAGGGAATCATTTCTTGAAAGTGTTTCATAGATAGTCATTTTTTGAGGTGAAGGTTGGTCTTGAAACTCTTGTGCATCCTCATTTCGGTAGACAAAGTCCCATCTTCTTTTGAGGGTTAGACACTCCACCAGACTCCAACTGTTGTTGGCCTCATGGTTGTATTACATAGAGTCACGTGCCTTACTGACCCATTGGATCTGATTGGCTTTAAGATAGATGTGAGTAATTTTAAAGAATTTCGAACATATGGGCTAGTGGCGGCTCGTGAGGTGAAGCAGGTGACGCAGGATAAGCGTTGCTTCACTTAAAGTTATCGGGTGAATGGGATATTATTATTATCACTCGTATTTGGTGAATTTTTCAGAATCGTTTGGCTACTTTTAGATAATATTTGACAACACTTGTGCCAGTAGCGTGATGTGTTCTGCTGGTGTTCATTGTCGAGAAGGATCCTACTTCTGAATCTGCTTCACCAATTACTGAAGTCCACCAATTTGTCCACATTGACTCCAGACTGTGGATTTCTTTGTGGTTTCTGTATTTTTTTAGCATTCACTTACAATACAGATAATTGAATCCATTTTTCTATAATTGTTACATTGCTAAATCTGACTGTCTGCCAAAAAAAGTTTGATTTCAATAAAAAAAAATGTACGTACTGATAATAATTAATTAATTCTATATTAGATTGCTCCCATTAACTATACACTAGAGTGTTTTTCTAGGTTACAGATTATCGAGCTTGTACTCTAATTATTTATTAATTTAATATATTTTTAATGCACTGGATATGTACCATTTATTTCAAGTTACTCAAAAATAACAGATATACAGAAGTGGAAATTTATTGTTCAGTCATATGAAAGTGTATAAATGAAGTATATAAAACCTTTACATTTAAAATGCATTTGTATATTCGGTAATGTTAAACTCCACTTAGCAAATATGCATAATTACACGAAAAAAATAAATTTATTAAAGATATATATTTACCTTGATTGATTCTTTATAAATAATGGGAATCTGTAGTTTCCAAGACCTACTTCTGAAATAGGAAATTGAATGTATTTTTTGTTATCAAATAAGATCCTGTATAGAAATATAATAATTTAGTAAACTGATCTTGACGAAAAAGAATATAAGATCTTAAATGGTTCTTGAATTGTTGATATTGTCTTACATTGATCGTTTTATAATTTTGCCCTTTTATAAATATTTGAGCATTTGAATTAAATTATCCTTGTATACTTTTTCTTGCTTATAACTTTGAGAGCACTAGGGAATTAGTGATTTAAATGAAGCTTTAAGCAATATTTTAAAGCATTTCAATAAATATGAACGCACTATCTGCTTGTCATGTGATATACAGATTTCATAGGAAAGTATTTAAGCAACCCAGTAACATTGTCCATGAGTGTACATTAGGGTGATGAAAAAAGAAAAATCTTTTTCACATACGGCTTAGCACTAATTGCCAAAAGCTGTCTATCACGCTGATGTACTTTATCGATTTAAAAAGAAAAAGTTGAAACTTTATCTTCATTTGTCGCAAGTGATTTAAAAATTTCTATTTTTTCGCAAAAAACAGCATTTTCTTGAGTTCTAATCAAAAACATAGAAATGCATCCTATAGTTTAGCACAAGTTGCTGAAAGTTGTTTATCAGATAGATCAACTTCACTGATTTACTAAAAATAACTTGGGGATTTCATCTTATATTAGCAGTATACCCGGTTTTCGTACGAAATATATAATATAAAGAGGTTTAAAATTCACAATCATGTGCAAATCCTTATAGTTTACTAAATGACATTGTTAATCAAACTATTTTATAAAAGCATTTAATTTAATGCTCCTAAAAAGGAGTTCAAGAATATCTGTTCTCGCTATACAGAACTATCTTCACATGCAGATCTTAAGAATAAAACATCCTGGTCCCATTTGCAAATGAATTTACAAAAAATATGAAATTGAATCAATATATGCAAAATAAAAGGGCTAAAACTGTATGGAACTCGTACTAGTTACCTGATATACTCGTGTATTGGTAGAAGATTACGCGTACTACAACATATGAGTTTTTAAAATCTTTGCCAAAATAAAACAGATGACGTAATAAATTGAAAATATCAATAATTCCGTAATCTTAAAACTCGAAGGCCGTAATTGATTCCATTATATGCCAAAATGAAAGTGTTAAAATTTTATGGAAGATATAACCGTACTACTTACATTGTCGTAGATTAGAAGATATGCCCTTGTACTAGTAGAAGACTACCCGTATTTCAATATGAGTTTCAAAAATCTTTGCCAATATAAAACAGATGACTTAATACATTGAAAATATTAATAATCCATGTAAAGATTACAAGTACTACGACATATGAGTTTACTAAAATAAAAAAAAACAAAGTTAAAGTAAAAAAACAGATGAAGTAATATATTGAAAATATCAATAATTCCCGTAATCTTTAAACCAGAAGGCTATAATTGATTCCTATATATGCCAATATATGTCAAAATATATACAATATATTTGTACTACTTATATTTGTGGATTAGAAGATATATCTGTGCATTTGTAGAAGATTACCCGTATTACATACAATATATGAGTTTCAAAAATTTTTGCCAAAATAAAACAAGGACGGCAATAAATTGAAACTATCAATAATCCCCAAACATAAGTGTTTAAACCTGAAGACCATAATTGACATAATCCAGTCAAAAATGCAATATCAATTAAATTTATTTTATATACATATATTTATTATTTAAATCCGGAAAGATTTAATAAAAATCGTTCTGGTGCATAAACACATTGGTTTTAAATCCGTTGCTAAGCGACATGATAAAATTTTCTTAAATGAAATTGGTGCAAAAAATGTCGTCTGCAAAATGCTATCTCTACAGAAGGTTTAATTGTGTTTTTAATTAATATCTAGACAACCCCTGTTCCTAGAAACTCGAAACATGGACTAAATTTTAAGTGGGGTCATTCTAAGTTTATACCGAAAATTTCATCCAATTCGGGGCAGCCGTTCTCCCGTGATGATGAGACAAATAAACAGACAGATTTCCCATTTTATTTACAGGGTGGCCGTAATCAAAATAGAGGTGTTTATAAATAATGGAGGTGTATAAGGTATAATAAATAGAGGTATAATAAATAGAGGTATAATAAATAGAGGTGTTTATAATTGTCAAAATAGAAAACTGTTGGGCCAAACTCAACCAAATTTGCAGTAAATACTATTTTACCATGGAGTTTTGATTTTTAAAAGACAAAAAAAAAATAGTTTGGATTTTTGCCAGCTCGGACTAAAGTGGCGGTGTAAGGTCCATTTATGGAGTAAAATAGGCATAGGAAGTACAGAAAGTTCATTTTACATGCATTTTGATATTGACATCACATTTTATATTCACATTTGCACTTACATTTTATCAAACATTTTAGTAATCATGATTACAATACGTAGTAGTGCGTTGTAGTAAATCTGCAAATTTTCACGGAGAAAAGAGGTGGTAATGCAGAACGTTATGCAAATTTTAATCAGCTGACGCTGACGGCATTAGTACGTACTACAAGTTTTGAAGATATAAGGTAGGGGTGCACAACCTTTATAGCAGAAGGACCATTCACATGAAATGATAAGGCTGCCGAGGGCCAACGTACCCAATTCAGTTTGAAAAGTAAATATTAACAGTTTACGTTTGTATATATAGTGATAGTACAATATAAAAGTCCTTTTAAAAATGTGTAAAGATTGGCCACAGTTAAGCACATTAGGGTGATGGTTGAGATTGAATTTTACCAACAATTTTTGGTATATTGTGTTCAAAGCTAGCTGTTGATATTCTTAAGACAGATTGCAAGTGTTGATATGCCATTTTATTTCTTAATTTTGGCTTATTTAGATTCATAAGGGAAAATATTTGTTCGCATATATCGGTACTACCAAACATGGTAGCACATATACTTGCATTATCTTTTAAGTGCAAAAATTCATGAGGTAGAGTTTTATAAAAGCCAAGAATGTTTAAATCACGGAATCTAGACTTGCATAAGTCAGAAATTTGTAAGTCAATGAGTTCCATTTGAACATTTTCGGGAGCTTCCTGAACGGGAACAGAAAATGGATCACCAAACAATTTCATTTTAACCTTATGCGACTCAAAATCTGTGAATCGCTTTTCAAATAAGCTAAACAGCTTGTTTATTTATTCCGAATAATCCAGTGATTTATCTGGAAATTTTTCCTTGAGTTTCATCAGGTAAAGTTGATGAAATTTTGACAACTTAGCTGCTTTGAGAACAGCTGGAGTTTTAGTTTGAAAGCAGATACTGCATTAGCCATTTGGTTAATAAATTGGTTTTCTTCCATCAATATTTTGCTTAAGTCATTCAGATGGGCTATCACAATAACCAAAATTGCTAAGTCACACTTGATAGTTCTTTTAACATCCTAGTTTGCTTGCCTTTTTCTTCTAGGAATGGTATTATTTCATTAATCAAGTCAGCAAACCTTTTCAATGCCTCTCCACGGCTCAACCACTGTACCTCACAGTAATATATCAGATCACTATGTGATGCATCTGTATGTTCTAGCATCTCCTTAAATTGTCTGTGATTCAAACCATGTGAGAGAATAAAATTAATAGCATCACTCACTGCCTTCATTAAGCGGTCAAATCCCAGTTCTTTTGCGCACAGCTTTTTCTGGTGAATAATGTAATGATACCCAAGCAAATCTTTGCCTCGATCATCTAAATGGTTTCTCAGCAAACTCACCATACCATTCTGAACTCCAATCATAGCTGGAGGACCATCGGTGGTGATACTAACTGGTTTGTTATTATCAAAATTATATGCGGAATACAAATTCAAGATGGAGGATAAAATATCGGCTCCAGTTGTTCTCCCCTTCATTGAACTTATTCCAACCAGTTCTTCAGTTACCTCAAAATTTTCAGAAATCCCTCTAACAAACAAAAGCAGCTGAGCTGTTGAAATGTTGTCTGTTGACTCATCATCTGTTAGAGAAAAGTACTTAAATTTGGTGGCGGCAATCTGTAGTTGTTCATTGATATCATCAGACCAATTTTCAATTCTTCTTTGAATTGTCATTCTGCTGATACTTACATTTTTAAATTTGTTGGTAGCTTCAGGGTACAATTTTTCGGCAGCCAACAAAATGCACTGCTTGGCAAAATCGCTATCAGTAAATGGGCGGCCACTTTTAGCGATTATGGCTGCGATATCCAAAGACACACTTCAACACAGTTATCCACAGTTATCCGAAAGAACGACGAAGAAATTCAATTCTGCGATTTCGATCTTCTCCTTCAAGCTTTAAAACTGCCGAGTGTTTCGTCTCGTAGTGCCGCTTAATGTTATACTCCTTGCAAACACTAATCGTTACATATCAAGCATGTAATTCGACTATCTTGCTCTACAAAAAAATACTTTGAAGTCCAGGCTTCCGAAAACTTTCTATTATCATCCGCTACCTTTCTTTTCATTTTCGATCTTTCCATCGTGGCAAATATGTATTATATGAGAGACGTAACAATGTGTACTTGCGAAGTCAAAAGTACATCAGCGCAAATCACCTAAGCCGCCTTTCGGAAGCGATTTTTTTCTCCTCGCTCTTAGCATATGCATACAAGCACACTCGCGTCTGCGCTGTACAGGCTAGAAAAGGTCTTTCCCGCTTCGGAGGTGAAACTCGTGAAACTAGCTTCGGTGAATGCTGGGCTTTAGTCCTGGCTCATTGCCAAATCATTGAAATTTTTTTCTTCTCACCAAGCCATGCTAGAGCGATAGTCAAATCGCGATAACTGATGAGCCCTCGGCGGGCCACAGGTTAACCTCTCGCGGGCCACAGGTTGTGCACCCCTAATATAAGGAATATGGAAAGAATGTGTCGCAATCAATGACGCGCTACATTTTTACGACCTTGCTTTGCTGTTAAAAGTTCGCAATGGCTAACATTACGTGATCGTGCTTTGTTGGTAAAACTTTACTACCAAACAAGTGAAAATGCTTCTGCTGCCTTTTGAGAATATCGGAGGTTGAAGGGACTAAAGAAAGATCCAATGACTGTCACAGGTTATTGAAAAATGGTTTTGAGTTTTGAAAAATCTGGAACTTTACAAGTGTTACCAGGACGAGGGCTTAAACCTACAAGGAATGAAGAACTTCATACAGTTGCAACTGCCATAGAGGATCCAACAACAGGATCTAGCAGTACTCGGGAAATATTCAGGCAACTGGATATGCCGTATTCTAAGGTATAGAAAATCATGCGCAAATTGCTAAAATTTTACCCATACAAAATCAGCCACACTCAACAGTTGCTTAAAGGAGATGGATCGCTTGGACTTTTCTCTGATGTTTCTAGTTCGCATGGAAGTCGACGAATCATGGCCTTGAAAAATCTTATGGAGTGATGAGGCGCATTTTCATCTGAATGGAACAGTAAACACGCAGAATTGCTGCATTTGGGCTTCTGAAAAACCTCATGCGTTTCAGGCGATTCCTTTGCACTCTCCGAAAGTAATACGTAGTTTGGTGTTGGATGTTGGAAACCCAGACCACACGACAGACCCGAAGGTTTACTGTAGCTAAGTGTGTGGCCGGGAACGTAGTTTGGTGTGACTTTACTGTCTCATTCATCATAGGTCCGTATTTTTTCGAAGAGAACACATCAATTGGTCCCAAAACTTGTTCCGTCAATGCTGATAGATATCGAACAATGCTTCTGAACGTTGTTATTTCGCAACTTCAACAGCGTGGATGTCTCGAATCTACGATATTTATGCAGGATGGAGCACTCCCTCATATTAGATTGCGTACAGGAAGTCCTACGACAGCATTTTACCAACAACCGAATAATTAGTCGAGCGTTTCCTATGAAGTGGCCAGCCCGTTCGCCTGATCTGACCCCTTGTGACTTTTGGTTGTGGGATCATGTAAAGCGCTTGATATACCCAATGGAATGCAGATAATATAGTCACTTTGAAGGACCGAATAACATTGCACGTCAAGCAAATCAATGGAGATCTGCTGCATTCTGCAGTAGATAATGCTGTTTAGAGAATGCCTTTTTTTGAACATATGCAGGGAAGAATCACACATGTAAATGGTGCCAATTAAAAAATTAATGTCATACGTATGTAAATGTAAGATGCAAATGTAAATATAAAATGTACTACGTATAAAATGTAAATGTGATGCCAGTATTAAAATGCATGTAAAATGTTAACTTTCTGTACTTCCTATGCCGATTTTACTCCAAAAATAAACCTTACAGCGTCACTTTAGCCCGCGGTGACAAAAATCCGAACTATTTTTCTTCTTTTAAAAATCAAAACCCCATGGACTAAAGAGTATTTACTGCAAAAATTTGGTTGAGTTTGGCCCAACAGTTTTCTCACTATAGGGCTCTAAACACCTCTATTTTAATTATGGCCACCATGTACATAGATTGTCGCAAAGGGCTTGAAAATTTGCATTTTATTCTAAAAAACAACACGTTTTTAAATTACAAGCAATAAGATCAAAATGTATTTTACAGTTTAAAACTATGTACCAAAGGTTATCTAGTAAGTATTTCAAATTCACTGATTTAAAAAAAGTTTGGGGACATTATCTTCATTTCGGAAATGTGCATTTTTAACACTTTACAATATAGTTGAAAAGTGTTTATGACTTTGTTCATTCTGTCTGTCTGTCCGTTAGCACGATAATTGCCGTAAGCATGACTTTATCAAAATGAAATTTTAGTATGTTATTCAGACGGTCTGTGGGACCTATGGGAATATAAATGAATAATATCACCCAATTAGTTTTGGATTGAACCCGGGTTGAAAAAATGAAATACATTGAAGCCTATGGGCCCTAATTTTTCAAACATATTTTAAGCAGATTTAAAATTCACAAATTGCTTCGAAAGTTTTAGAACATTTTCAAATTGTCCCATAAAATATATAAAAAAATTGTCAGCAAAATATATTCGGTAGTTTTTTAAATAAAAATTAAAATAATAATTACACCCTTTATATGAAGAGATCACGTGACCAACTTCAAAATAAAATATGGCATACATCTTGTGTCAAATCGTGGTTTTTAAAGTTCTTTTTAATTTATATTTAGTGTTGTATCCATCCTAAAATCGCTTTATTTTTGCTTAAATTCAGAGCATTTACATACTGAAACAACGCAATTACAAAATATATGAGTTTAAATGATCATCCAATTTTGATTATTTCTACAACGAAGCCTAATTTTCACTTATGGAGAATGTAAATACCAAAAGATGTAGAATGAGTTGTATAAGAATTGTTGAATTTCTTTAATTCAAAATTATTTAGCTCATGGAGTCTGCAATATATCTGATATGAATGAAACATTCATTGATTTTACATAGAGAAGCAGACGATTTTTTCGATAAAATTTTAAGCATAGAGTTAAATCACTCGTACCTCCATGGTTTTAAGTTTTTAAATAAAATAAATTATTGTAGTATTGTGATGAATGAAATGAATGGAAAAAAAATATGAATGAAATTCTGCTTTTATATAGAGAGCCAGGCGATTTATATTTAGATGACGTCATTTGAATGAAGTTCATTTGTTTTAGATGAAGTTTTCAAATATAATAAATTATTGTAGTATTATGATAATTTTAAAAATATTACCGAGGAAGGTATCGCATTTTAGAGATGTTTAAATAAAATTGCATTGAAGTTGGAAAGTGTTTCATAATCAATGCTTAATGCATGATTGATCTTTCTTGTTTTAATTTCGAATTTGTTATGAGATATTTTATTTTTTATGCACTTTTAAAGTGAAAAATGTTATTTCGTATCGGCACGTCCATCGATTTTCTCTGTCTCGTACCGCGAAAACTATAGCATATAAAAATATGAAATTTGGTACAATTGTACAGAAATAATAGTGTAACACGGTGAAATAAGCCGTTTAATGCTTTAAACTTTAGTTTAGCTTGAAATCTAAGAGGACGCATCGCCACGTCCATCGATTTTCTCTGTCTCGTACCGCGAAAACTATAGCATATAAAAATATGAAATTTGGTACAATTGTACAGAAATAATAGTGTAACACAGTGAAATAAGCTGTTTAATGCTGTAAACTTTAGTTTAGCTTGAAATCTAAAAGGACGCATCGGCACGTTCATCGATTTTCTCTGTCTCGTACCGCGAAAACTATAGCATATAAAAATATGAAATTTGGTACAATTGTACAGAAATAATAGTGTAACACAGTGAAATAAGCTGTTTAATGCTTTCTTTGAAATCTAAGAGGACGCATCGGCACGTCCATCGATTTTCTCTGTCTCGTACCGCGAAAACTATAGCATATAAAAATATGAAATTTGGTACAATTGTACTGAAATAATAGTGTAACACGGTGAAATAAGCCGTTTAATGCTTTAAACTTTAGTTTAGCTTGAAATCTAAGAGGACGCATCGGCACGTCCATCGATTTTCTCTGTCTCGTACCGCGAAAACTATAGCATATAAAAATATGAAATTTGGTACAATTGTACAGAAATAATAGTGTAACACAGTGAAATAAGCTGTTTAATACTTTAAACTTTAGTTTAGCTTGAAATCTAAAAGGACGCATCGGCACGTCCATCGATTTTCTCTGTCTCGTACCGCGAAAACTATAGCATATAAAAATATGAAATTTGGTACAATTGTACAGAAATAATAGTGTAACACAGTGAAATAAGCTGTTTAATGCTTTAAACTTTAGTTTAGCTTGAAATCTAAGAGGACGCATCGGCACGTCCATCGATTTTCTGTGTCTCGTACCGCGAAAACTATAGCATATAAAAATATGAAATTTGGTACAATTGTACAGAAATAATAGTGTAACACAGTGAAATAAGCTGTTTAATGCTTTCTTTGAAATCTAAGAGGACGCATCGGCACGTCCATCGATTTTCTCTGTCTCGTACCGCGAAAACTATAGCATATAAAAATATGAAATTTGGTACAATTGTACAGAAATAATAGTGTAACACGGTGAAATAAGCCGTTTAATGCTTTAAACTTTAGTTTAGCTTGAAATCTAAGAGGACGCATCGGCACGTCCATCGATTTTCTCTGTCTCGTACCGCGAAAACTATAGCATATAAAAATATGAAATTTGGTACAATTGTACAGAAATAATAGTGTAACACGGTGAAATAAGCCGTTTAATGCTTTAAACTTTAGTTTAGCTTGAAATCTAAGAGGACGCAAGCAAATAGCAGGCAAATCCTCCCGACTCGCAACGCGAGTTACGGAGGTTGGCGAAGCGTAACTAGCAGAGGGTGGAGCCCCCTAATTATTTAAAAAATAAGGGAGAAATGAACATAATTCAGAGACTTATAATGTACATACCAAGTTATAGCAATAACACCTAGATTCTTTCGCTGGTGCCTTAGGTGGTGTTGCAAATGTTTACGGTGGGTGAGGGCTCAGGCGG
Source organism: Amaurobius ferox (assembly GCA_951213105.1). NCBI lineage: Eukaryota > Metazoa > Arthropoda > Arachnida > Araneae > Amaurobiidae > Amaurobius > Amaurobius ferox. Next base: position 106,554,468 of record OX578135.1, read on the forward strand.
AAGTTGTTTCGCAACCTTGTGAAGTGTCCTAGGTGAATTTTGTACTGAAATCATCTAAGAGTTGTTGTTGAAACCCAGACCGTCCGACCTACCAGAAAGGTGTAAGGTAACTGCTTGGAAGGCCAGGAAGTGCCACCCAATTTAGACCGGAACCCAGTGGGGGAGGCATCCACAGGGACCGTACCCTCCTTCCCCTACCACCAACCTCTCGGAAGGACTTTCGGACCCACATGTTTAACGTGATCGTACTCCGCATGAACACGGCGGCAGTTTTGGCAGTGGCTGGAATCGAACCCGGGCCTACCGAGTGCAGCTCCAGCGCGCTAACCAATGGGCTACCGCGCCCCTATCATCTAAGAGTTGTAATTTTTAAATTATTAAACATCTAATTGTAAGTTAATAACTTTATACATTTAGCGCAAAACTATTGGATGCATTTTTTATGCTTTTTCTTTATAAAAAAATGTCTGTGTCTGTGGAAAAATATAAATATTCAAGTCTCTCGCGGCAAATGATGATAAAGTGTCAATTGTTTTTGAATTATTGAAGTTGATCTACTCAACTGACAACGTTTTTTTGCTAAACTATAAGATACATTTTCATATTTTTTTATGTAATTAAAATAAATGCTGTTTTTGGGAACAAATGCAAAATTTCAAGTCTCTTGCGGTAAATGAAGATAAAGTTCCAATTTTATTTTTGAATCAAAGTTTCTACTTAATGGACAACTTTTGGTAATTAGTGCTAAACTATAGGATACAGTTTTATATTTTCACTTGTTATTAAAAAAATAGTGTTTTTTGAGAGAAAATGCAAAATTTTAAGTCTCTTGCGATAAATAAAGATAATTCCCCCTTTTTTAATAAATTGACAAATTTAATATAGGACATTATAGGATATTGACATTCAATTTTTGGTAACTTGTGCTAAGCCGTAGGTAAAACAAAGTTTTTCGCTCCCACATTAGGTCTGTCTATAGTAAAGTGACAGTTCCCGATGGAATAAATGGGATTGCAGTACCTCCTAGTAGTGAATTTAAGAAGTTAGGAAATTAGCTTGGCAATAAAGCGGGATAGATGAAAAGTACCAGTTACAAGGTTTTATAACATTATTGTCAAATAATTTATTGTCAGTTAGTAGGAATTGACAATAAAACTGTTACAGAAGGAATTTATTTGACATAATATGGATATTGGCGAATCGCTGTCATATTCAGAAATTATATAGTAAGAAATGCTTACATGAACAAAAATCTAGTGTAGAACCAGGCAAGCATAATTGCTGTAATTAAATCATTTCTACTTGTTTCTTCATGAAAGTTGAACAAAATATTTTTAAAATATCGTACTTTTAGAAAAGAAAACCGATTTCCTTTTAAATGTATATATTTATTTTATCTAACGAAATTCAATTTTCGTATGACCTCTGAAATCTATGTTTTTGCCTTTTCTAATAATAGTTGTTTAAGTCCAATAAATGTGATTAATTTTTCAAGTCTAATTTTGAATATTAGAGAACAGGATTTTTTCTAAACGATCTGTAAATGAATAAGGCATAATTTGTTAATTGAAACTTCCTCTGTGGAAGGCCTGTTGAAGACCCAGACCGTCCGACTCATCCTAGGACGTGAACAACTATTTGGACGGCCGGGAAAGTGTGGAGGGCCTGTATAAAAGTTCAATGTTATACTGTGTCATTTGACCCAAACCAACGTAGTCAGGAAGTCTATATCATTTGAAGCATTTCGCAAATCTGAATCGTTGTTTCAAGAGATATTTAACCTTGCAATCTTTTTATAACACTCTTTACAAAAGGAGCTTGATCCTAACTTTGGGAACACCTCCGTGGGCAATGTGACTATCAAGGGTTAGGTTGAGAAATTAGTAAATCAGCCAATTCATGTTGTGTAGAATTTTTGATTAGGAAGATATATTGCATTAAATTTAAGTAGAATCCAACTTACCAATTACGTTATCCACATGAGCTTGTGCATTCACAGAGAAAGGCCTTAAATGAAATAGAATTAATTATATTGAATCCCCAATAGTACCATAGCTTATAAATCAAAACTTTAATCATATTTATTTATGTAAAACTGGAAAAGGTATTTGGAATCCAATATAAATCTTAGGCAAAGGTTGATTTAGTCATTATTATAGACAGCAAAAATAACCTAAATCAAAAATGTAAAAAGTTTAGAAAAATCTAACACCACCTCCAATATTTACAAACTAAAATTAAAAATTTGAAATACACGCTAAGACAAAAAAAAAAAAAAAAAAAAAAAAAAAAATCGACGCACCAAGAAAGAATTATTCAAATGAGACAAAATTTGGTACATGTAATATGGATGTACAGAAAAAGAAATGATTAAAATTTTAGAACAATTGGATGATTTATTGCACTGAAAGATCTATACAAAGTGAGCACGTCAATATGGCGTTGGTCCACTTCTGGCGTTGATGCAAGATGTTACTTGACATGGCATTGATGCATAAAGTTGCCGGATGGTGTTCTGAGGGATGCCGTTCCAAATAGCCTCTAATTGACGAACTAATTCGTCTACATCTGGGAAGGTCTCAGGCGACGCCCCATTTCAGCCCAAATGTGCTCAATAGGCGAAATATCTGGGTATCTGACTGGCCAAGGAAATATGTCGAAAGCACACACACAATCAATAGAGAGGCATGCCGTGTGTGGCTTGGCATTATCTTGCTGAAAAGTTAGCTCGGGGTGTCGCGAAAGGAATGACAATACAACGGGTCGTAGAATGTCAACAACGTACCGCTGTGCTGTGATGGTGCCACGGAGGACTCTCAAAGGGGTCCGGCTATTAAACGAAATGTCACCCCAGACCATAACTCCCTGTTGTCGGGCTGTGTGGCGAGTGACAGTAAGAGCAGGATCCTGACGATGTCCGGGATGTCTCCAGACACGTCTGCACTGGTCGTCGGCACTCAGTTCGAAACGGGACTCATTACTGAAGACAATTCGTTCCCAATCAGAACAATTCTACATTGATCGGGCCGAGCCAACGGCCCTACCGTGCTGAAAACACTGGTTCTCGTTAGATCACCGAAGTCAAGTAGCATCGGGCGAGGTTAGTACTTGGGTGGGTGACCACCTGGGAACACCGCGTGCTGTTGGCACATTTCGGGAGCGGTAGCCCCGTGGTTTGCGCGCTGAATTTGCACACTGTCACAACTGCCACCGTATTCGTGCGGAGTGCGATCACGTTAAACATGTGGGTCCGTAAGTCCTTCCGAGAGGTTGGTGGTAGGGGAAGGAGGGTACGGTCCCTGTGAATGCCTCCCCCACTGGGTTCCGGTCTAAAGTGTGTGGCACTTCCGGGCCTTCCAAACGGTTACCTTACACCTTTCTGGTAGATCGGACGGTCTGGGTCTCAACAACAACAACATTGATTGGGCCCGGCACCATTGTAATCGCTGTTGACTGTGCATACTGGTCAGTGGTAGGCGGCGTAATGGGCACCGCGAGTATAGATTCCACTCCCGTAGTTTTTTATTAATGGTCCGGGTGGTAACTTCCGTATTTGTCACACGTTGGATGGTTGATAACGACGAATATCGTGCTGTCACAGCTGCTTTGACAATCTCTCTATCTTCCCGTTCTGTAATCACTCTAGGCCGTCGGCTGCCCGCTTGCTGTTGAAATCTGGCATTCCGGACCCATTCCTGCCAACATCGCCCAATTGTTGCATCGCTCCTACCCTATATAATTACCGAGTGATTCGTCGGCGTGCCTATCCAGGCTTATGCAGTCCGACCGCATGCTTTCTTTCAAACTCCTTCATATGCTCATAATGGCCGCGAATTCGCTAGCGAGACATTGTTACAATTGCGGCAGCAAAGACATCTATCAAAGATGCTTGGAGCCTGTTCCCGAATTATAAGAACAGGGGAGGAGCTAGCTTTTGCTCAGTGATTATAATGTCGGTCTTGTAACCAAAGGGTCGCTGGTTCGGGGCCCGGCGACGCACAATCGCCACACAATAAAGGGAAGTAAACGCAATCTAAATCCCCTGCACGTTTTGTTCCTGAAAGCGAGGTTTGCTCCCTATATACACCGCCATGGTGCTCATAGTTTCAATGCGCTGTAGTTCCGACTATCCATTCATTGGCTGCGAATTTTTGATCATTTGCATATTCGGTCGACAGGTGTTTGCATGTACAGTTACATTACTATCGGATTATTCTGCGGGGTGCGTCGATTGTTTTGTCTTAGAGTGTAATTTGAATTAAGCATCCTTAGATTCAATATGCCGTATTGTACAATGGTTAAACAGTACCAGTCATTTTCAAAATCACTAGTGAGGTTATTTTATAGCTTGGTTAGCTCAGTTGAAAGATTACATCTTATTATTAAGATGATGAATCTTATTATGACGAAAAACAAAGAAATTGTAAAGAATTGTATTGTAAAGAATGCGTGAACATAGGGAGGTTGTAAAGCTCACTTTGATGGTAAGAGCAAGGAAATACATCCCAGTAGTTCAACTGAGAAAGCGTCGACTGGCCAGTACGAAGATCTGTGGTTTGAGTTCTGTCTGGGCCAGTAAGATTTTTAATAATGGCGCCCAAGCAAAACTCTGCAAGCATGAACTCTGCAAGTTCTGCAAGTATGAACTCTGCAAGTAAATGCGATGATGTTGATTGTCTGAAAGTGGCACTAGTACGATTAGTATGGAATAAGTGGACTTTCGAATATGGAGCTCAGATTTCAAGTCAGGAGGCCAACGTCCACACAGGAAGCTAATTTGGCGAATAAAAAAATCCTCAGGAGGCTAACTCGATGTAAAAATAGCAGGAGGCGGTCAGTGAGATTATTAAGTCACACTCCAACCTGAAATTAGATTAAGGAGAATGCAGAACCAACTTCAGCAATAAGAACATTCAATTCTATCCCAGTATCTCAATTGGAGCATTGGTTGGTATCTCATAGAGCATTGGTTGGTATCTCATAGAGCATTGGTTGGTATCTCATAGAGCATTGGTTAGTATCTCATAGAGCATTGGTTGGCCAGTACGAAGATGTGCGGTTCGAGCCCCGACTGGGACGGCAAGGTTCTTTACAAGGTTAAAGGCAAACGGAAATTGGACCTCAGTTGGTCTCTATTTCAAATGGATGAATACCAAGTTCAGTTGTAATTGTAAATCAAAGGCTTGTATCTTGTTTTCAGAGCAACGACTGGTAGTCCTGCTAGCATAAAATTAAAATTAGAGGAATGAAGAGGTCGCACAGATCAGAAATTGCACTTCTACATGAAATCTGTAGGAACATGAAAGGATTTCCTTTCAAATGCAGAAGAAAATATTGTTGGTCAAGAGAGCTTTATCTGGAGATTGATAGCTTGATTTTCCGTCGAGATAGGAGTTTACGTATGTAATATTTTGTAATTAATATGTTACGATTATCCCAAATTTAGCATATTTGTCTGAAAGACATGTTCGTTAAAGCAGTTGTTTTAGATATATTCGACATAACGGTAAGTTAATGTGGAATTGGAAGTAGTTTTTAAACAGGTGAAACTTTGAAATCTGGTCATTAGAGAAAAGTAATTTAATTAGAGCTATTAAATGAACACAGAGTAAGTAAATCTCATACCTTAGCTTATGTAGAAATGGATGTTTTCTTAATTGTAAATCATCGGCAGAAAATGATGCCCTTTGGCGTTCTAAAACGTTCTTAAAGAAGCTTTCATGTGTCGGGTGAAACTGGAAAACACATGAAAAGCATGTATAGATAGTATGTGAAATAAAACTCAAATATAAGAAAATGCTTATCACTCTTTGTTGGACACCTATTTGTATCTGAAAGTACAGTTGCAGTTTTGAAGAGTTTTTACTTAGTTCATTTAGTTTAAATTAACGTAGAATTCCGATAATATTACTTTCTCTTTTCCATAAAAGTAAAGGGGGGGGTTATAATGGGATAAAAAAAGTACATGAGGAATTTGGGAGGGAAGGGGATCACACTTTTTCAACAGAATAAGAGATGACTACAACTTTAACTTTTTGTGTAAAATATTGATTTTTAATGATTATTTTCAAACTTTCTCTTCCAAATTGCATTCTATAAACTATAAATTAAAATTCTTATATTCACGTAATTAAAAATTAATAAATTAATGAGCAGTAAATAAATTTAAAATATAAAGTTGAAAAAATAGTGTATTGAACTACCAAGATCAAGACGCATAATTTCGGGGTAACTGTGCCAACGACAACAAACAAAGTTAAAGTCAGCAAAGTTGTTAAATACTGGGCTGGCGTCGGGAGAACGAAGGCAAATGCAAGCTGCCTAAAGGTGATTGGCCGGTTCAGAATCCATAAGTAGAACCACCTTCGTTCACCGAAGTGGACTTCTATCGGCGCCATCTATTGAAACCAAAGAAAATCATAAACACATAATTGAAGGTTTTACGGTAACAGTGGGCTAACACACAGTTGGGGCAGGGGGGAGGGGATGAACTGTAAATTTAAAGTGTGGGAGAAAATACATTTATTTAAACATTGCTACAAAAAACTCATAAGACACCATGTGTTGCCAATTTAGAGAATATAGCAATACACATCCACTTCTAGACATTTAGCCATAAATCTAGTCATATTGATTTTTAACATCAAACTACATATTTAAAGAAGAAAAAAACTCTCAATTCATTATACATATTTACATTTTATAATAGATAAATATTTTATAAAATGTTAAAAACAATATGCAATAAAATCTGCATAAACGCTATAGGACAATAATATTTTTAATTTTTCTAGTGGAAAGGTGATTAAACTCTTCGACATTCTATGGTAACCACTTTTTAATAGAATCTCAATGTAAGTTTATATATATATATTTTCATAGAGGACAGAACGATTATACTAGGATTCAATGATACTTTAAATGTTATTCACAACCTTTTCAAGTGGCACGCATGAAGCATAATAATTCTTAGTAGTTGAAGTTTTTAATGTTTAAAACTGTAACAGATTTTTAGATAGCATTTAAAATATAAGTTATTTTTTTATTTATTTGTTATTTAAAGATAGTTAATTTATTTGAGATCTTTGGACTTTTAAGAAATACTAAGTATTATTGTTATAATGCTGTAAAACAGCTTTTTATTATCTGGTATTAATTGAATATTGCATTTTATTACTATCATTGTTTTGTTTTCAAGGAAAGAGGAAACAATATTAATTCAAGGAAAAAGGGTTAATGATTAAAAGTTAGGTCACGCTTGTAACTAGCCCGTGCCCATTTGTCGACCATTGAGTTGTGGAGGTTTGAAACACTTGTAGATGCGATACTAACTTATTCTCCACAAACTCCACAGCCGGGGTCTAAAGTACTCCCGGTAAGTAATTTACTCAGAAGGATTTAGGCTCATGAAACACACCACACAATTCAGGACCTATAGTTTATTTTAACAATGGTAAACATTAAAAACATAAGAAATCATAAGTACATGCCAACTTCGCATATAAACATGCTAGGTCAGATCGCTACGCGAAACAGACATTCTGCATACCTGTTGATTCAGGAATCTTTAGTAGAATCTGAATCTAGACTGAAATGTGGAACGATCTGTCATCTAGCTGGCAGATCTGCCTTTTTATATCCGGATCGGCGCATGCGCTGAACTCTGTGTTGCGAGCGCCGCCACAGAGTAATTTGACCTTTCTTTTAAAAATCCTATAAGTTGACGAATTATTGATAATTTAACATTCTCAAACAGAAGACAAAAAAAGAAGGGAAAAAATACCAGTAAAGTCTTTCAGTAAAGCATCAAGTGACCCACTTTATTAGAACAGTTCTGATGAAGCATCAATAATCTCAATCGTTCTTCAACTTACGGTTTTAAACATGGAGAAGTTCCCCGAATTCTCTCCATATTTAAAACCGCAATATCTCCGGATATAACATTAGGAGCTTTAAAGCATTTTATATTTGGAGGCGTAGAATTTGCTTATGACATTAAAACTGGGTTTTGCCATTAGAAATTTTGAAATTTGTGCGCAATTTGATATGAAGAGATCTTCTATGAATTTATATGCAACTTTTCTGCATATAAATTTATTGAAGAGGTTATTCCCCATCGAATGATGCCTTTGAAGTTTCTCTACTATGAACGACGGAAGAATAATGAGGGTGGTTCGTTTTTTCCCCATAGCTGTACAATATAGTTGCTGCCAAACAGCTTGCAATGTAACATTATTCTTTTCTTTTATGTCTCTTTTCTAACTATTTTGATTTAATATTCCACCTATTGCTATAAGAAGATCTAATTGTTCCCAAACTCTGCCTTTTTTCTGGTCGGTCCAGTCTGTGTAAATCCTAACTGCCACCTTCAAACAATTCACAAGTACAACTGTTTTGCCCTTGTGATTTGCGTTTTGCAGAAGTTAGCTCAAAGCTCGCATAACTGCTTTGATCGCCCTCGTTTGAAGTTCTTAACCCCTTATTTCTTATGCATTGTACTTATTACCCATTATTTTTTGAGCAATGCCTTTCGTAATGCTTTGCATGCCCTCAGTTTTTCTTTATATCGATTTATCAATCTCACGTTAGCAATATCTGCGGTACTGTCACTCTACATAAAATACCCTAGAGTGGTCATAATCATTTGACCACTCAGAGAGTATATGTTTATGATTAACTTACGCTAAAAACTTCTGACAAAAATAAAATCAATATAAATCTTCATATAACTAAAATGCTGATGTAATACAAATTTGTGTGCCAACCGATTTTGAAGTATGAAAAAAAAATAACCTTCTTTTTCAAGAAAATCAGGAAGCGGAAAAGCACCTTATGCATCTAAGTTCGACATCGGCAGCAGAACAGCACACGTAGTTAAAGGTAGGGAAAAACAAACAAACCTAATTTAATTTTTGAATCGGACTTTCTTGAAAGTTTTTTTATTGTTCCCTTTTTAACGATAATTGTCTTTCTATTTCGCTTGGAAATATCTGGTTTAATTTTCCATTTCGGTCTGCTTCTTTAAAATTTTTTCTTTTATTTGTTTAATTTTTTTCTGGAGTTTAGTTATTTTCCGCAATATTGTTTGATGAAGTTAGCTCATATAGTTTCTGAAACCAGTAGATTCCTTCATATGTGTTTTCATTTTCTATTCCTTTCTTTTACCAATTGTTTTGCAGTCTTGTTATTTTCTACATTTTATTTCTTGTTTGTGTTTTTTTTTACAACTGGCTAAAACGTCTCATATTCTTCCGTTACCGTTTTAGTAGGTTTACTCACTAATGAGTTACAGATCATTCGTACATTTGTAGTATCCTGTCATCATTTCCTGCCTCCTTAGTTTTACCTCTTTTCATTTCCATTCGCGGCGATGGTAACTTTCCTCATACATTCAGTCATGTATTCTATTCAACTACCTCAGATGTCGAACTTGTTTATATAAGCGAGGTTGCGGTTTTTGCTTATCCTGTAGAAGAAGGCTATTTTTTACCTCCGAAAGCCTACCTTTTTACCTCATACACTTAAATTTGTATTGTATGCTGTTATACGAAGATTTTGTATTATTAATTTTATACGTATACGGTTGAGAGTAAGGGTAATTTAGTCGTATTAATGTCAACAGCCGAATTGCAATGTAACAAAATAAGAACAAACTGAAACTCAACCTCTTAAATAAGTATATTTATGCATTTATTTAAGCGGTTACTATATAAATTAAAGGTTAGTATGAGGGTGGTTATATGCAAATGCATATTGCTCTAGATGAAGTATTTCCTTTAAAATATGTTCCTTTATTTTTGGGCAAATCTATATAACACTTGAAAAATTCATAAAATTAAATGGTAATAAATACCTCTTTATAATAGTCGTTTATGTAAGTTTCATTCAAATAAAAATTTATTTGGAGCTCCAGAGCAGAAGACTTATTGAACTGAAATGAAAGAAAAAGTTAATATATGTAAAAATAGTGCAAAATAAGAAAGATATGTGCTGCCTTGAAAGATATAATAAATGTTTTAAAAATTTTAAATAAATGGTGGACCTTAATAATCATGAATGAAAAAATTTTCATTAATTTTCATTATTTCTTGTAATTTGGGTTTTTCTCTGTTTGTAAAGTTGTACACAAAGAGAACAAGAAAGATCAATCATGCATAAAGCATTGATTATGAAACACTTTCCAACTTCAATGCAATTTTATTTAAACATCTCTAAAATGCGATACATTCCTCGGCAATATTTTTAAAATTATCACAATACTACATTTATTTATTATATTTCAAAACTTAAAACTTCATCGAAAAAAAAATGATCTTCATTCAATGACGGCATTGAAATATAAATTGCCTGGTTTAAACATCTCTAAAATGCGATACATTCTTCGGTAATATTATCAAAAATTATCATAATACTACAATAATTTATTATATTTGAAAACTTCATCGAAAACAAATGAACTTTATCAAATGACGCCATCGAAATATAAATCGCCTGGCTCTCTCTATAAAAGCAGCATTTCATTCATAAACTTTTTTCTATTCCTTTCATTCATCACAATACTATAATAATTTATTTTATTTAAAAACTTAAAACCATGGAGGTACAAGTAATTTAATTCTATGCTTAAAACTTCATCGAAAAAATCGTCTTCTTTGTGTGAAATCAATGTTTCATTCATATCAGCTATACTGCTGACTCCATGAGCTAAATAATTTTGCATTAAAGAAATGCAGCAATTTTTATACAACTCATTCTACATCTTTTGGTGTTTACATTGTCCATAAGTGAAAATTTGGCTTCATTGTAGAAATAATCAAAGTTTGATGATTATTTAAACTCAAATTTATTGTAATTGAGTTGTTTCAGTATGTAGATGCACAGAATTTAAGCAAAAATAAAGCGGTTTTAGGACGGATACAACACTAAATATGAATTAAAAGGAACTCTAAAAATCACGATTTTGACACAAGATGGATGCCATATTTTATTTTGAAGTGGGTCACGCGATCTCGTCATATAATGATCACGTGATTTCGTCATATAAAGGGTGTAATTATTATTTTAATTTTTATTTAAAAAACTACCGAATATATTTTGTTGAAATTTTTTTTTATATATTTTATGGGATAATTTGAATATTTTCTAAAACTTTCGAAGCAATTTGTGAATTTTAAATCAGCGTAAAAAATGTTTGAAAAATTAGGTCAATGTATTTCATTTTTTCAAACCCGGTCCAATCCAAAACTAATTGGGTGATATTATTAATTTATATTCCCTTAAGTTCCACAGATCGTCTGAACAACGTACTAAAATTTCATTTTGATAAAGTAATTTTTACGACAGTTATCGTGCGAACGGACAGACAGACACACAGGCAGACAGAAGCACTTTTCAACTATGTTGTAAAGTGTTAAAAACAAAGTAAAGAGTCACCTATTGGTGAAGCATGATAAAATAATCTGATGTGGGTAGCACATGACTTTCCTTATATAATGCAATAAATTTCTTTCTTTCACAATTAAAAAATGATGAAAATATCCACGACATAGTGTTTGTAACGTTGAATTCTACATTTGGCGCTTTTCCGGATGACAACATGTAAAGCTATTTTATACCCAATTAACTTATATTTCACTCAACCCTGCATTACAATTATCAATAATGATGGTGTCTTTAATAAGTAAGTCCATATATTAAATTATTTTAATAATAAATTCATCAGTTAGGCTGCATTTTCATTAACTTGGAGTCATTTTTGTAATTTTAACGATATTTTCGTTGATATTTTAGACGGTATTTTAGATAAATATTGGCAAGTTGGCGATATGTCGCTAGATTATCTGCCAAGTTCGCCATGTATCGTCAAATAAACGGAGAGGAGCGCATTTCTTATATAATAGAAGTATGCCCGTCATATGACGGAATTAAAATTTGCAAAGCATTGCCTCCTATTTAGAGTTATTTTTTTATCATTTTGGCGACATTTTTATCAATTTGGCGACATTTTCGTTAATCTGGCAATATTTAAATAGGTTACCACGTTTGCGACATTCCGTCTAATTTTTTGCCAACCAATATGAACTGACGGAGAAATGGATTATTCTTATAGTCGTTTGTTATGTTCTTTCAAAGATATTGAATTTTCATCAATTAGTCGTCATTTTCATTGATTAATGACATTTTTATCAATTTGGGGACATTTTGGTCAATTCAGCAACTTTTAAAAACTCGTCAGGCTATGTTTCGCTGAATTCAACGTCAAAATTTCGCTAATCGTTATGGACGGAGAAAGAGGTTATTTCTATGGTAGCTAGCTTCCTACTAAGACTAATACTACTAAGACTAAGATAATTGGCTACCTACTAAGACTAATGGCGTCCAACCGCATTTTTAACTAATGGCGTCCAAATACAAAACCATTACCCAAAGTATCTTCTCTTATAGTAGATTCTTATATTCATTCCAAGATATGATGAATTTTCATCAATTAGTCGTCATTTCACTGACTTAGCATCATTTTCATCAATTTGACGACGTTTAAACAACCCCGCCAAGTTAGCGATATTCCGCCAAATTCATCTAAATATATCGCCAATTGTTATAGACAGAGAAATAGGTTATTCTTGTAAAGGATAAACAATTAATGGCGTCCAAATACAAATCTATTACCCAAAGTATCTTCTCTCATGAATGGAACGAGCAAGAAATAAACAAATCAAGCGATTGCAAGATGAGTTGTATAAGAATGACTAAATTTTTCAAGTAAAATTATTGAGCTCTGGAGTCTGGAATATAAGTGATATGAATGAAATATTCATTGATTTTACATGCTAGAGAGGCAGAAGATTTATATTTCGATGACGGCATTTGAATAAAGTTCATTTTGTGTATCTAGCATTGACTTTTTCGATGAAGTTTTAAGTTTTCAAGTATAATAAATTACTGTAGTTTTGTGATATTTAAAAAAAAAATCTGATGTGGGCAACACATGACTTTCCTTATATAATGTAATGAATTTACTACTTTTACAGTAAAAAAAAAATAGGTTTTTCTTATGGTAGATACTAATATTCTTTCCAAGATATTGAATTTTCGACAATTAGTCGTCATTTTCATTGATTTAGCGTCATTTTTATCTATTTGGCGAGATTTTCGTTAATTTGGCAGCATTTCAAAAAGTCGCCAAGTTGGCGACATTCCGCCAAATTCGTCGCCAAAATCTCGCCAAGCGTTATGGACGAAGAAATAAGTTGTTCTTACAGCAGAAAAATGACTATTGGCGTTCAAATACAAAAGTATTACTCAAAGTATCTTTTTTCATGAATGGAACGAGCTAGATCTACGAGAAGGATGCCACCCAATTTATCGCATGGTATTACATATGAAAAGTGAACATGTTTCTCAATAGAAAATATTTTTTTTTCATTTTATATGACTTTTTAATAATTTTTTTGAAAAATGTGCAATATCTCGAGAACGGTTCATGTTAGCGTTCTAAAATTTATGTCAATCGTTTTCTAATGAAAAATTACATAAGAAATGTCTATTTGCGTAACATTATTAGTGGTTTCGATTTTTTGACGATTTTTCCAAAATTTTATTTGAAAATTTAGGGGGGTTGTGAACATTCGATTACGAATAAAAACAATAGGCTTCCACTGTTTACGGATTGTGATTTTTGTACCAAATTTGGTTCGAATCGGTCCATTCGTTCGTCAGTTATCGTCTCCACAGACTCACTGACACACACACACACACACATACTTTCACACACACACACACACACACACACACACACAGACATCACTTCAAAAATGATTCGTGATCAGGGATGTTTGAAACGTGCTTTCCCGTCGAAAACTCGATTTCGATTTTCGATCCCGTCACAATACTTTCCTTATACATTATGTATATAAGGAAAGTAAAAATGTCAGCACTGAATGCATCACATTTTAGGGATTCTTAAATAAAATTGCAATTCAGTTGGAAAATGTTTCATAATCGATGCTTTATGCATGATTGATCTTTCTTGTTAATATATGAATAGACATTGGTAAAAAAGTTCCTTCAACTACAGAATTATGAATTAATAAATTAATATGCAATCGAATAATTAATTAATTTAGATAATGTAATTTTAATTTAATTGTTGAAAAAAGTGTCTGGTAATTATTTGTAGTTGCAATTAAAAGTAATTGTTTATTACGCAACTAGAAAGTAATTGTTAATCGTTGCAACTATTTTTTTAGTAATTTGAGATTTTTTAAGCCTTATAATATTTTTGTTACTTTCATGAAATTCAGATGCATTCATTGCCTACACGTCTGAAAAGATGCATATACGTATTAATATTTACATTGCGAACTGTGCTATGGAGGGTTATCACATGAAAACAGTTGTTATTATTCGCGTGAGCCAAATGCATCCATTGGCGCCATTAATCTGCTGCTATCTGGAGGAAAGGAACTTAAAAAAATATATGAATAATTTAAGAATAATAAATTGTGTACCAAATGCAAAAGATGCAACGTTATTTTCATCTTGATAATAATTCTGAAACAAGTTGAACTAAGCACTATGTAATATGAGTGTACGAAAACGTCGAGTGGAGACTAATAATTCATATATTTTATTTTTATTTCATGGAGCCAACGGCTCTACCGTGCTGAAAACACCGATTCCCGTTATATCACCGAAGTTAAGCAGCATCGGGCGCGGATAGTACTTGGGTGGGTGACCACCTGGGAACACCGTGTGCTGTTGGCTCATTTAAGTCGACGTGGTGGTCGAACGGTCAAGGCGAGCGTTTCCAGCGATCGATCGGCCGCCACGTTGTGTGTTCGAGTCCCACGTAAGACATTGATGTTGTGTGTTGTGGGCGCAGTGTGTTCCGCCCCCCTCTGGTACACCTGGGGCAACGTCCTAGGACGGCAAAATGCTTCACGATTTCGGGCGTACATAGGGCAAACGACGTAAGTCGACGTAGAGTCTAGTGCTAGAGTCTAGTGCCTGGTCATTGGAAAAAAAAATATTATTTAATTTTATATATGATTTAATTATTCTTAAATTAATATCCATCTAAATTGACCATATTTTAAATACATGAAAGTGCTAGTTTTCTCTACCAATTTTTAAAAATAATTACAAATATTGCATATATATGGAAAACATGTACATATATATTTATATCCAAATTAGTAGAACATATGTATATCTTAAGCTACACCTTGATGTTACAATTTCTGATTCACTAGGATGCGTCCAATCGGAGGAGGAGACCAATCTAGATGATTTAGTCGCACTGCTGCTAGCTCTGGAGGTGAGCGTCCTTTCCGGCTGGAGACTGTTCTAGATGATGTTGAAATTATGCGACAATATTACACATTCACTAGAGCCGAGCGTCTTGTTCGGATGGAGACCAGCCTAGTTGATGTTGGAGTTCAATGAACACCTAATTCACTAGGTCAGCGTCCAGTTGGACGGGAGACCAATCTAGATGTTGTGCAGTGGTTGTTGCAGGCTTTTCGGTGTAGGAATGGATTTCTAAAGGATTTGGGTGGAATATTTTTGTTTAATGCAATTGGCTCCATTACACTTTCCTTACCCTACATATTGTGTCGAAAAATTTATGAATGAAGTTAAAAATTCGAATTCATTTTTAAAATGGAATTACAAGTTTCTTCAAAGTTTCCTTAATTGAGAAAATTGATTGGTTGTTAATTAGAAATTCTTGTGGTTTTTATTTTAAAGGTATATCTTATTATTTTACCTTTTTAGTGAGGCATAAATCAGAATACGCTTTATTATTCTGGTATCCTGGTTATGTCTTTTACAGTCAGTTTAATAGAAAATTCCAATATAAATTTTTACGATACTTATTTTTTCCAGTCAACGGCTATTGTTCAAATGAGTGCTAGTGCAGTGGAATAACGTTTGGTAATCTGTAATTAAAATTTAGAAAAAAATATATTTAATTGTTTTTAACAATTTCTCATTGATTGTTTACAGATCTTGAATATTATATCTCTAAGTCTTAAAAATTGGCATGAGACATACACATCGATAGTTTTAGAAAAAAAATTGATGGTTGAAAGTGAATAGTAATTTTGCTGTTACTAAATTTTGTGACTTGTGTAATATTTGCTGAAGTGATCTGGATATTTTTTTTTTATATCTATTTGTGATTTTAAACGATTGATTTATCGATTTTAAACGATTGATTGTACCTAGATTGATTTATCTATTTGGTACAAGATGGTTCGTTACTCTGCTCCCGTTTGCCAATTTATTGTGATGACAATGTATTTTAAAGTTTTATTTGTGTATATCTTGCGTCTTTTCTTTGAGTTATTTATATGTTTTGTGCTTATCTGTATGTCAGAATAATTGGGTTTTATTAATACTTTACAACAAAATTGAAAAGTGTTTATGACTTTGTTCATTCTGTCTGTCTGTCTGTCCGTTAGCCCGATAACTGCCATAAAAATGACTTAATCAAAATGAAATTTTAGTATGTTGTTCAGAAGGTCTGTAGGATCCATGGGAATATAAATGAATAATATCACCCAATTAGTTTTGGATTGAACCCGGGTTGAAAAAATGAAATACATTGAGCCCTATGGGACCTAATTTTTCAAACATTTTTTAAGCGCATTTAAAATTCACAAATTGCTTTGAAAATTTTAGGTAATATTCAAATTGTTCCATAAAATATATAAAAAAAAATTCAGCGAAATATATTCAGTAGTTTTTTAAGTAAAAATTAAAATAATAATAACACCTCTTATATGAAGCGATCACGTGACCATGATATGAAAAGATCTCGTGACCCACTTCAAAATGATATATGGCATCCATCTTGTCTCAAAATCGTGATTTTTTAAAGTTCTTTTTAATTCATATTGAGTGTTGTATCCGTCCTAAAAACACTTTATTTTTGCTTAAATTCTGTGCATCTACATACTGAAACAACGCAATTACAATATATTTGAGTTTAAATGCTCATCCAAATTTGATTATTTCTACAACGAAGCCTATTTTTCACTTATGTAAAATGTAAACAGCAAAATATGTAGAATGAGTTGTATTAGAATTGCTGTATTTCTTTAACACAAAATCATTTAGTTCATGAAGTCTTCATAGCTGATATGAATGAAATATTCATTGATTTTACAAGGGGAAGGATGATATTTTTCGATGACGTTTTACGCATAGAGTTTAATTACTTGTAGCTCCATGGTCTTAATTTTTAAATAAAATAAATTATTATAGTATTCTGATGAATGACATGAATGGGAAATTATTTATGAATGAAATGCTGCTTTTATTGAGAGAGCTAGGCGTGTTATTTTTTCTATGACGTCATTTGAATGAATTTCAGTTGTTTTCGATGTAGTTTTCAAATATAATAAATTATCGTAGTATTATGATAATTCTAAAATTATTACCGAGAAATGTATCATATTGTAGAGATGTTTAAACCAGGCAATCTATATTTCAATGCCGTCATTTGAATGAAGTTCATTTTTTTCGATGAAGGTTTAAGTTTTCAAATATAATAAATTAATGTAGTATTGTGATAAGTTTTAAAATATTACCGAGGAATGTATTGCATTTTAGACATGTTTGAATAAAATTGCATTGAAGTTGGAAAGTGTTTCATAATCAATGCTTTACGCATGATTGATCTTTCTTGTTTAATCTGTACTGTGCACTATAAATTAAAATGAAATACAATCTATATAAATAAAATTGAAAATCTGTCTGTCTGTCTGTTTGTCTCATCATCACGGGAGAATGACTGAACCGACTTTGATGAAATTTTGTGGGTAGCCTTAAAATAGCTCCACTTAAAATTTAGTTTATGATTCGAGTTTCTAAGAACAGGGGTTGTCGAGATATTAATGAAAAACGAAACTTTGATTTGTCTCATCATCACGGGAGAACGGGTGAACCGAAGTTAATGAAATTTTGTAGGTAGCCCTGAAATAGCCCACTTAAAATTTAGTCCATATTTCGAGTTTCTAAGACCAGGGATTGTCGAGATATTAATGAAAAACGAAACTTTTCATAGGAATTATACGCTCTAACTCCTTGGTTGCTCCAAACGAAAAAGGTTGGACATCGCTGGTTTAAAACGTGGAAGTGAATTAAAACTCTCTCTGAGTTTGGTGAGAGTTTATTGTGCTAAACAGTCACTTTTTGAAAACATGAATTGTTTAAAAACGTGAATGTTTGAAACATGAATTTAAATGGAAACTCTATCATAGTTTATTTTTCACAGACTCATATTTAACAATGAAAAGTATTAAGAAATCAAAATGGTTAATTAATTATCAACATTTTATGAGGAAGATTCTATCTTATATCATGTTGCTCAGCAACGTAATTAAATCGACTGTGTTTGCTAATTTTTATTATTATTTTTCGGATTTGAATCTTAAATAATAAAAGGCAATGTCTGTGTGTCTGTCTTATACACTATACGTTTCGCGACCGCAAGTCGGAGAGCTACGAAATTTGACAATCGGAGACCGGGGGGGGGGGGGGGGGGGGAAGGTGACAGGTGAAAAGCGATTTTTAAAATTTTAATTATTTTTTTGTTATTTTATGTTTTATGCGATTTCGACCGTCTTTTGCCCTTTTTTCTCCACGATCCAAACGTCGTAGAAAAAAATAAATTACACCACCGGAAAGAACAGACAATTGCAAGTAAAAATATATCAATTTCAAATCTCAATTTCGAATTCTAATATTTGTTAAAGATTTTAAAACAAAAGTCACTTTAGGCTAAAAGAAAACCGATGTTTAGTTTTTAAATTCTTGCATAGTAAAAAGTACTCATAATTTCGACTAATAATTTACATTTTTAGAAAGCTCAGACATCTGGCTTTCTTACAAGCCCAATCTGGTTAACAAATAATTAAAAATTGGCCGCTGGATCGGAATTTTAAAGAAGTCATGATTTTAAAATGCATCGGCGGGAAAAAGAATTTCCCATTTCCCATCGCCCGTTTCCCCAAGCACGCGTTTCAATGGCTCCGGTTTGTGTCTAGGTGGAATGTGAGGTCACGGTTCTGAATAGAGCTCTTATACTACAGTAAGGTTTCTAGAAATACTAGAAATACATGGGTTACCATATTTGGCGGTTTAACACGTGCTCCAAATATTAATTTTTACAGGTATTTGATAATGTTAACAAATATACAATTGAGTTATATTTTTATAAATATAAATTAGATTGGAGTAACATTTGTAATTACGCGACACTTATTAACAAGAACTAAAAACATGATTCTCACTCTATAAGCAGATTAACAAATAGATGGACATTTTTATTATTATTATTATTTTTGCAAAAATCCGGTCTTATTAAAATCTATGAAATACTTTGATGTATATTTCTATTTTTCATCTGTTACATTTCTAACATTATATAGAATAAAATATGGTCTTATTATGAACTCAGAAAGACCTTGAATTATTTGAAATACCTGTACTAAATAATAAAAAGCTGTTTGATGCATAGTAGTGTGTGAAATTCCCGGGGGGAGGGGGCGTACTTTAAAATAAAAATGTGTATTTAATTTTAATGGTACTAAGGTTTTAAAGAGGGGTAATTTTGTTATAAACCTGTGGATAAATACAGCATTTAAAACTTTAATAAAAATAATAAATTATATAAATCTGTATTGCAAACGATATATTTTTTATGCCTTGTAGAAAAGAATTGAAGTACTTTAAAAGATAATATTGAGGAAATCCTCTAAACTGGATCCTCTAAACATAGCGCCAATGTTTCCATAAAATGATTGGCGCCAATCATCGTCTTGGCGATGAAAATACTAGTGCCGTTCCAAAGTAAATTCGAATCATTCAGACATAATTTCTATCAGTTTTTAGTAAAACAAAATCCTTTTTGATCATTCATTATCTTTTATGATAAATGCATTTCGATTTGTTTACCACTTTAGCTTATGTTTACATAATTATTATAATATGGTAATATTTCCATTTGGCGACAGTTTGTTAGCAGAAGGATTCTGCAATTTTATGATTCATTATACTCTAAAAATTTAATAAAGTGTATATAAAACTTGAAATATATTAGTGTAACATGAATAAATCTTTAATATATATATATAATTTGAAGCAATTATACTTTTAAGTTTGGAAGAGAGAATAACACATTCAGGACTACAAACCACTTTTATTAAGACTATAACAAACAAGAAATATCAATCATGCTTAAAGCATTGATTATGAAACACTTTCCAACTTCAATGCAATTTTATTTAAGCACGTCTAAAATGCAATACATTCCCCGTTAATATTTTAAAACTTATCACAATACTACATTAATTTATTATATTTGAAAACTTAAACCTTCATCGAAAAAAATGAACTTCATTCAAATGACGGCATAGAAATATAAATTGCCTAGTTTAAACATCTCTAAAATGCGATACATTCCACGGTGATATTTTTAAAACTATCATAATACTACGATAATTTATTATATTTGAAAACTCATCGAAAACAACATTCAAATGACGTCATAGAAAAAAATAACACGCCTGGATCTCTCTATAAAAACAGCATTTCATTCATAACATTTTCCCATTTATTTCATTCATCACAATACTATAATAATTTATTTTATTTTAAAATTAAGACCATGGAGCTACAAGTAATTAAACTCTATGCTTGAAACTTCATTGAAAAAAATCGCCCTTCTCTTTGTAAAATCAATGAATATTTCATTCATATCAGCTATGCAGACTCCATGTCTTAAATAATTTTGTGTTAAGGAAATACAGCAATTCTAATACAACTCATTCTACATATTTTACTGTTTACAATTTACATAAGTGAAAAATAGGCTTCGTTGTAGAAATAATCAAATTTGGAAGATCATTTAAACTCAAATATATTGTAATTGCGTTGTTTCAGTATGTAGATGCACAGAATTTAAGCAAAAAAAAGTGGTTTTAGGACGGATACAACACTCAATATGAATTAAAAAGAACTTAAAAAATCACAATTTTGAGACAAGATGGATGCCATATATCATTTTGAAGTGGGTCATGTGATCTTTTCATATCATGGTCAAGTGATCGCTTCATATAAGAGGTGTAATTATTATTTTAATTTTTATTTAAAAAAATACTGAATATATTTCGCTGAAGTTTTTTTATATATTTTATGGAACAATTTGAATATTACCTAAAATTTTCGAAGCAATTTGTGAATTTTAAATCCGCTTAAAAATGTTTGAAAAATTAGGTCCCATAGGGCTCAATGTATTTCATTTTTTCAACCCGGGTTCAATTCAAAACTGATTGGGTGATATTATTCATTTATATTCCCACAGGTCCTACAGAACGTCTGAACAACATACTAAAATTTCATTTTGATTAAATCATTTTTACGGCAGTTATCGTGCTAACGGATAGACAGACAGACAGACAGACAGAATGAACAAAGTCATAAACACTTTTCAACTTTGTTATAAAATGTTAATAAAAGTCAGTAATACTACATACTACAGTTACCGAAATTATAAAATAAGTGTTTAAAATAATACTTTATATAAAAATAGAAGTTTCTATTGCAATATTGTAAAATTTAGCATTCACAAGTATGCTCCTGTACCGGGTATCTAATGATTCTGCCGAATATTTATAAGCCATTTTATTATTCACTTTTCATTTTTGGGAAAGCAAAAGTACCTAAACCTTTTTCTGATACGTTTAGAGCAGTTTGGTGCAGAACACCTATCAAAAATTATTTAAATAGTACTTCTTAAAGTGAAAATATGAATAGAGCTAATGCTAATGAATTATGCTTTCGGCCTGGGTGGGCTTCAATATGCTTGACGAGTCAACTCGTATATAGAGGAGTCTTATCCTCTACTACAGGCTGACTTATCAAGCATATTGAAGCCCATAGGGTTCCATACTACAGTTACAGAAATTATAAAATAAGTGTTTAAAATAAATACTTTATATAAAAAACGAAGTTTCAGTTAGAATTTGTAGAACTTAGCTCGGACAAGTATGCTCCAGTACCGGGTATCCAATTATTTATTAGCCATTGTTTTCTTCTTTCTTCGTTTCTAGGAAAGCGAAATAGCCTAAAACCCTTTCTAGAATGATTAGAGCAGTTCGGTGCAGAACAACCACCCATAATCATTTCAATTATACTTCCTAAAGTGAAAATAAGAATAGAGCTAATGCTAATGGATTGCGCATCCAGCTATGATGGGCTTCAATATGCTTGATGAGTCAGCTCGTATATAGAGGAGCCTTAGTTCTGAATATGCATAGCGATGGGTGGGACAATAAAAACCGAATTAGTGTTTGCTTTCCGTTTCCCGGGCTTCCGGTTTAAATGAATTAAGAGCTTAGCATATGTAATGTAGAAATTATTATATTTATATTTTAAATGATGGAGCGATATGGATTTTTTAAATGGATATTTTAAATGGATATTTTAATTTGTGGATATTTTAAATAGATATTTTAATTTTATGGATATTTTAAAGGATGGAACGATGGATATTTTAATTTTATGGATATTTTAAATGATGGAATAATGGAAAGATGGAATGAGGATGATGGAATTAAGAGCTTAGCATATGGTCATTTTAAATTGTAAATTAGCGCGCCGGAAGTTAGCGGTAGGCCCGGGTTCGATTCCCGCCACTGCCTGAACTGCTGCCGTGTTCACGCGGAGTACGATCACGTTAAACATGTGGGTCCGTAAGTCATTCCGAGAGGTTGGTGGTAGGGGAAGGAGGGTACGGTCCCTGTGGATGCCTCCTCCCACTGGGTTCCGGTATAAATTGGGTGAATAAAAAGAAAGTTATGGAGATTGTCGCGGAGGACGCAGCAGCCCAGTGGTTAGCGCGCGAGAATTGCACTCGGTAGGCCCGGGTTCGATTCCCGCTACTGCCAAAACTGCTGCCGTATTCACGCGGAGTACGATCACGTTAAACATGTGGGTCCGTAAGTAATTCCGAGAGGTTGGTGGTAGGGGAAGGAGGGTACGGTCCCTGTGGATGCCTCCCCCACTGGGTTCCGATCTAAATTGGGTGGCACTTCCTGGCCGTCCAAACAGTTACCTTACACCTTTCTAGCAGGTCGCGCCAGCGAGTTTGCCACGGTCAGAATTTTCAAGGATAGTGAACAGGCTGGTCGCCAAAGGTGGCTAGTAATAAATAAAGGGATATTAAAATATATCTTATTAATGAACGGTTTGATTTTTCTTTTAATTATATTAGTTACGGACAGCTTATGTCAATTTTATTTATTTTGGCAAAGAGTTTTCAAATTTCATACAGTCTGTTTAACCAATAAACTCATATATTGTGGTTAGCCAATAAACTCATTTAGCCTATTGTTGAAACAGAATAAGAGTAGAACGGGTATGTCTTCTAATACAGGTTTAGTGTTTTCTTTCAGTATATACAAACGGGATGAGGATATTTTATTTTTCAGGTCTGCAAATTCAGAGCTACGAGTTTGGCGTGATATAGCTAACTTGGCAACTTTTCTTAAATGTTGCCAAATTGTTTAAAATGTTGCCAAATTGATAAAAATGACGCTAAATCAATGAAATTAATTTTGTTTTGTTAGACAAGAGTACTGAAATGTTGTTTCGTTAGCATTTGTCTGTCAGTCCAACCGTCTGACTTAGTAACACATTTAGCAAATTTTTAAAATGTCGCAAAATTGATAAAAATATTTGTAAATCCATGTAAATTCATACAAATATCTCGAAATTGATGAAATTGCGCTAAATAAATGAAATTAATTGTGCTTTGTTTGCGGATAGTATTGTGAGGATGTTTCGTCAATTTGTCGCCAAATGGAACTATCAATTCTAAAGTCCCATTTGGCAATAAATTTGGCAATTTTTCAAAATGCCGCCAAACCTTCCATAGAGATAGCATTATTTAGATGATATTCTTTCCATCAATTTATTTGAAGAAAATTATATAATATCGCTTAGCAATGGATTTAAATCCAATGTGTTTTTGCGGCAGACGACTTATTAAATCTTTTCCGATATGGATAATAAAGATATGTATGTAAAATAAATTTAATCGCCATTGCATTTTTGACTGGATAATATCAATTACAGTCTTCGGGTTTAGTAACGGGTAGTAAGGGTATATCTTCCCATTTACTTTTATCACTTTCATTTTGGCATATATTGGAATCGATTACTGCCTTTAGGTTTAAATATTACGGGGTTATAGATATTTTCAATTTATACATGTAATCTACTAATAGAGGGCATAACTTCTAATATTCCCGTATATAAGTAGTACGGTTCCATACAATTTTAACTTTTTTATTTTGTATATATTGATACAATTATATATTTTTTGCAAATTTGTTTACAAACGGGGGCAGGATGTTTTATTCTTCAGATCTGCCCGTGTAGATAATTTTGTATAGCGAGAACAGCGATTCTTAAACTTCTTTCTAGGAGCATTAAATTAAATATTTTAACAGGATATTTTGATTAACACTGCCATTTAGTATACTATAGAAATTTGCACATGATTGTGAATTTTAAGTTTCTTTATATTATAAACTCCGTACGAAGAAGAGGTATGCTGCTAGTAATATATATAATTTTTCATCTTGTTTGATAGCTAAGCGAATTAATTCACATTATGCTTGTATGAATTGTCAAAGATATTTTAATTTATTTTTATTTTAACGACTTGGTTTATATTTATTATATCTATATGGTTTAATGAAAAGTTGAGCATTTCAAAATTACAAATTTAATGTAATTTCCAGACGCTATTTATGCATTATTTTGTGCGAATAAGCTTAAAATAAGGTACATAAATAAAAAATCTGATCTGGGCAGCATATGACTTCCCTTATATAATGTAATGAATTTACTACTTTTACAGTAAAAAAAAATAGGTTATTCTTATAGTATATACTTATATTTTTTCCAACATATATTTAATTTTCGTGAATTAGTCGTCATTTTCATTGATTTAGAGTTATTTTTATCCATTTAGCAAGATTTTCGTTCATTTGGCAACATTTAAAAAAGTCGCTAAGTTGACGGCATGCCATCAAATTCGTCACCAAAATCTTGCCAAGCGTTATGGACGGAGAAATAAGTTATTCTTATAGCAGATAAATGACTATTGGCGTTCAAAAACAACAGTATTACTGAAAGTATATTTTTTCATGAATGGAACGAGCTAGATCTAAGAGAATGATATCCTCAAATTTATCGCACGATATTACATATGAAAAGTGAGCATGTTTCTCAACAGTTAATATTTTTTTTAATTTATGGGTTTTCTTGATAAATTTATTTGAAAAATGTGCAATATATCGAGAACGGTTCACGCTAGCATTCTAAAGTTTATGTCAATCGTTTTCTAAGGAAAAATTACATAAGAAATGTCTATTTGCGTAACTTTATTAAAGATTTTGATTTTTTGATGACTTTGTCAAAATTTCACTCGAGAATTTTGAGGGAGGGGGGGGGGTCTGAACATTCGATTGTGTTTAAAAACAATAGACTTCCAGCATTCGGGTGATTGTAATTTTTGTACCAAATTTCATTTGAATCGCTCTATTCGTTCGTGAGATATCGTCTCCACTCACTCACTGGCACACACACACACACACACACACACACACATACAGACATAACCTTAAAAAGGTTCGATTCGTGATCAGGGATGCTTGAAACGTGCTCTCCCGTCGAAAACTCGAATTCGAATTTTCGACCCCATCACAATACTTTCCTTATGCATTATACTATGTACAAGTATGAATTTTCATTAATTGGTCGTCATTTTCATTGATTTAATGTCATTTTTATTATTTTGGTGACATTTTTATCAATTTTGCGGCATTTTAGTTAATTTGGAAACATCTGAATAACTCGCCAAGTTGGATTTATGCTGCTAAAATTCTTCCCCAGAATTTTGCCAAGTGTTGCAGACAGAGAAATAGGTTATACTTATAGGAGATTCTTATATTCTTTCCAAGATATTGAATTTTCATCAATTGGCATATTTCATGGGATATACTATTTATAATAACGTTTTAAATTCATGGTGGTTACGCCGAATAGGTTGTTATCCTGTAGCAAAATATAAGATGAATAAGGAGGTCGTACAGATCTGAAGTTGCATTTAAATACGAAATATGAAGCTGCAGAATGTAGTATCTGCTAAAAATATAAGAGCAGAGATAATAATCTGAGTATGTATCTCACTGAATAGAGTGCTATTTGATCAACCGGAGATCAGTGGTTCGATTCCCTACTGAGACACGAACTTCCTACATGTATTATAAGCCGGTATTTTATACATAATATTCTTAATATAAGGATTCAAAAATCGTACCATATTTATTATTTTGTATTTTTCTTCATCCGTAAGCCACTCCTGTTTCGAAATTATATCGCTCACCTCTTCAGAACATTCTTGCATCATGCTCTGCACCTAAACAAAATGTAGATTACGAAATATTAGAGCTTTAACTGTTTAATACATTTTTTATGATTACAACTGAATACTGTTATGACTATTCTTAAATAGCTTCTATGAGTAATATTAGAAACTAGCTAGAAATTTCACCCCGAGCATTTCGAATGTTACCGAAAGTCATCACGTTGGCGATATTTTACAAAAATTTGTCGCCAAGGTCGTGAACACGCAGCCAACTGGGACTGGAAATTTGTTTCATCGAATGACAATTAGTTAAAAAAAGGTTGTAGAAAAGTTTATTTTACTTTTAATAACCAGGATAAAAAGTGATACCATGCAACAATAAATAATAAAGTTTCTGATTTTCTCCTTCGTACTTGATATCAACCAGTGTGAATTTAGAAGCAAAATAATATTTTATGTAATTACAGTGCCAGATACAGTAAAACAGGAAGAAACAAACGGTCTTACCTCCAAAAGAACTGGTTTCGATATGACTTCCTTCATGTACTCGTGCGCCAATGCGAACTTCATGTTCCTGATTGTCCATTCAATACAGTGTTCCCAGTGGTTGATCGGTAAATCTATTTCTTCTAAAAGATTATGTGATTCCGGATCCTTCTGTTTCAACAATCGAAAGTAGAAGTTCAGGTCGTCGAGATGTGCGGAGAAGATTAGTAAGACCAATATATCCGCTACAGTTCTGAGATACAATTGCTTCATTTAATGATTAAACAAGAGAATAACATTTTTGAAGTATCATCATCTTACAATAGCCAAGTTTAACTCTTTATGTATCCTAAGGATCTGCTTCGCGAATATAGGAAGTTGATTGATACAGGACGTTGATTGATATAGGAAGTTGACTGATATAGGAAGTTGATTCTGATATTAAAAATATTTGAAGTGAGAGGGCTCCATTCGAGATTACATATATTTATGTTCCGGAATTTATAGATACGCTTGTATTGTATTCAGTATGATAATTCGAAAAAGTGCATATCTTTATGAGATTTTGCTTGCAAATTATTTATTTAAAAATTTGCGCAAAAAATACGTTTTTAAAAATGACAGGTCTTTTACGCAATGAATTGGGTGTAGCCTGATCGGGAAGTTAGAGAGAAGGAGATAAAACTCTTATGGATAAAAAGCTTGAAAATACTACAATGATTTGGGAATTATATCAAGGTGTTGCTAGTGTTGGTAAAGTGGAATCTGTTCTCATTTGACACAGCAGAAGGGCGTAGTGTTTAATATATGCAATGCTTGATTATTTTTTTTTTAAATTAAAGTTTCCTAATTATGAGTAGAAGTAATTATTTATTCCTAGCTGTAGAATAGGGTATTGAATAGACAGAGACGAAATTAATTGAAAGGTGAAATAAATTTGAATACATAGGAATATTTTTTATTAATAAGTATGTTAAATACGTGTAAAATATATCAAATACTTTTTATCAAAGACTACAAGATCAGCAAACTGCATTTAAAATACCACCTCAATGTACAAGACCTTAACATTGCCATTGAGGATGGACATTATGATGTCTAAATGCGCTATGGCACTTTAATAGGTAAAAATTTTCTTGTCGTCTAGATGGTAGTTTTAAATACAGTTCACAGATCTTGTAGTCTTTGATAGAAAATATTTTATATTCTTTATTGAGTTATAACTTACAATGCACATAATTTATTTCAGAAAAATTAGCACTTTAAATAAATATTATTTAATTCAATACGAGACATTTGCTATAAAAATTCATAGAAGGGCAATGGGTATAATCTTATTCCGTCACCTTAATTGCTGTCTTAGACGAATTTGATGTTTTCCTAAGATGAACTTTTAATTCATTTCTTTTATCTCCATAAGTCATATGATTTGTATTAATATAATATGCAATTTTAATACAATTAACATCCATAAGGTTATTGAAACTAACATTGAATCACTTGAGAGTATTATAAATAAGACTATTGTTCCGGTGTTTATCATTGTTACCCATAGGAAATAATGTCATGGAAATTTTAAATTCCAAGTAATTTATGTCGTGAAAATTATGAAAAATTCCGATAAGTTCTAGTTTTCTATATGCTTACAGATTTAAAATTCTAAGGCAGTACGTATATATTTGTCCTTGACTTTTCATATCCGTATCACACACACACACACATATATATTTTCAAACGTGCTCGAAATGTATTCCCGAAATCTTAAAACGTAATTTCCGGTTAAAATTTAGCACTCCAAAATTTTTCTAAAATATATTTTACATAATGGTATGAGAAAGTAATCTATATTATTAAAATGTGATCCTCCTAGTATGTACGTAAACATGTATGTATGTATGTATGTATGCATGTATGTATGTATGTATGTGAGTCTCGCTCTTTAAAGCGAGAAAACTCAACGTAAAAGAAGCAGCTTGTTTTAATCGAATAACTCTGAGATTTGTCGGGGGAAATTGCAAAGTTCTAGCCTAACATCTAAGTTGATATACTTAATGATGCTATAAATATCTATTTCAAAGACAATCCAACGTTTCTGTAACTTTAGAATATTTTGGGCGATGGCATCATTCTGAAACGCATCAAACATCGCTACCATTTAAGTTCGAAATCGAAAAGCACACATGTTCTCCTTAATTCTTTGGAACACAATTTTTCTATAGTAGAGAGTGCTGATAAGTTTTTGAAACTTTCCCAAAGAAAATGAAATTGGCTGTATTACGTACATAGTGGATAATTTGACTAATATGATTTAACATTAAATATATTGAATTATTAAATGTCCTTTTATACGTATTTTTTATATAGAATTAACTGAAATGGGACTCAACTCAATTTTTCTCATACTGTAATCTATTTTTAAGCAGCTTGTAATTTTTTTTCCTTGTAAATTGTACAAAAGAAATATGTATCGTTGTTCCAACTAATCACAATTATAGCATGTTATCCTTCATTGTAAAAGGTTTGAAAAATTCTTTCGATTGATACCAAGTTTGATAATTTACCCTCCGGTAGGGTAAATACCCCTCCCCCCTCCTCTCGAGGGGCACTAATCACGTCACGATTACAAAAGTTATATCGCGGCTATTTTTCACTACAATTATTGAAACTATTAAGTTTCGTGATCATTGAGCCATAAATAACCATTTTTATGTATGATTATGTCAAATTTTGTTCTGTGCTGCCATGTTTAGAAAATATAAAATGTCGAAGTTTTCGTTAGAATTTTAAAAAATTCTACCCAGTTCTAGATTTTTCGTTAAGAAATATAAAATTTCGGGATACATTTTTGAATATAAAATTTCGTGAAAAGCCATTAATATTTTCGGCAAATATCGTATACACAAGAAATCGACCACAGACAGACGAACATCATTCCAAAAATAGTCAAAACGTGTCCCTGTTTTAAAAAACTGAATTTTTTTTTATGAAAACAATACTTTTTCAATATTACGCAGGAGAATGTGTAAATGAATAATATCATTTTCTTAATAATGAGCTGGTTTACTGCATAAAATACAGCGCAAATCAACATAAAAGAGTATACGTACGTTTTGGTGGGAAATTAACTGGATTTCCTTTTTTAGTGAAAAATATCTGGACCTGAACGCCCAAATTTCCCTTCAAAGCCGTTTGGGTGTTTATGTCCAGACTTTTGTACTGAAAAATTAAATCCAGTTGATTTCTGAAACTTACGTATGCTTATTTGTCTTGATTTGCACTGCGTTTTACGTTGTAAACCAGTTCATTGTTAATTGTGGCAAAATTCATGTGCTTTACTCATTTTCTTAATGCTGCATCTAACCATTCTCAAGTCACTACAGTTCAAAGTAATATTCGAATATTATGTAGAGAACGTTACGTTGCACATTAAAAATAAATACCATACCACAAATTACTGGACGAAAAAAAGAGAAAGATAAAAACAGGTGATTGCTTCGGAATTACTTGGATTTTCTTCTTCAGTGTGAGCAAGCTAAGAGGCAAACGAAAGTTTTACCATGACAAGATATTGAAAACAATCAATTTTCGGCACCTAGTGTTGTAGCGCTACCAAATGTGGCGAAAGAAAAGCGAAACAAGAAATAATATTGAAAAACATTATTAAAAAAAATATTATGAATGCAAATTGAGGTGCAAGAAAAAAAAGCACAATTAGACAGAGGGGGAAAAAACGTAAATATGGAAAAGTTATAATTCCGAGAAATATACGGTGTCAGTGACAAATCATTAACCATATAAAAGAAAACTTTTTATATGAAAAGTATCAAAGGAATCCAAATGGAAAACTGAAAAGTAGTTTTGATTAATAGAGACTGTAGAAAAATCCAGCCTATACGAGCCATCCAGCGGTGATCTGCAATAGAAGATTGTGAATTTCTTGATTTTGACATAATTTTGATGCTCTCTATTGATACGTTAGATATGCTTAGCTTGACAAATATGTGTTAGTCTATACTACGTATGTTGAGTATTATTAGCTCTCATTTGGCGTTCAGCTCTCGACTTGTTTACATTGAAGAAGGAAATCCAACTCCGAAAGGATTGTAAGCTTTTATCATTTTATTTGCGCATCCATTTACGTTGGGCTTGCTCTGTTTAATGTCTCTTTAATGTCTTCAGTTACGATTTCACTGAGAAATTTTTTTAAAATTTACTTTTGCAGTTTTAATGAATATAAAGAGTATAAGAGTGAAATTTTAAGAAGTCTTAAATCACATCAAATCTTACCTGTGAGAGATTTTATCGATGGTTTTGAAGACTTTCTCAATGCGAAGCCTGTTCATGCAATCAAGAAATACATGATGTTTGGACATATGGTTACTAATATTAGCAACATCAACAAAAGCCTCCACCATTTCACACACAGATTCCTGGAGGTTAAAAAGAAACATAATTTTTTTATCATGAAATACATATTTCTTTTATCATTTCGCGCAGCGGGCTGTTATGTATTGTGAAAAACTTAATGCAGGAATTCAATTAATCTGAGCTGGTGAAGCCCAATTAAATTTAGGAGTTTTCAATTATATTTATACAGTTCAATAAAACGAGCTGCTTAAATTCTCCGAAACTCCTTACAGTCTCTGTGTAGATATATAGTTTCCATTTTTAAATCACATCAAATCCTACTTGTGAGAGATTTGATCGATGGCAATGAAGACTCTCTTAATGTGATGTCTGTTCAGGTAATCAAGAAAGACATGATGTTTGGACATTTGGTTACCAACATTAGCAACATCAACAAAAGTCTCAACCATTACACACTAAGATAACTGGGGCGCGGTTGCCCCGTGGTTAGCGCACGGGAATTGCACTCGGTAGGCCTGGGTTCGATTCCCGCCACTGCCAGAACAGCCGCCGTGTTCAGGCGGAGTGCGATCACGTTAAACATGTTACCTTACACCTTTCTGGTAGGTCGGACGGTCTGGGTCTCAATAACAACAACAAAGCTAAGATTCCTGAGCGACTTGAAAAACTTAATGAATGAATTCGGTTAATCTGAGTAGGTGACGCATAATTAAACTTAGAGTTTTCAATTAAACTTGAACAATTGAATAAAAATGAGGCTGCTTAAATTCACTGAAACTCCTTGCAGTCTCGTTCTAGATATCTTCCATTTTTAAATTACATCAAATCTTACTTGTGAGAGATTTAATCGATGGTATTGAAGACTTTCTTAATGCGAAGTCTGTTCAGGCAATGAATAAAGACATGATGTTTGGACATTTGAGTACCAACATTAGCAACATTAACAGAAGTCTCAACCATTACACACTAAGATTCATGAGGGACTTTAAAAACTTAATGAATGAATTCAGTTAATCTGAGCAGGTGACGCATAATTAAACTTTAAGTTTGCAATTAAACTTGAACAATTGAATAAAAATGAGACTACTTAAATTCACTGAAACTCCTTGCAGTCTCGGTGTAGGTAGCTTCCTTTATGGATGTAAGAACGTTATTTCTGTGGGTGGAATGGCTATATTGTTCTATTAAGTTGATGTCAGGCTATTCAACAAAGTATTTATTAACCTGGGTTTTGTTGAAATATATAGAAAAGAAATCTCGCGTATGTATAAATAACGTTATTTTCACTGAAACAGCTTTACTTTTCTTATATACATAATGTATAAGGAAAGTATTGTGACGGGGTCGAAAATTCGAATTCGAGTTTTCGACGAGAGAGCACGTTTCAAGCATCCCTGATCACGAATCAAACATTTTTGAGGTCATGTGTGTGTGTGTGTGTGTGTGTGTGTGTATTTGTGCGTAAGTATGTGTATGTGTGCGTGTGTGTGTGAACGTATGTGTGTGTGTGTGTGTGTGTGTGTGTGAAAGTATGTGTGTGTGTGTGTCAGTGAGTCTGTGGAGACAATATCTCACGAATAAATGGATCGATTCGAATAAAATTTGGCACAAAAATTATAATCAGTGAATACTAGAAGTCTTTTGTTTTTAAACGCAATCAGATGCTCAGAACCCCCCTAAATTTTCGAGTGAAAATTTGAAAAAATTATCAAAAAATCAACACCTTTAATAAAGTTACGCAAATGGATATTTCTTATGTAATTTTTCCTTAGAAAACGATTGACATAAACTTTAGAACGCTAGCATGAACTGTTCTCAAGATATTGCACATTTTTCAAACAAATTTATCAAAAAGTCCCATAAATTAAAAAAAAATATTAAATGTTGAGAAGCATGTTCACTTTTCATATGCAAAATCATGCGATAAATTTGGTGACATCATTCTCATGGATCTAGCTCTTTCCATTCATGAGAAAAGATTCTTTGAGTAATACTTTTGTATTCGAACGCCAATAGTCCTTTATCTGCTATAAGAATAACTTATTTCTCCGTCCATAACGCTTATCGAGATTTTGGCAACGAATTTGGTGGAATAAAAATTAACAAAAATCGCGCCAAATGGATAAAAATGACGCTAAATCGATGAAAATGACGACTAATTAACGAAAATTCAATATCTTGGAAAGAATATAAATAATTACTATAAGAATAGCCTATTTTTTTTTACTGTAAAAGTAGTAAATTCATTGCATTATATAAGGAAAGTCATGTGCTGCCCACATCAGATTTTTTGTAGAGTAGAGTCATGGGAGTAAAATAGAATGAAAACGGAATTGAATTGTTCATATATAATGACATTAATTGCTGTGTGGTTCAACTCGACATTTTATACATATATCCATTTTTTGTAGCTTTCTTTTTTACAAATATTATAAGACATTTTGTGAAAAATCGGTATTATGGATAAACGTGATTACAATTATATCGTATTACCATTCACTTTAAAAAGCTTGAAAAATATTTCGATTGATGCCATACTTGACAATGTACCCCCCACTCCGGGGGTAACTTGTCCCCCGAGTGTGGTTAATGACTTCACGAACATAAAAATTGTATCGCGGCTATTTTCTACGACAATGATTCACGACAACTATTAAGTCTCGTGATCATTCAGCTACAAATAAACCCATTTAAACATGATTATGTCAAATTTAGTCCTATGCTGTCATGTTAAAAAATATAAAATTTTGATTAAATTTTGAAGTTTTTGCTCGAATTAAAAAAATTCTAACTAGCTCTAGATTTTTTGATAACGAAGCCGGATGCAAAGCTTTGTGAAAACCCATTAATATTTGTGGCCGCTATCGTGCACACAAGTAATCGACCACAGACATACATACAGAGACAAACAGACGGGCATTACTCCAAAAATAGTTAAAACGTATTCAGAAGGTTTTAAAACATATATTGATATCAAAATATAGAATTCGAAAATTTTCATGGAAACAATGCTTTCTCTATGAGAAAGTAATACATCGATACAAACTTTAAAATCAATCAGCACCTCACAATTTCATTCTTTATTAGCCCAGTCTCACCTTAGTAAAAGTTATTTTCCAATATGGAATCTACTTAAGAATATTTAGATTCATCGGAATAAAAATTTACCCATTCTTGCTTGTCATCCGCAGAACAGTCTAGATATATCTCTGAAACGTTTCCTGATCTGCATAGCTTGCTGATGCCCTGGAAATAGAAAGAAGAAGTGATGCTTATAATACCCAATGTCAGTTTGTAGAATATTTATTCAAACATCTGTATATGTAAGCTTTGAAGACGTTTCTACCTCCAGCAAAGCCTCACTGGAGACTGATTTTTATAATGTTTTTTATTTAAATGCATGGTTTCGACTTCTAGATTAGCTTAACATTTTTGGTTAACTCGACGATGCATATACGAATTTGAATTATGACTCTTTAATACGCCTCCACCATAGGTCATTCTTCTTTAATCCACCAAGGATGCCTCTGAGTACCCTACGCTCAAAAACAGCAACTCTACCCTCTCCATTTTTTGTTAAAGACCATGTTTCCGAACCATACATTGGGACCGGCTTAATGATTGTTTTATAGATAAGGAACTTTGTTTCTCTAGAAAGGAAACAAGACCGCAAAATAGGGTGAAGTCCAAAACATGCCTTGTTGGCCAGTGAAATACGATTTTGAACTTCAGGGATAATATCATTTTTTGCATTAACAAAAGATCCCGGGTATTTAAAACCAGAAATAGTTTCAAACTCATTTGGGCCAATTTTCAGAAAGCTGGCCGTATCACCAGTTGGTGTTTTCTGTACTGGCATATATTTGGTTTTAGAAGCATTTACAATCAATCCCATTCGACTTGCAGCTTTACCAAAATTATTTGAAATTGTATGTTTTACCAGACATCGTATTCTTCTTAAAGCTGTAAGACGCAGTATCAGTATATCAGAGCACCAAATGCAACCCCGAGGGTTATAAAACTCATGTACACTAATTCAACTATGCTGAATCTAAATATAAAATTCGTTTTCGAAATTAATCCTTGGAACTGGAGAAATAGCCTCTCAAATTTTGACCTTTTTTGCTATTTTTGTGTTTATAATTTCAGGCCGAAGGTGTTGCCACAACATAATGCAATTACATTAATGCCACTTTAATGCCTGAAGAAATAAAAGGACAATGGTATTCAGCTCATGGAGTGAGAAATGAGACAACTTCCATGATTCAGCTGAATAGGAAAGTTGAGAGGTTATTCCAATTTAAAAATTCAGAATATGAATATTTAAACCATGGAGTTAGAGACACTTGTTTCCTGCTTTATATTCAACCACAAGTTTTAAACAATGTAATCAATGCAAACTTTGTACATAGGTTGGTTGGAACTGAATTATATGACCCATAAAATTAGAGAGAGTGAGTTCCTTTTCTATCATGGTATGGCCAGAAATTGAAACTTGAGATAAAAAGTTTGAGGTATTAAAATTGATAAATTGGTTTGTTGGAGGGTCTGGGGGAACATAAATTAATTGTGTTTCGTTAGGAGTTGGTATAGTATGTATGTTTTGATAGGGAGTCATATAAGAACTAGTAATATTGAACGGGAGGGGCGTATGGCTAACTCGTGTCTGTGGATATCAGGAGCGGATGGGAGGGTCGTCCGGAATTGATGTCAGCCGGTTTCTGTTTCCCATACGTGACCGTGGTGTATTTGGATGGACGTAGCACAACAACTTTTCTGGTTTAAATTCATAATTTTAATGAAATTTTAGATTTATTGAGATAGAGACTTTTGCGATTGCAGGAGAAAATATTCAAGTAAATCCAATCGGAGAGTTTTCTTCATCTACAATTCCTAGACAAATTAAAGAGGACAGCGTCAGCAGAGAACTGTGAGTGTTACGAAGCTCTATTTACAGAATTCGACATTTTGTATGTGAATAGTATTTGCAACAGAAGAAAGGTAAACACTCTTAGTAAATGGTGTGCGCACTCTTAGAGGAAAAGTTTGCTCAGTGCTTCACCTTTCTTTTAGTTTGTTAGAGGCAAGTAAATTTGAAATCTATGTTTTTAAAAAAAAATTTACTTGAAGCATCCTTTTTTAACACTTTACAACATAGTGGAAAAGAGTTTATGACTTTGTTCATTCTGTCTGTCTGTCCTTTAGCACGATAACTGCCGTAAAAATGACTTTATCGAAATGAAATTTTAGTATGTTGTTCAGAAGGTCTGTGGGATCTATGGGAATATAAATGAACAATATCACCCAAATACTTTTGGATTGAACCCGGGTAGAAAAAATGAAATACATTGAACCCTACGAGTTGAATTTTTTAAACATTTTTTAAGCGAATTTAAAATTCACAAATTGTTTCGAAAGTTTTAGGAGATATTCAAATTTTCCCATAAAATATATAAAAGAAATTTCAGCAAAATATATTTGGTAGTTTTTTAAATAAAAATTAATATAATAATTACACCTTTTATATGAAAAGATCACGTGACCATTATACGCAGAGATCACGTGACCATTATATGAAGAGATCACGTGACCCACTTCAAAATAAAATATGGCAAGCATCTTGTGCCCAAATCGTTGTTTTTCAATCTTTTAATTCATATTTAGTGTTGTATCCTTTCTAAAACAGCTTTACTTTTGCTTAAATTCTGTGCATCTACGTACTGAAACAACGCAATTACAATATATTTGAGTTTAAATGATCATCCAACTTTGATTATTTCTACAACAAAGCCTAATTTTCACTTATGGAGAATGTAAATACCAAAAGATGTAGAATGAGTTGTATAAGAATTGCTGCATTTCTTTAACGTAAAATTATTTAGCTTATGGAGTCTGCAATATAGCTGATATGAATGAAACATTCATTGATTTTACACAGAGCAGCAGACGATTTTTTCGATGAAGTTTTAAGCATAGAGTTTAATTATTTGTACCTTCATGGTCTTAAGTTTTTAAATAAAATAAATTATAGTATTGTGATGAACGAAATGAATGGAAAAAAGTTTATGAATGAAATGCTGCTTTTATAGAGAGAGCCAAGAGTGTTATATTTCGATGATGTCATTTGGATAAAATTTATTTGTTTTCGATGAAGTTTTCAAATATAATAAATTATTGTAGTAGCGTGACAATTTAAAAAATATTAACGAGAAATGTATCGCATTTCAGAGATGTTTAAATAAAATTGCATTTAAGTTGGAAAGTGTTTCATAATCAATGCTTTATGCATGATTGATCTTTCTTGTTTTAAGATCTGTTATAGATATATAACTTAGAGGATAACTGATATGAATTCAGCATTAAATTTCGGAGATTGTGAGCTGGCTTACTGGGGATTCACTTTTCTGGTTCAAATATTTTCCCTGAAATATCTATTTTGTAAGTGTTGCTATAGATAGAGGTTAGATTATGACTGATATGGCTTTAACATAATCAAATTGTGGATGGGGGGGGGGGGAGTAGCGGATTCAGGAGAGCATTCCTCCCACTTCCGATTCTGGAGGTGTCATTACCGTTTTTATAAAAATTTGTATGACTGTACGAATGTATGGAAAGAGTGTGCGTAAGGTATTAAAAATGACGTCAAATATAAAGCGTACATTCCTAGTAGCATTTAATATTGGTCCAATATTGGACAAGTATATTGTATATCTTGGCATTAGATTGGAAATATTTCCAATGCAAACCCAATATTGGGCAAATATTGGGGTTACATTGGTTAAACATTTTCATTTCAATATTATGAAAATATTGGTCTTACATTGGAATATTTCCAATGAAACGCCAATATTAGCGTAATATATTGTACCAATATTTTAAGCCAATATTGGGCGAATTCCGTCAAAATATCAACTTTTCCATATTGGTCTAATATCCTCAATATCGCCTGCCAATATTGGGTCAATGCCGTCAAAATATTCACTTTTCCATATTGGTCTAATATTTCCAATGTCGGCTGCCAATATTGGGCCAATTCCGTCAAAATATTCACTTTTCCATATTGGTCTAATATCTCCAATATCGGCTGCCAATATTGGGCCAATTCCGTCAAAATATTTACTTTTCCATATTGATTTAATATCTCCAATATCGGCTGCCAATATTAAGCCAATTCCGTCAAAATATTCACTTTTCCATATTGGTCTAATATTTCTAATATCGGCTGCCAATATTGGGCCAATATTGGATTGATACTAGGGTTACGATGTGCTACTATATGAAGACTCCCTCATAAATTTCTTGTTAAATTCATAAAATCACTGATGAGTTTTCCATAACTTTCATTTAATTTAATAAAAATTTTACTAAATTATGCCCCACATTTTCCGCTCTTACACTAACTGGATAGAATTTTATTGGAACAAAAATTAGGCGCGCATTCTTACCGAACTTTACCCAGCATTCTTTATAGTAGGATGAGAAAAGTAAAAGAACTCTAATTTGTATCAACAAATGTTAATATATATTAATATGGGTGTGCCAATCCATTGGTTAGGGCGCGGGGATTGCATTTGGACAACCTGAGTTCGATTCCCGCCTCAGCTCAAACTGTTGTCATGTTCACGGGGAGTACGATCACGTTAAACATGTGGGTCCATAAGTCATTTAGAGAGATTGGTGGTAGGGAAAGGAGGGTACGGTCAACACCCTCTATATTCAAGGCCCCCACAGAGAAAACCGGAAGTGGCAAGATGGCCGACTTCGTAGTCCAAAGGTATATCCAGAAGAACTGACAACGCATGGGTAGCGTCGTGTAGTCTAGCCAGCCGTCCCCATTCAACACCCTCTATATTCAGTGTGATCGAATATTGAATTCGTTTTAACGTTTCTTTATTTATATTTTATATGAGCTGTTAATTACAGCTATTTTTTTTACCATTTTTTCGAAGATTTAATTGTGTAATGCCGTATCGTTGTTCGGCAGTCGGCTGTCGTGGGAACTACAATAACGGCCCACGTTCTGCTGTTTTCAATTTTCCAAAAGATCCTGAAGTAAGAAAAAAATGGATTTTTTTCCTTAGAAGAGATGGATTCGAAGTTACTAAAAATTCTAGGGTAAGTACTGTTCTTTTTAAATACATATGTACACATTGATAAAAAATGTATATGCGTATGCAGGATTTTAAATAAGCTAACCTAGAACATATATATAATTAGGTTCCTCCCATGTGTTTTAATTTAATGTACAAGGGAAGTATAGAAAGATATTGTAATTTGAAAAAATAAGATTATGTCGTTAAACTTATTAAATTCTAATTGAATTTATGTACTTAAAGGTTTAATTTATGTATATGAGTTTGGGAAATTATATTAGTTTAGGAATTTATGAAATTATATTAAAGTTTATGAACCTATATTTGATTTAATATAGCATGATAATGATCCGGGTTCGATTTCTGGCTGGTGCCTAGATAGTTTTAATTTCTAAATGTTCAAATAATTATATTTGATTATTTAATATAATTATAAGGAATATTATTATACAGTGAAACATCTCGAAGCAATGATTAGTCATGAGATATTGTTTAACTATTTAGAAGTAAAGTAGTGGTAATTTAGCTGATTCTGTGGTACCCCTGATTCTGTTATGTTCGAAGCTCTTTAATTTCCCACAGGATTTATTTTAATAAGTAAAATACATCGAAAGAGCAAAACACATTGATAAAAAATGTATATGCATATGCAGGATTTTAAATAAGCTAACCTAGAACATATATATAATTTGGTTCCTCCCATGTGTTTTAATTTAATGTACAAGGGAAGTATAGAAAGATATTGTAATTTGAAAAAATAAGATTATGTCGTTAAACTTATTAAATTCTAATTGAATTTATGTACTTAAAGGTTTAATTTATGTATATGAGTTTGGGAAATTATATTAGTTTAGGAATTTATGAACCTATATTTGATTTAATATAGCATGATAATGATCCGGGTTCGATTTCTGGCTGGTGCCTAGATATTTTTAATTTCTAAGTGTTCAAATAATTATATTTGATTATTTAATATAATTCTAAGGAATATTATTATACAGTGAAACATCTCGAAGCAATGATTAGTCATGAGATATTGTTTAACTATTTAGAAGTAAAGTAGTGGTAATTTAGCTGATTCTGTGGTACCCCTGATTCTGTTATGTTCGAAGCTCTTTAATTTCCCACAGGATTTATTTATTAAGTAAAATACATCGAAAGAGCAAAACATGCACTTCTTTCATTAAGCAGTGCATATATGCATAAGGACTAATGTATATTTTTTAATTTTTTTTAGCTTTGTGAGCAACATTTTACATCTGGTGATATTATTCGAGAGACTGTACACTACGATGAGAAAACTGGCACATCGGTAACGATTCCGCTATCTGCACCAAAGTTAAGAAAAGGCGCAATTCCATCTTGCTTACCAGGTTGTCCAGAGTATTTTTCAAAACCAACTACTTCACGTGAAGCCCCAGATGAGAAACGCCTAAGGTTAGAAATGCAAAATTTAGAAAAAGTTATTCAGCAAAGCATCGATAGCAAGTCTTCATATGATGAGGAACGATTGTGCAAAAGTTTTGAAGACTTTAAAAGCAAAATTAATCTTGTCTGCATACCAAAAGAATGGACAGTAACAGTAACATCTGACAGTGTGATGTTTTTATTAATACAAGTGACTCCAGTACCAGTTATTCATAAATGCATCTTAATAAACTCCTCGATGAATACTACTGCTTATTTTAGGAATATACCATTATCAAAGGTAAAGAAGTTTATTTTTCCTTTCTTATTATGCAATGTTAATGATGCTACAGAGATACTGCAAGAGGTTGAGTTGCTTAATCAAAATGTTGAAACAAATTCGAGCAAATCAATCTTTAATGTAATAAGTGATTCGGTAAATTTGTTGAAAACTTTGTTACCATCTTCAAACAAAAATTTGGATTTCTTGCTTGAACAGTTCTCTTTAATCGTTAATGGAAAACACCATTTTAAATATAATACTGAATTTTTGATTTTCTGTAGTTTGCTGTTCTCAATATCTCCCCATGCTTATAAGTTTTTACGAAACTCTCATCATTTTATTTTACCACATCCCTATACAAGTTACAGAATATGTTCTTCCTTTCACTTAAACCCTGTCAATGAACAATTTGAAGATAACTTTTTGTCTTATATTAAACAACGCTATCAAACTTTACAGTCTGAAGACTGTACAGTGTGTTTAATGATGGACGAAATCCACATTAAACCTGTCATGGATTTTAAGGGAGGGAGCATTGTTGGCCATGCATATGATAATGTAAAATGTGCAACAAGTGCATATGTTTTTATGGTTCAAAGCTTTTTATCGACATATAAAGATGTTGCACATATAGTGCCAGTTCAAAAAATAAACGCAGAAAGTCTGTTTACTATAATTAAAAAAGTAACAGTAGGTTTGGAGGAAATTGGATTTAAGGTGATATGCATAAGTTCTGACAATAATGCCATTAACGGCAGAGCTATGTCTTTCTTAATGTTCCTCCAAAGCAAAGCATTATATATAAACATCCGTCAGATTTAAATAGACCTCTATATTTTATTTATGATCCCGTGCACATCTTAAAATGTATAAGGAACAACTGGCTGAATCAAAAGAATGCAGGACAATGTATGTTTTATCCTGATTTTGAAAAACCTGGCGTCACAAAAACTGCTTGTTTTGGAACGATAAAAAAACTTCATTCTATTGAAGCAGGAAATATATTGAAATTTGCATATGGGGTAACATTAAAAGCATTGATACCAACAAATCTTGAGCGACAAAATGTAAAGTTTGTTCTGCAAATTTTTAACAATCATGTTATTGAGGGCCTACGCCAGTTTGATGAAAGTAATGACTTACAACATTGCCAGGATACAGCTGATTATGTTCGCCTAATATATACCTGGTGGTCGATAATGAATGTTAAAAGTTTATTTAAAGGACAATGTAAAAGAGATGTTTTTCAAGAGCCACTTACTTTGTCTGAAACAGATGAAAAGACTAAATTTTTAAATAAGTTCCTAATCTGGTTAGAGAATTGGAAAAATTTGAAATACACGACTGGTATATTGACCAGAGAAACTCATGCTGCTTTAACGCATACAACACATGGTGTGTTGGATCTTTTATCATACTGTGTAAATGAATTAGGGTTTTCGTATATCCTAACTGGAAAAATTCAAACGGATGCTTTAGAGCAAAGGTTTGGGAAATTCAGACAACTTGCAGGTTCACAATATTTGATATCTTTGCGACAGGTGTTTGAAACTGAAAGTAAATTACGACTACAAAGTATCGGTCCTTTAAAGATCAAATCTTGTAAATATGGTGAATTGTCTGTAGATGTAGAGAATAACGAAATAGGAGACTTAGAAACCTCTCAGACTGATGATCTTCCTACCTTTGCTCAAAGCATTTCCGTTTTGGATGATGATGTTTCTAATGTATCTGATATGATCCCTGTGATATCTTACGTAGCAGGATATTGTGCATTTGCCACTGTTAAAAAACTTCATAACTGTACTTTTTGTAAGATAAACTTAACTATTGCAACTGTTAAAGAGTCTCCTCTGATTGAAAGTTCTGTTATAGAAAAGATGGATAGGGGTGGTTTGATGTATCCGCAGCCCGAAGTTCTTGAAATTGTAATTCATGTATTTATAATTGTACAAAAATTAGTTTCCATTGATTTCGAACATCTTTTCTTGAATGTAAACAATCAACGACAATTGGTTATCAGTTTAGCAGTTTTTATTTTAACCGAAAAAGAAATTTTTATGAAAGGCAATTGTCCTGGTGGTCATTCCTCTACTGTCATTACCAGGTATATTATCATGGCTGCCACGAATACATTTTTAAAAAACTATTGCAAAGAGAGAAATGATGTGAAAAAACCAGAAAATAAGAAACGTAAACTTGCAACATTAAAAAAGTGATAGCCTATTTTTCAAGCATGTACAGTAATAGTGCTGTCCTTAAAAAAAAAACTTTTTCGAATTTTCTATATATGTAAAGCCTAATAGGATTGCAACAAAATAAACTATAACTATATTTTTACAGCTTGTTTTCACAAAGATTTTAATGCTGAGCATATTTCATCCCTTATCTTTATAAGATAGCTGTAGGTGTATCGCTAATGTTTATACCATTGTATTGCATGTTTGTTTAATTTTCAAAATGCCAAAAAGTACTCACCTTTCCGAGATAGAAAATGGCAAAGTATTGGCTTTTAGAGAGTATAGAATGAGTGTAGTTGAGTTAAAAAATTAAAATAAATTAAATAAAAAATAAATTTAATATTCATGAAGTTAATATAAATACTATAGTTTGATTTAAACTAAATGTTAATACATCACTGCATTATTTTTTCTTTAAACTAAATTTAAACATAATTATTAGTTTCTACTTATTTAACTGAAACATTATATATATAGTGTATTGATGTAACCTATTTATATAAATATTTAAACTTACCTTGGAATTACTTTCCATACATGTGTTTCATTTTATGTTAGGGTTTTAAATTTTTATTTTCACCTTGGAAATTATTAGCTGCATACATGCTTTTTGTCATAAAAGACATTTTGTGCAATTCTAATTAATGCACAGAACCTTTTAAACTTTTTTTGAATTTAAATTTTAATGATGAACTTAATATTAAATATCCAATATTTTGCAAAATTGGATTTTTACAAGTTTCTTTAAAAGACTTCTAAAGGCATATGCAATGGCCAAAGAGTCATTTCATTCTATTTTCACACATTTCACATCTGCAGGCAATAACTACAGACAGGCGCCTAGAAAAACAGAATGTGCACATATTAACTTAATCCGTAATGAATAATCATGGCCTGGTATATTGAAACTCCAATGTTGACGTCGTTAGAGTATGGGA
Organism: Amaurobius ferox; assembly: GCA_951213105.1. NCBI lineage: Eukaryota > Metazoa > Arthropoda > Arachnida > Araneae > Amaurobiidae > Amaurobius > Amaurobius ferox. The sequence goes on from OX578135.1 coordinate 106,598,732, forward strand.
CGACTGATAGTTATGGACAAGGGTCCTACTATGTCGTACATCTTAATTCGGCATACTTTATCAAGTGCTGGTGTGTTCTTGGAGAAATGCTTCCTAGAACTAAGGTGTCGTATAAGCCGACAACTCATATTCAGTGTAACAAGGAACAATCTGTGCTATAAAAGACCTGTTTACGTAGATGCTGATGTCAAAATAACAATCCATAAAGGAATCCACGACTGCTCAACCACGTAAGTCCTAGTCTACATTTGTCCTGAGAAACTACAATGAAAGACTATATCATTTGGGGTAACAATAAATAGTAAAGAGAGATTTAATTTAAAGATTTTACTTTTGCCCATTTAATATATAGTTGAAATCTAAATCAACTTATTATTATAATTAAGTCCATCTGTTATGATAGCATTTATTTACAATGCTCTTATCGAATACTGATATAATAAATTTAAATGAACCCCAACATAGAGACTAGAGGGGAAGGATAATAATAGTTTGATGAATATTAATTTAAATCTGTAATTTTGAATGAATATAAGAATTGTGTAATGAATATTGAAAGGTAAATTTGTAATGATGCAACTTACTTAAAGGATATTAAGAAATGCTATATGAGTTAGTAATTTCATTAGATAATGGTGTGTATGATTATGCATTAATTTGTTGGTATAAAACTGTGCAAGAATTTAAATGGATAGATATTCACTTCTCAATGCATATAAAAATATATATATGTATATATAATAAATGTTATTTTGGATCCACACCTGCCTCTTCTTTTGACTCCAGGCCTTTTGGAATTAATTAATTATAATTATGTTTGATTTTCAGCTATCTTGGAGGGTAAGTCTGATTTTAGAATGCTAACTACTTGTGATCGAATAAATTAAAATTAAGTAATAGACCAATATTAATTATATATTAATGAAGTATGCAATCTTTAGCAATTAAAGTACAATTTTATTATGTACTTCAATCTATTTTAGTATATACTTTACTATATAGTACAATCTATATACTTCTTTAAATTGTGTTAGGATAGATATGACCTTTACATTCTGATACTTTTTAATCATGTAAATTTTAATTTATTTCGATTGAATTTAAATTAATCTTCAGTAAGGATTTGATTTTTTACTTATTAAATTATAAAGTTTTTAGTAACTTATCAAATTATAAAGTGGTTCTATTAAGATTATTCTTTCATTCCAAATCATACATAAAAAAAGAAAGAAAGAATCTTATTTATGTCAACAAATTCTAATTTAAATTAAAGCAGATATATTTTAAAGAAAAAAAAAATCCTCATCCTGCTGGAACATTTAAATTAAAAAAAAAAAAAAGAAAAAAAAAATTCGCCCAAAAACAATTTCAGTACAAATTCGTATTGCGTTGGACTACGGTGTCGGCCATTACGGGATGGTGTGGAGGCCTTGAATATAGAGGGTGTTGGTACGGTCCCTGTGGATGCCACTCCCAATGGGTTCCGGTCTAAATTGGGGAGAACTTTCCGGTCGTCCAAGAAGGTACTTTACACCTTCGGATCGGTCGGATCGGTCTGGGTCGAAGAAGAAAAAAAAGAAGAAGCTATATTAATATAATGAGACTTATACTAAAAGTTTCACAATTAAAAATTTCACACTTCGGACATACTTACACCATGATTGAATAAGGGCGCTAATTCTCTCATATTAGCCATGAATTCGGCAATTCTTTCATCTTCAACGTCGAAGAAGCTAAATATTCGCTTTACAAAATAATTAAAGCTAAAAGCCTGCCCATGAGATTTCAGCTGTTGGTCTGAGCTCTCAGTAATCTAAATGATGAGAAGGAAATATATTTAACATATATTTTTACTTTCCCTACAATTTAATATATATGATTTTGAAATAAAAAAAGCAGCTCCGTGATTTGATATAAACAATTCACTGGATCGTGGCTCAACTCGACTTTCTCATACCAGAATTCATTTTTTTTTTCAAAACTTACAAGAAAAAAATTTGAAAAATCGGTATCTTAGGTCCAAATGATTACAACTGCGGTGTATTACCTTTCATTTTAAAGGACTTGAAATTTTTTTTTTCGATTGATACCATACTTGTCAATATACCCCTTGAGGGTATATTGACGGCCCCCCCCCCCATGAGGGTTAATTATGTCACGAACAAAAAAATGTGTATTGCCGCTATTTTTTACAACAATGATTGAAACTATAAGGGCTAGTAAAAAAAGAATGAGGGTGAATTTATTACTCACGAAATACTTTAGAGAGAGTCTATCTTCATATGTTCTTTTTCGAAGTAGTCACCATTAACTGCTGTGCATTTGGCCCAACATGTCTTCCACTCCTGGAACACGTACCGAATTCCATTTTTCGACATCGTCTTTAATGCCGTTTCCACTTTCTTCGAAATGGCCATTAATGAATCGAAACGAAGCCTCGAAGCTCTGATTTTAGACAAGGGAATAAAAAATAGTTGCATAGAGCTAGGTACGGTCTGCATGGAAAGTGTGGCACACATTATTTTCCTTTTCGAGCCAAATATTGGGTAACAATGTTGCAAACGTGACGGCATGTATTATCATGATTTAAGAACCAATCAAATGCATGCAGCTCAGGTCATTTTTGTCAGATATGTTCGGTCAAGGTCTTCAAAACTGTCACATAATACTGGCCAGTAACAGTTGTACGCTCAGGTACTGCATGTTGATAAACCATTCCATGGTAATCATAGAAAGAAATAACCATTACTTTTCTTTCAGACTTTACAACTTTGAAGTGGAAGAACTTGGTGATTTCCAGGCTGTGCTTACCTGTTTGCCTTCAGGATCGTAATGGTGTAACCATCTCCCATCAGCAATAATAATGGATTTCAAGTATGCTTCACCATGTGCTTGTTGCAATATTTCATATTCCTCTTTAAACGAATTCTGCTGTAAACGATTTCTGCAAACGAACGCAAAATTTCAAGGCATATTGCTGATTACGAACAGATTCCATTTTCAGTAAGCGAAAAAGAACTTGTAGTGTATTTGTGTTCCACTCAGTCAAATGCATTTCCAGTTTTACTCATAATGTTTTCTCCCAAGCAGACGTTATCTGAACTATTTGCAAAGCTTTATTTCGCTGCCATATATCCTCTGCGTTTATAAAAATAAATTAATTCTCAATCTTGTTTTACTAGTCCTCGTATTAAGTCTCGTGATCATTGAGCCAGAAGTAAATCCTTTTATGCATGATTATGTCAAATTTTGTCCAATGCTGCCACGTTAAAAAAATATAAAATTTCGAATAAAATTTAAAAATTTTCACTCGAATTAAAAGAAATTCTATCTAGTTATAGATTTTTTTTATAACAAAGTCGGATATAAAGTTTTGAAAATCTACTAATATTTGTAGCCGCTTTCGCATACACAAGAAATCGACCAGAGACATACAGACAGACTTACGGACATAACTCAAAAATAGCAAAACATGTTCTGGAGGTCTTGGAATATATATTGGGATTAAAATCTCGAATTTGAAAATTTTCGTGAGAGCAATACTTTCTCTACGCTATATTACATAGTATGAGAAATAAATAAATATTAATTCCACTCATATTTACAGGCCATGCTTTTTAAAAAAAGAAGTTTCAATTTTGGTGTAAGACATTATCCATCCAATATCCTGAATACTCAGTATAAAAGCATTCAGAAATATTTATGTGGATTATACACATCATAAAGATGCTAAAATAATTGTGTAGCTGTTCTTTCAGACATTAAAATGATATGCACTTGTTGTTACACAAAACAATCGTACTTGTAACAAAAGTAGAATTCATTAAAAAAGTTGATATACAAGAACTAAATGATTGCAAGAAAAAGACATAAACAGCAAATAGCAAAACATATATATGAAAAAAAAATATAAATGAATAATAAATAGCAAATTTACAAGTAAGTAAAAATGTCCAGATAACAAAAAGTAACAGATAGCAAAGCAAGACAAATAAATTAAAACAAGTAACAAATAAATAAATAAATAACAATATACAAAATATAAAAATAACTAACCACAAATACAAAAGAAAATAACAATATAACAGAAATAAAAAATTAATAATAGTATATAATAACATTTAAAACATATGCATGATGATAAAAATGACGCATCAAAATCCGCTTAAGAACATTCCCAAGCCAATAACATTCAAAAATCGTTTCATAAAATGCACCCAAACTAATTGCAGATTAGCACACTATCAAGGTAACTTACACAGGCATTAAATACAGGCTCTCCATGTACTAAATGATTGGTGACCGTCACAAATGAGTACTCGTGGTGAGCAGCCAGTGTTCCCAACAAGGTAGAAATGGATTCAGTGAATTTAAAATCTGGTTCAAGGTGTGGCCAGTTGGGAATTCCAATTTGATGTAAAAATTCCATAAGTGAAGGAATAGCTTGAAGTTCAGATGATTCTGAAAGGAATTATGAAGACTCATAAAATGTTATTTTTCACATTGTTCTTAAAAGAAAAAAGAAAAAAAAAATAATAATCTGATGTAGGCAGTACATGACTTTCCCTACAGATCAAATTAATTTGTTTATTTTTTTATTTCAGGATGCATTGAATTTAATTGCAGAAAATAACATGGTGGATACTTTCTGAATTTATATCCAATCTGCATTTTTAATGCATCATCGTTTCATTTGGCAACTTAATACATTTAAAAATCAACTCTATTTAAAATCAACATATTATTCAACTCTTTCAAAATTCCCAGTTCATCCAAGAGTCATGCAGTCGATTTTATTCGCTTTGTTGTTCAAAATTAGAGGAGAAAAACATGTTCATAATTAATATATATTTCAGATGTTTTCTTCAGCTCCTCAAAAAAAAAAAAAAAAAAAAAAAAAAAAACTCAAATAACTCGAGAATAATATAAATAGTCCATCTTAGATTAATGGGGGTTTAATCTTATATTTTCGTTTTTAAATATTACGTATAAAACAAGTATTTAATTGATACATTTGAGAATATATAGTCTTTCATCTTAGATTTTAACAATTTTTGCAGGCCATTTCGAAAAAAAGAAGGCAGATTATTTTTTTTTTTGCGAATCGTACCAAAGTATAATCAGCACCACGGTAACTCAGAACTTACTTATCTACCAAATTTTGTTCAATTTGGCCAAATAGTTTCTCCTCTAGAACGGATACATACGGTATTTAAGGGCCATTTCCCGATTCTCCCGATTTGAAATCTGTACTCAGTATACCAGAGTCCATTGAATCCGTGCTAGTTGTACTAAGGTCACTTTCATACATCCCACGTCTTTGCACTAACTACAGGGTTGATTTATTTGGGCGCTATTATAAAGAACCTTGCTGCCACACCCGGGAAATAAACCACGAATTTCTGAACTGGCTAGCAGACTCTCTTCCGGTGAGCTACTGGGATGGGATTGCAAGTTCTTATCGTCAAGCTCTGCAAGACATTGGAGTGTTTAAGGACCTTTCCTTTGAACTCCGTAAAGCAAATGTAGGGGAACTTCTGTTGACGGCCATTTGGGAACAATCAGTATGGTACTTATTTTGGACTGTTAGCAGTTGATTAATAATAGTATAAACATAATACCATGACATTTTTTTTAAACACAGCTATATGAGTCATTTTCTCTAAACGGATTTTTTCATCTTTCTTGTTACAATATTTTTTTATTTTTTAACCTATGTTCTCCATTATATTTTAACACGGGTGGTTTAAACTAAAAAGCAAACAGTAGCAGCGATCATTTCGGAAAAATTAATTAGAAAATGCAAATTTTTATTTTCAAGACACGTAAATGACAGCATGACAGGGGAAAGACACTTAATATAGGCAACTGCTTTGTTAGTATGTATATATAAGACAAATAAAAAATTTGTTTTGTTTTAATTGTAATCTTATATTTAGAAGTAACTTCTTATTTGTTTCATTTTCTAAAAAGGAAATCTAGTTTAAATGTAATTCACCCGTTCTAATGTCATTTCCTTGTGTACCAAGAAAACAGGTGAATGACGACAGGGGAATGACAAATCATGTGATTTTATTTTCTGAGTATAAACGTTTTATTTGCATTTAAGCGTAACTTGATATACAGTTAGCTACACTAACTAGGAACACATATATGTTTAAAAAATATTTACTTTTTTATTCTGAGAATAATTAAAGACAGGTGAATGACAAGGAATAAAAACACCCAAAATTGTTCACTTTTATAATATTTCTCTGCACAAAATGATAGCTAGAACATAGTCGAACTCTTGAAATGGTGAATATGAACTTTAGTAAGAAATAATAATACTTTAATTATATTGTGTTGTCGTCTATGTACAGAATGATGTGTTAAATTTTAAAGACAGGTGAATGACAAAAAAGCTAGGGGACAGTTGTAAAAAATTAATTTAAAATATTGCTCTAATGCATAGTGGATTTTTTATTACTGTTTGTATTTTAAATTGTCTAATGTAATATAAAACATCAAATTAAAGGAAAACTAGAAAAAGGCTTGTAAATGAAGTTGTGATTTCATTATTTAGCTGTTGAGACACACAGGGGAATGACATTTAATTAAAAAATCTGATGTGAGCCGCATATTACTTTCCCTGGAGATTCAAAATCATTTTGTCATTTTTTATTTCATTGTGCACTAAATTGAGCTTAATTGCTGAAAATAACATGGATATTTTTCTGATATCCAATTTTCCTTTTTATCGCATCTTCGTCTCATTTGGCAATTTAATTCACTTTATATTCTTTAGGTCCTCAAAATAAAAAAAATAAAAATATATCTCGAGAACGTTTCATCCTACAGTTATGGAATTAGTATTATTCGCTTAGATGTCAAAATTTACCGGAAGAACAAGTACTTAATCACTATATTTCAACATATATATATATATATATATATATATATATATATATATATATATATATATATATATAAACTATATATATATATATATACATATATATATATATATATATATATATATATATATATATATATATATATATATATATATATATATACAAACTTCTTGCATAGCTCATCGTGCTACACTAGGCTTCTGATTTGCAAAAACCTTCAGTTTACAAGCAATTTTCATTGGTATTTCTCGGGTATATATATTACAAGTAATCATAAAAATCTTCAATTATATATATATATATATATATATATATATATATATATATATATATATATATATATATATATATATATATATATATATATATATATATATAAGGACAAATACTACAGTGGATTGTCGGAGTTAGTATATATATATGTTTCTATATATATATTCATTTTAGTTATTTATTTCAGATTTTCACTATCTTTTGTGGGCAATTTCTTAAAAAAGAGTAGGTTATACTTTTCTGAATCATATAAAAATTTAATCAGCATCAGGATAATCATCAAGGATCTTAACGACTAAATTTTAAGAAATCTTATTAAACAGTTTTTTAACTACAGTAAAAATCGTCTTTATTTTCTTAAAATTAAATATTTAAATATCTCGAGAATGGTTCATTTCAGAGTAATGGGGTGGTTCTTATTCTATTTGTCGTTTACGATTAGGTATAAAACAAGAATTTAATTGATACATTTAAACACATGTAGTCTTTTTAGATTTTTGCGGCCATTTCGTAAAAAAACGCGGGTTCTTATTTACTGAATCATTCCAAAATCTAATCAGTACCAAAATGTATCACAAGTGACTTATTGACCAAATTTTGTGAAATTTGGTCAACTAGTTTTCTAGCTAGAGTGGTTAAAGAGATTTTTGCAGGCCATTTCTCAAAAAGAGGCAGGTTCTTTTATCCCAAATAGTACCAAAAACTAATCAGCACTAGAGTCACATACAAGAGACTTACCTACCAAATTTTATGAAATTTGGTCTAGTAGTTCTTGAGTTAGAGTGGATACATACATTGCACAGACAGACACACAGACAGACTGACACACACACAGACGTGACACTAAAATTAGTTTTTTCGTATTCTAGAGGTCTCAAAACGTGTAGATCCGCCGAAAACACCAGTTGCAATTTTCGGCATGATTTCAATACTTTCCCTATACATAACCATGTCTTGCAGAGAAAGTAAAAACTAAATTTTTAAATACTAAAAATCTGATGTGGGCAGCACATGACTTTCTCTGCAGACTCATATTCAAGTTCCCTTTATTTCTTCAATAATTCATTATATTGAGTTTAACTGCACAAAATAACGTCCATGATTACGTAAACTTACACTGCATTTGCACTTTTAATTCTATTTTCGCTCTCAGTTAGCAACTGGACTCTTTTTCAACGGTAGAGTAGCGAAAATGCGGAAAAGCTAAAATATCTCGAGATCATCTAGCCCTAGTGTAATGGGGTTGGTCTTATTCTTTTCATCTTTAAAAATTACGTATAAAACAAGCATTTAATTGATATATTTGAGCATACGTAGTTTTTATTTTCGATTTTGACGAATTTTGCGGGCCATTTCGCAAAAAAGGCAGGTTATTTTTTTTCGAATCGTACCAAAATCTAATCAGTGCCAGGATAACTCACAAGTGACTTATCTGCCAAATTTTGTAAAATTTGATCTATTAGTTTTTCAGCTAGAGTGGATACAGACAATTTTTGGGTGTCATTTCTCAAAAAAAGGCTGGTTGTTTTATCCCGAATCATACCCAAAACTAATCAGCACCAGGAGTCACACACAAGTGACTTACCTACCAAATTTTATGAAAATTCGATCCAATAGTTTTTGAATTAGAGTGGATACATACATTGCACAGGCACACACATAGACAAGCAGACACACAGACAGACAGGCAGGCAGACACACACACAGACGTCACGTTAAAAATAGTGTTTTCGTGTTCCAAATGTCCCAAAAAGTGTATATCCGTCGAAAACTCGAGTTGTGATTTTCGGCATAATTCCGATACTTTCCCCATACATTACCATGTATTGCAGGGAGAGTAAAATATAAATTGTATTTTTAGATTATGGGTGACAAATATGAACTACAATGTAGTAAAACTGATCAGTGTCCAAAGTCAGTCCCAAGTCATCCAAACTTTTATTAAAACTCCTGGAACATGTAAAACTCCCAGCTGAGAATCAGCTGAAATATTATTCAAATTGTTGGCCACAGAAACATTGCACTTGCACATTTGAGTTTGTGAACATATTCCTAATCAAAATATATCAAATTTATGTTGGGGGAGAAAATATATTTGATAGAATTTGTTTGGCCAACCGATCGCTCCGACTAATGTAATCAAGCGAGAGCCGTAGACGCTAAGCATAAATTATCTGATTTTCACCAGAATATTTCGGATTTTAAGAAATTTATTCAGTGTTCAATGAAGCAACGAAATTTTCTGTTGTTGTTGTTGAGACCCAGACCGTCCGACCTACCAGAAAGGTGTAAGGTAACCGTTTGGACGGCCGGGAAGTGCCACCCAATTTAGACCGGAACCCAGTGGGGGAGGCATCCACAGGGACCGTACCCCTCTTCCCCTACCACCAACCTCTCAGAATTACTTACGGACCCACATGTTTAATGTGATCGTACTCCACATAAACACGGCGGCAGTTGTGGCAGCGTGCAAATCCAGCGCGCAAACCACCGGGCTACTGTGTCCGAAATGTGCCAACAGCAAGCGGTGTTCCCAGGTGGTCACCCACCCAAGTATTAACCGCGCCCGATGCTGCTTGACTTCGGTGATCTAACGAGAACCGGTGTTTTCAGCACGGTAGGGCCGTTGGCTACATGAAATTTTCTGTGGAACATCGAATTAGAACTTACTTTCCCTATAATACACGTGTGTCGAAAATCGTGTCGAGAATCGGAATTCGAGTTTTCGATGGGTCTACACGTTTTGAGATCTCTAGAACACGAAAAACCTATTTTTAGCGTGAAATCTGTGAGTGTATGTCTGTGCAATGTATCTGTGAAATGTATGTGTGCAATGTATGTGTGCAATGTATCTGTGAGTGTATGTCTGTGCAATGAAATCTGTGAGTGTATGTCTGTGCAAACTGTATCCACTCTAACTCCAAAACTAATTAACCGAATTTTATAATTTTTATATATAAGTCACTTGTAGATTACCTTGGTGCTGATTAGATTTTGGTGCGATTTGTGATAAAAGAACCTGACTTTTTTTTTCTTTTGCAAAATGGTCTGCAAAAATTGCCCGCATACTAAAATGATACTCTAGATAAAAACTAATTGATGAAATTTTACAAAATGTAGTAGATAAAATAGTTGTGGGTCACTCTGGTGCTGATTAGATCTTGGTATGATTTGGAACCCCTCCTTCCACCCTGCTATTTTTTGTAAAATGGTTAGCAAAAATTACCAACATCTAAAATTAAAGATTACGTATGTCCAAATGCATAGATTAAATGCTAGCCGTTCTCTAGATATTCAATTTTTTTCGCATTTTTGCTACGCCACTTTTTAAAATACGCCCTGCTACCAAATAAAAACGAAAATTGAATTAAAAGAGTAAATTCAGTTTAATTTTAAATAATTATGCGTCATATTTTGTGCAATTAAATTCAATTTAATGAATTATTAAAGAAGGAGAGACTACATTAATTTGAGTCTGTAGGGAAAGTTATGTGCTACCCACATAAGATTTTTCTTTCTATGTTGTTAAAAGTATCTTGTAACACAGACTGAAACAAATTTTGTTTAATTAACACAAATTTCGTTAATCTCAAACTATGCTAATGTAAATATTTTCTATAGAAAGTGAAACTGCTTTGTTAGTAACATATATAATTCGAATGTTTTACTGAAAAGAAAAATATCTTTTTTGGTCAGTTGTATAATTCTACTGGTCGTATACCCGTTCTTCGAACAAAATATATTAATGTAAAGAAACTTAAATCACAATTAGCGGTGAACTATTAATATTTGGAGTCTATCTTTTAGATATCTTGTAAGAATTCTCAAAAGACGCGAGTTCTTCCGTGTTAAAGTAACAAACAGGGAGACAGAAGCGCAACTTGCAAACAACTTAGCTTCAATAAGCAGCGATGTATAGAATGTTTTAAACAAAATATCACTTTTTCATTTATTTAAGTAAATGAAATATTTTCATCTTTATTGAATATGAATTTTAAAATGATTATTAAATAAAATATATCATCATTACATTAATATCTAGAACTATAAAAACTAAATAATTCTAAAACTATAAAAAAACTCACCATTTTATGCATAGAATAGTGTAAACGCAGTAATTGGCAGTAACAAATAACCTAATATTGCCACTCAGTAAAAATCAAATATTTAAAATTTTGCTGTTGCTAAAAAATTACATGCAAATGTATACAGAGTAGTAATACATATATAGCAGACGATAAAAGAACCAGAAAAACCTTAAATGAAAGAAACAAAATTTTTTTTATTTAAATATTGTTTGCGGTATTGTTTAAATATTGTTGTATTTAAATATTGTATATCATAGACGGACGTCTTCATTTTAAGTGGGACAATACCAAGGCTGTATATCAGAATTTCATTAAATTCGGTACAGCCGTTCTCCCGTGATGATGAGACAAACAAACAAAAAGAAAAATGTTCAATTTTGTTTATATCGATTTACATGCAATAATAATTGAAACATCTATTTAAAAGATTAAAATATTTCAACTAAAGACGGAGATCTAAATTTTTAAATTTCTCCCTTCGAATTGTTTCGGGTACGGTTTTCAAACAGAAAAATCTGACTTTTCATACATGCTTAAATTTATTTTCTCTTTATTCTTTCATAATTCATTAAATTGAATTTAATAGCGCAAAATAACATAGATAATTATTTAAAACAAGAAAGATTAATCATACACAAAAAAAGCATTGATTATGAAACACTTTCCAACTGGAATGCAATTTTATTTAAACATCTCTAAAATGCGATACATTCAGCGGTGATATTTTTTTTAATTATCATAGTATAATAATTTATTTTACTTGGAAATTAAAACTTCATCAAAAACGGCAATGCTATAAAATCGCTTGCTTCTCTATCTAAGTAAAATCAATGAATATTCCATTCATATCACTTATATTCCAGACTCCAGAGCTAAATAATGTTGCGTTAAAAATTCAACAATTCTTATTCAACTCATCTTACAATCGTTTGTTTTGCTTACATTTTGCATACGTTAAAATTAGGCTTCGTTGTAGAAATAATCAAAGTCTGGTGATAATTTAAAATCAAACACATTGTAATTGCGTAGGTACATAATTTAGAAACATAGATAATATGCAAAAATAAAGCGGTTTTAGGACGGGTGCAACACTAAATATAAATACAAGAAAGATCAATCATGCATAAAGCATTGATTATAAAACACATTCCAACTGTAATTTTATTTAAACATATCTAAAATACAATACATTCAGCGACGATAGTTTTTTAGTTATCACAGAACTACAATAATTTATTTTACTTGGAAAATTAAAACCATGGAGGTAAAAGTACTTTCTAACTCTGCTTCAAAATTCATTCAAACTTTATTCAAATGACGTCACCGAAATATAAATCGTCTGGCTCTCTAAGTAAAAACAGTGAATATTTCATTTATACACTTTTATTCCAGACTCCAGAGTTAAATGTTTCTGCGTGAAAAAAATTCAGCACTTCTTATACAACTCATCTTACACTTGTTTACAATTTGCATTAATTAAAGTTAGGCTTAGTTCTAGAAACAATCAAAGTTTGCTGATCATTTAAACACAAAAATATTGTAACTGCGTCGGCGCAGAATATAGATGCACAGAAATAACGCAAAAATAGAGCTGTTTTAGGACGGATGCAACACTCTCTTCATATTATATGGGTGTCATAATTATTTTAAATTTTAAGTAAAAAACTGCCGAACATATTTTGCTGAAATTTTTTTTTTTTTTTTTATGGAATAATCTGAATATTTCCTAAAATTTTTGAAGCAATTTGTGAATTTTAACTTTCTATAAGAATTTTTGAAAAATTAGGTTCCATAGGGTTCAATGTATTTCATTTTTTTAATCCGGGTTCAATCCAAAACTAATTGGGTGATATTATTCATTTACATTCCCAAATGTCCCACAGACCGTCTCAACAACATACTAAAATTTCATTTTGATAAAGTCATTTTTACGGCAGTTATCGTGCAAACGAACAGACAGACAGACAGACAGACAGACAGATGGAATGAACAAAATCATAAACACTTTTTGACTACGTTGTAAAGTGTTAATGACACAAAATTCGCCATTTTATTTCAATTTTCATTTTTAATAGGCGATTGGACGTACTTTCGGTATAGAAACAGTTGTAAAAATTTTGGAATGTCATCTTTGCTTATATGTTATAACCGTTAAATTTATAAAAATGAATTAGCAAATTATCTTTGATAATTATAACAGTCTTGTTCATTTGAGGTTTAATGACATAGATAACCTGTAACTTTAAGTGTATCTTGAGACAAAATTATTCAAGAAGTGAAAATATACTCACAAAAGTGTTCCCAATTTGTTTTAGATTAACACAATAATTCAATAGAACATAAATTATTTATATATTGATATTAATTGAAGCTTCAATATGATACCAATCGAATTTAGTTTTTATGGAAACACTTACGTAGGTTCATGCAAGAGTCATAGGCAATCTTCATTTTCCCAGATGCGCTTTCAGGATCCGCTTCGAGGTTATCCAAGAGATCTATAAAAATCCAATTTCGCTTTAAAAAGATTAAATATTAAATTTATTCATTATTTACGTAGTTATGCATTGATCAAACACTTGATATACATTGACGTGTTTACTTGATAAATAAAAAAGCAAAATAAAAATCCATACACCACACTTTAGTCATGTTCCTGGTACAGGTTGCCCAGACAGCCGTCATGGTTTCTCATTGCTTGTCTGAAACTTTGCATTTTAGTGTCTGCGTTCATAAATTTCTGTAACGGTGGGAACTGACATTGAAGCTATACAGGGTGTCCCCAAAAGATTGAAACGCGCTTTAATTCTTTGCCTGTTGGAGATAAGTGGACAATGTAAATCGCAAAAATGTTGAAAGTAAGGTAGTCAAATAAGACTACGTTAATGAAATAGTTCGTCCATTAATTTTCAAAAAGTTACACTTTTCAAACTTTTATATAACCCCCTTAGACAAATTTGGTCAATCAGAAAATGTTTATTTTTAAAGTAACAAGATCATTAAAAAAATCGCATATCTGTATCTTTAAAATTGAGCGAGTTACATTTAATTGAAAATTGATGAGGACCATATATAAAAATAGAAATGTAAATTTGTGACATATCACAAAAAAGATAAAACTGGATGATAATACATAGGATACCTAACCGCGCAGTGAGTACCACTGCTTTATATGATCTCTGTCTGTGTACTGCTTTATTTAGATGCATTTGTGATAAAAAATTTTGACACATATTAACGTATGTTTTATCTAAACAATTTCCATCATCAATTTGTTTATGATCCCTATTTTCACTGATGAAACAGCCTTTCACATGGTACGGAAAAGTGGCATAAGTCAGATTTTTTCCTTTATCATAATTCAGTTGATTTTAAAGATGCAGACATGCGGTTTTTTCAATGATCTTGTTATGTTAAAAATAAAAATTTTCTGATGACAAAATTTGTCTAAGGGGGTCATATAAAAATTTAAAAAGTGTAACTTTTTGAAATGAATGGGAGAACTATTTCATTAACGTAGTCTTATTTCCTACCTTACTTTCAACATTTTTTCAATTTATATTGCCCACTTATCTCCAACAGGTAAACAATTAAAGCGCGTTTCCATCTTTTTGGGACACCCCGTAGAGAATTTAGTATAATTGTAGCTCTAAATAACAATCGAATTTTGTTCAGGGATGCTCAAAATGCAGGAATGGATTTAAAGACATAGAGTCTCCAAGCTATGCTATAATAATCCCCCTCCCCACAAAAAATTCTGATATGGGCAACACAAGACTTTCACTACATAATGCAATGAATTCAGTTCTTTTACAGAGAAAAAATAATGCACTAGATCTACACCATAATGCTTTTAACTCTGAACTGAAAATTTGGTATCATATTTGAATGACAACATGTAAAATTATTTCGAAAAATCCTACTAATTTATATTTCGCGCAGGTCAAAAATTTGGCATCATATCTGGATGACAACATGTAAAACTATTTCAAAATACACTAATAACTTATGTTTTGTGTAAATCTAAAATGACAGTTATCGATATTGATTAGTATCCGCAAAAACCAATATTGTCTACTGTATTAAAAGACTAATTAATTCATAAATTTGTCCTTCTTTTCGTTAATTTGGTGTCATTTTTGCAATTTCGGCGATATTTTTGTCAATTTGGTACTATTAAAAATTCGCCAAATGGACTAAGATTTCGCCAAATTCGTCTGTTTCGTCGAATTAGTTATACTCAGTCGCTTCGCGTATTCTGCCCTACAACGATAACCGGATTTCGATGTTTTGCATGCATATTACAGATTCGACACTAAATCCAGAAAGCTGTTTCAAATAAGACAACAGCCAATTTTTAAGTTCTTTCTTTTCTTTCGGCCAAGACCATAAAGGTATTTGTTTGAACGGTCGAGATAGTGCCACTTAATTTAGACCGGAACCCAGTGGAGGTGCAGACGCCGAACCCTCCTTCTTCTACCAACAACCTCTCGGAAGGATTTACGGACCAATATATACGTACTCCGCGTGAACACGGGGACAGTTTAGGCAGTACCGAGAACCAGGCTTAGGAACTTAGGCGAGAACCAGAGTTAGGTGGTCTACGAACGGTTCGGGAATATCGGTTAAAGATCTGCGTCTGTGGTGCCCGTGAAAAAAACAGAAAGGACCCAATTATATGCATGCAACTTATTGTGCAATCTCCCCCTTCCCCCAACTTCCTGACTGTGAAGAGGTTTTTTTCATAAAGGCATGAAGAAGTGTGTTCAGACATGTCTTGATGTACGTGGAGACATTTTCGATATCTGCTGCAGGAAATAACAAGAAAGATCAATCATGCATAAAGCATTGATTATGAAACACTTTCCAACTACAATGCAATTTTATTTAAACATCTCTAAAAGGCGATGCATTTCGCGGTGATATTTTTAAATTTAGCCCATTACTACAATTTATTATATTTGCAAACTTCATGAAAAATAAATGAGCTTTATTCAAATATAAATCGTCTGGCTCTCTATATAAAAGTACTGAATTTCATTCATAAACTTTTTTCTATTCCTTTCATTCAGCGACGATATTTATGCAATTATCACAATACTACAATAATTTATTTCACTCCAAAACTTAAAACTATTGAGGTAAAAATACTGTATAAATTCATGCTTAAATCTTCATCGAAAATGGCAATATAATTGTATGTTTCTCTATGTAAAATCAATGATTGTTTCATTCATATCAGCTATACTGCAGACTCTATAGCTAAATAATTTTGCGTTAAGGAAATTCAGCAATTCTTATACAACTCATCCTACATCTTGATGTCTTTCCATTCTCCATACGTAAAAATCAGGCTTCGTTGTAAAAATAATCAAAGTTTGATGATCATTTAAACTCAAAAATATTGTAATTGCGTTGGCGCAATATATAAATTCACAGAAAAAATAAAACATAAAGCGGTATTAGGACGGATACAACACTAAATATAAATATAAAAGAACTTTAAAAATCACGATTTCGACATAAGATGGATGCCATATTTTATTTTGAAGTGGGTCACTTGATTTCTTCATACAATGGTCACGTGATCTCTTCATATAATGGGTGTAATTATTATTTAAATTTTTATTTAAAAATCTACCGAATATATTTTGCTGAAATTTTTTTATATTTTCACGGGGATAATTTGAATATTTTCTAAAACTTTCGAAGCAATTTGTGAATTTTAAATTCGCTTAAAAAATGTTTGAAAAATTAGGGCCCATAGGGTTTAATGTATTTCATTTTTTCAACCCCGATTCAATCCAAAACTAATTGAGTGATATTATTCATTTATATTCCCATAGATCCCACAGACCGTCTGAATAACATACTAAAATTTCATTTTGATAAAGCCATTTTTACGGCAGTTATCGTGCGAACGGACGGACACACAGACAGACAGAATGAACAAAGTCATAAACACTTTTGAACTATGTTGGAAAGTGTTAATAAAAGTAACTTTTGGGACACCTAGCATATAAAAATCCTGCAACGTATTTCCATTATAAACCACTGTAGTGACCATGAACCTAACTATATCTCCAACATTGGAGATAAATAATACAATAAAGTTATATGTAGGACCAAAAGAGATATGTTATAAATGCAATGCAAATAAAATGAACAGTAGAAAACCATCAAATATAAACTTTTTAATTTGAAGATAAAATCGACTAAATAAAAATGGAAACAAGAAAGATCAATCATGCTTAAAGCATTGATTATGAAACACATTCCAACTTCAATGCAATTTTATATAAGCATGTCTAAAATGCAATACATTCCTCGGTAATATTTTAAAACTTATCACAGTACTACATTAATATATTATAATTGAAAACTTAAATCTTCATCGAAAAAAATGAACTTCATTCAAATGATGGCATTGACATATAAATTGCCTGGTTTAAACATCTCTAAAATGTAATACATTCCTCGGTAATAATTTTAAAATTACCATAATACTACGATAATTTATTATATTTGAAAACTTCATCGAAAACAACTGAAATTCATTCAAATGACGTCATAGAAAAAATAACACGCTTGGCTCTCTCTATAAAAGCAGTATTTCATTCATAAATAATTTCCCATTCATGTCATTCATCAGAATACTATAATAATTTATTTTAATTAAAAATTAAGACCATGAAGCTACACGTAATTAAACTCTATGCTTAAAGCTTCATCGAAAAAAATCGTCCTTCTCTTTGTAAAATCAATGAATATTTGATTCATATCAGCTACGCAGACTCCATGACCTAAATGATTTTGTGTTAAAGAAATACAACAAATGTAATACAATTCATTCTACATATTTTGCTGTTTACATTTTACATAGGTGACAAATTGGCTTCGTTGTAGAAGTAATCAAATTTGGATGAGCATTTGAATTAAATTCAAATATATTGTCATTGCGTTGTTTCAGTGTGTAGATACACAGAATTTATGCAAAAATAAAGTGGTTTTAGGACGGATACAACACTCAATATGAATTAAAAAGAACTTTAAAAATTACGATTTTGAGACAAGATGGATGGCATATATCATTTTGGAATGGGTCACGTGATCTTTTCATATCATGGTCACGTGATCGCTTCATATAAGAGGTGTTATTATTATTTTAAGTTTTATTTAAAAACTACTGAATATATTTCGCTAATTTTTTTTTTATATATTTTATGGAATAATTTGAATAGTACCTAAAATTTTCGAAGCAATTTGTGAATTTTAAATCCGCTTAAAAAATGTCTGAAAAATTATGTCCCATAGGGCTCAATGTATTTCATTTTTTCAACCCGGGTTCAATCCAAAACTAATTGGGTGATATCATTCATTTATATTCCCATAGGTCCTACAGACCGTCTAAACAACATACTAAAATTTCATTTTGATTAAGTCATTTTTACGGCAGTTATCGTGCTAACGGACAGACAGACAGACAGACAGACAGACAGAATGAACAAAGTCATAAACACTTTTCAATTTTGTTGTAAAGTGTTAAAAAGGACGAAATAACAGAGAATATAAAATACCAATGAAAGAGGATAATATAAATAATAAACATGAAGGAAAAAAAAAGACATTGTATCATGTGCCAAATTACGTTTATTTCTAGAAGGAATCACATGGGTATTGAGACACAGTAAGAAACGGATTGCAATCACTGAAAAGCTTTATGAAGGCCCCAATTAATCAGTGATTGCAGCATTGTTTCAGTAGGTTATACACTATTAAAGATAAAAGTTGAATCCAACACTGCATAATAAAACAGAAAACTTGAACATGTAACGTCGTTATACAAAACCACACATTACCAAACCTCCCTTATTAAATGTCGTTATATCAAGCCAGAATAGGAGAGATGAGAAATGCCGGAATGAGCAAGGCAGGAAAGTCTCTAGCTGGAATAGCAATGGAAAACCACTGCAAAGATTTCGTGAGAAATTAGTTGAATTGAAAATTTAGAAATAAGTGGAACTGAGACACAGAAAATAAGTTTATTTATTTATTATTCTTTTGTTTTTGTTTTCTAAAAAGTTGTCTTAGGCCCGTTGGTATGCGAGGCCTTTAAGCTGTAGCTTATGTAGCTTATCTATAAATACGGCCTTGTTAAAACACGTAGATCCATCAAAATACGAGAGTTGGATATTTTTCTCATCATAATACTTCCCTTTACGTACGCAGGGTGTTACGGAATACATATTACACGGATAGCAATATATGATTGAAGAGCAGGAAGTGACTAAGGTTCACTTTACAACAAAGTTGAAAAGTGTTTATGACTTTGTTTATTCTGTCTGTCTGTCTGTCTGTCCGTTAGCACGATAACTGCCGTAAAAATGACTTAATCAAAATGAAATGTTAGTATGTTGTTCAGACGGTCTGTGGGGGCCTATGGTAATATAAATGGATAATATCACTCAATTAGTTTTGGATTGAACTCGGATTGAAAAAACGAAATACATTGAACCCTATGGGACTTAATTTTTCAAACATTTTTTAAGCGGATTTAAAATTCACAAATTGCTTCGAAAGTTTTAGAAAATATTCAAATTGTTCCATAAAATATATAAAAAAAATTCAGAAAAATATATTCAGTAGTTTTTAAATAAAAATTAAAATAATAATTACATCCTTTATATGAAGCGATCACGTGACTATTATATGAAGAGATCACGTGACCCACTTCAAAATAAAATATGGCATCCATCTTGTGTCAAAATCATGATTTTTAAAGTTCTTTTTAATCTATATTTAGTGTTGCATGCGTCCTAAAACCGCTTTATTTTTGCTTAAATTCTGTGCATCAATGTTCTGACACAACTAAATTATAATATATTTGAGTTTAAATGATCATCCAACTTTGAGTATTTCTACAACGAAGCCTAATTTTCACTTATGGAAAATGTAAACAGCAAAATATGTAGAATGAGTTGTATAAGAATTGCTGCATTTCTTTAACGTAAAATTATTTAGCTCATGGAGTCTGCAATATAGCTGATATGAATGAAATATTTATTGATTTTACAGGGAGAAGGACGATTTTTTCGATGAAGTTTTAAACACAGAGTTTAATTAGTTGTACTTCCATGGTCTTGTTTAATTACTTGTACCTCCATGGTCTTGTTTAATTACTTGTACCTCCATGGCCTTAAGTTTTTAAATAAAATAAATTATACTATTGTGATGAATGAAATGAATGGGAAAAAGGTTTATGAATGAAATGCTGCTTTTATAGAGAGAGTCAGGCGTGTTATATTTCGATGGCGTCATTTGAATAAATTTCATTTGTTTTCGATGAAATTTTCAAATATAATGAATTATTGCAGTATTATGATAAGTTTAAAAATATTACCGAGGAATGTGCCGCATTTTAGAGATGTTTAAGCCAGGTAATTTATATTTCAACGCCGTCCTTTGAATGAAGTTCATTTTTTTCTATGAAGTTTTAAGTTTTCAAACATAATTAATGTAGTACTGTGATAATTTTAAAAATATTGCCGAGGAAAGTATAGTATTTTAGAGATGTTTAAATATAATTGCATTGAAGTTGGAAAGTGTTTTATAATCAATGCTTTATGCATGATTGATTTTTCGTGTTACTTTTGAGTTGTGTTCAATTTGCTTCTGTATGCTTGCTTAGTCTGATGATGTCTCATCTAAAAATTAACCATTATTTTTTTAATTTGGATATGTGGTATAAATTGAGATTTTACTGGCCGTATTCGTTGTTGAGCAATGAAAGAAACAATTGCTCATGATACGGTCTCAATTACTGATATATATTATCCAACTCCTTTAAATCCTAATCAAAATTTTTGAAATTTAGATATGTGACAAGAAAAAACCCTTGAGCAACGTATAAAAGCACAAATGACACAATATTATTTTTATACGTTGGTCAAGTTTATATACGTTTTATACGTTGCTCAAGTTTTTCCTATCCTTTGCATAAAGTGTATTGTACTTATTGATTCAAACATGTGGTTCAAATTGATTTCTACAGGCCGGGTTTATTGCTGAAATTGATCGTACACATTTTTGATCACTTTCCCCACATTGCAGACATTTTCTAAAACTTAATTCATTGTCCCATGATTACTCTTCTAAAACAAACGATTTTTGTTTAATTTCGTTGTGGTGTAAATTAATGTTTTACAGGCTGAGATCGTAGCTGAACGTTGCTGGGAAAAATTGATCTGAACCTTTGGACAATATAGTGATATATATCATCCCTTGGTTCGTATAATGTAGCAATGGACTATGTATTAAATAATGTGGTAATGTACTTGGGGTTAGTAATGGACTATGTTTTAGACACTTTTTTTAAACATATCCGATTTTTTCCAACATGGAAATATATTGTAAATTAATGTTTTTAGATTGAATTTTCTAGTTCCTATATTTGAAATACTCATTACTGTATAATGAGACTTGCATATCTAGCTTGGTATGTATTTAAATGAATAATTAGCACTGCATTACCTTTTACTTCTAACTTCAATCTCATCGTGTTTACATCATAAGCGGAGTGGTTATCCTCTTTACCATACTTTTCTCCAAATTTTCCGCAAGAGAACGAATAGAAATCTTCACACTGATCAACATCTAGATTGATGGTATTTTGCAGTAAATTTGCTGTGGAAGAAAATAATTAACGTGTGCATAAAAGTATGAATTAGATATATATTGTCAGATCAATTATAAATGTCTATTGACTTTCAAAATGGTGTAAAATTTTTTTCCAAAGAGCGATATGATTTACGATTAAAATATATCTACGTAGCTGTACGTATGCATGTTGTAATGGTTAATAATTATTATTTGGTAATTCATTTATTATGGGGTTCTGCATATCATATTTTAATGTACACTGTATTAATGGGTGTTCCCGTAATTCCCTTGAATTTACATTGCAATGGAACTCTTTGCATGGACGTTTATAATTCTCTTTACTGTCACATTTCACCGTGTATTAACTGTTCCATCTGGCACAAATATTTAATGATATGACATAATTGAGTAAATAATTAAGTTAACCTTTTGCTTACGGGTGGGACAGCGTTAATCCAAAACTAAAAACCTCCCAAAAAGACAGGTATTTGACATACCCTATCACAAACAGTTCGATCCTCCTTTGCAGACATTGGCGTGAGGATTGAACTGTTTGGGATAGGGTATGTCAAATACCTGTCTTTTTGGGAGGTTTTTAGTTTTGGATTAACGCTGTCCCACTCGTAAGCAAAAAGTTAACTAAAACTATGTATTCAGTGAACTACTATTAATAAAATTTATATTTCCAGCGCGAGAAAGATTAGTGTTCGAATGTAGCGTAAATTGGAAGGTTTTGTGGGAACGTCCTTTAATACGCAGTGAACACTGAAGAACAGTAAGTAGTTAGCATCACATAATAAATTATTTATCATAAAAAAATTATTTACCACCATATATGTCTTTCCTAGGAACAATTCGTGAATAATTCTCCTTTTACACACCTTCGGTTTTAGAGGTTCGCAGGAAGTTTCAAGAATTAACAGTTTGACACTTATTTACATCTACAATCACTGCAGTACATTTGCGACGATGAAAATGATAAATGAATGTATAAATTCCCGGATTTCGTAATGTGTATTAAACCCAATTGTGGGCCTAAAAAGATATAATGAGTGAATAAAGAGGGTAAAAATATTCATTTTCTAGATGGTTCTTTCTTAATTAAAATATCTTGGCTTATATATTGTAAATAATCTTGTGTCCCAGCAGAGGTTCGAACCGTGGATCTTTGTACTTGCGAACCAGCACTTGCCAGTATAAAGGGGACGGAATTGCAAACTCTGTGATGGAATTTCAAGATCTTATTGTCGAAGCGGACTCTGCATTCTCCTTTTAATGTCAGATCGACGTGCAACTTGATCTGACTGATCACCTCTATCTATTTTTATCTCTGGTTAGATCCCTGATACTACTTTTATTCTCTAGGTTAGCTTATTGCGTGGTTATTGCATTCTTATTTTGAAATCGACAGTTAGTATTCTAGAGTCCACTGAATCTTTGATAGTCGTATTAGGGTCACTTTCAGACCACTGACATCATTTCACTAACCTGCATAGTTGATCTATTTGGGTGCCATTGTAAAAAAATCTGATGTGGGCAACACATGACTTTCCTTATATAATGTAATGAATTTACTACTTTTACAGTAAAAAAATAGGTTTTTCTTATAGTAGATACTAATATTCTTTCCAAGTTATTGAATTTTCGACAATTAGTCGTCATTTTCATTGATTTAGCGTCATTTTTATCCATTTGGCGAGATTTTCGTTAATTTGGCAACATTTCAAAAAGTAGCCAAGTTGGCGACATTCCGCCAAATTCGTCGCCAAAATCTCGCCAAGTGTTATGGACGAAGAAATAAGTTGTTCTTACAGCAGATAAATGACTATTGGCGTTCAAACACAAAAGTTTTACTCAAAGTATCTTTTTCCATGAATGGAACGAGCTGAATCCACGAGAATGATGTCACCCAATGTATCCCATGGTATTACATATGAAGAGTGAACATGTTTCTCAAGAGTAAAATTTTTTTTTCATTTTATATGACTTTTTAATATTCTTTTTGAAAAATGATTAATATCTCGAGAACGGTTCATGTTAGCGTTCTAAAATTTATGCCAATCGTTTTCTAATGAAAAATTACATAAGAAATGTCTATTTGCGTAACTTTATTAGTGGTTTTGATTTTTTGACGATTTTTTCAACATTTTATTCGAAAATTTAGGGGGGTTCTCAACATTCGATGACGTATAAAAACAATAGGCTTCCAGTGTTTACGGATTGTGATTTTTGTACCAAATTTGGCTCGAATCGGTCCATTCGTTTGTCAGTTATCGTCTCCACAGACTCACTGACGCACACACACACATACACATACTTTCACACACACACACACACACACACACACACACACACACACACACACACACACACACACAGACATCACTTCAAAAATGTTTGATTCGTGATCAGGGAAGCTTGAAACGTGCTCTCCCGTCGAAAACTCGATTTCGAATTTTCGACCCCGTCACAATACTTTCCTTATACATTATGTATATAAGGAAAGTAATACCTTGCGGTTCAAGCCGAGACTTAAATAGCGGATCTTCGTATTGGTTTGTCGATGCTTATCCAATTGAGTTACTGAGGCGGACTTGCAAGCTCACACCATCAAAGGCAATATATGTATTTTTTGGGACACTTAGCAAGTAATTCTTATACAAAAGTGGTTTTGGTATAGGAAGAACTGTTTTTTCAAAGTTATAAAATTCATTGTTCTTAATTATGCCCCCTCCCCCACAAAAAAAGCAATTATGAACAATTTTATTGAAAATAGGCCCTTAGATTTAACTTTTTTTCTCAACAGCTGGCTGCCACGGTGGAAGGGTTATCTTATCAATCTATTGTTGGCGTAATGGTCAAGTTATTAAGCAATTTCATTTAGTTGCTTTGATAAGATCGTTTGAATGATTTCTTTTAATCGTAAAAACGCGGTAGAAAGGGATTTGGAAGTATTCAATTTCTGATTTTTGGATATCTTTAAATTGCAGAGTTCACTTCGAAGATAAGAGCTTGAAATTCCATCCCAGTAGCTCAACGGTAAACTGTCGGTTGGCCAGTACGACGGTTCGTGTTTCGATTTCCGGTTGGGGCTGCAAGGTTCTGTACAATGGTGACAGAACGAATTATTCCTGCATGTTAATGCAGCAATGTTGGGGGGTCTGACAGTAACCCTAGTTCGATTAGTTCGGTTTGGTATATTGTGCGCCGATTTCAAATCAGGAGGTCAAAGACCACGTAGTATATTTGGGTAAAAATAGTATCATGAAGCTAACCTGAGGTAAAAATAGCAGTATATGAGGCCGAACCTAACGTTATTACTACAACTAAAGAATCTCTGAAGGGTTTTGATACTGTTAGGGTTGGTTTGAAGGGGAGGAAGACACCATTTCGTCGCTAAGATCAATCCAATTAGCCTCTATAAAAAAGGGAAATTTTGAACAAAAATATAACACCGTAATAATCGAAACTCGTGTAAATACACTACTGTCTGTATGTAAAGTAATGCATATGCTATGTAGTTGCAATTTTTCTACTTAAAAGAAAATTAAAATCTGTATAATACAGAATTTTTCAATAATAAAACAGACAACTATTCTGTAACACTGAAAGTTGAGCATTAAAATTGCGCATCGTTTTTAGAACCATTACCCTTATAACGCGAGTGATTTGATGTCGCCGAAAACTCGCGTTTTAATCGGGGTTCATTGTATACTGTTTCAGGAAAAATGTGAAAACAGCGTGAAACAACAATGTATATTTATAAATTCTAGTATTAGAGCTCATAGAATATTGAAATCTTACCGTGTAAAACGCAGTCTATTGTAGAGCATGTTCTAATGCATTTGGGATCAGTCAATTCTACTAAAGAATAAAAATCCGCTGTATTAATATGTATTAAAATTAAAACTAAAATATATAAAAACATATTTAAAACTGGTAAACATAAAAATGTGTATTTTACAAAATGAGACGGATATGCATGTCTATTAATAAGAGAAAATAATTTTATAAGGACATTTTAGAACATTGTTGTATAGCATTAGACGTAATTTTGGGCAAAAGACAACAATCGATTCGAATCTTTTGGGTGACACACAGACCTGCTATCAGCTACACACCTCCGGCAAACTGCAAGAAGGCAAGCGACGAGTAACTTAAATAAAGCTGAAACAAACACATCAAAAATTCGCTAATGGGTGGTATCTGCAATTGAAAACAACAATTTTCGCTTTGTGTGTTTCAGTTGTATTTGAATTGTTCACTGGTTGCTTTGTCGCAGTTCGTACTTAGTGGTTGCTGATGGTGCATACTGTTCTATCTGCTCTTGTAGCATGACGAAAAGGACCTATAACGCCCACGAAGCAATTAACGTCGACTTAACTGACATACGCCTGCTTCCTTCTGAGAAGTTTTGCAAATTCATTGTCTTACTAGCAGTAGTTTGGTTTATTGTAATTAAACTTCTAACTTTTTCAGTGTTTCAGTGTTTAGGTGCAAAGGTGGAAATTTCATTGAAAACAAAATATACTGTCTTTGACGCATTGATACATAAAATTGGCTGGGTCAAAATAAACCAAATTAATATAGTCTTATCTCACCAGTCTTATCCCATCATAGTATTCTCATCATAGTAGTCAATAATAGTCTTATTTCATCGTAGTATTTTCATCATAGTAGTCAATAACGGTCTTATCTCATTACGCTTATTTTTCAGAAAATTCAAAATTAAACATTCTAATCCTTTGCGTTTCATAGATACAGGGGCGTGAAAAAAACAACTTGAAGGCTTGTCTCAAAGGCATCCGCCAGAGCCTTCATCATTGTACGTTAAGTATTTGAACAGAATGGTGCTCTGCATGCACGTTAATCATCAGCGCCTTCAAAATTGTGCGTTAAATCTTTGAGCAAAATTTGGCTGGCGCTTTGCAGTGCACCTTAATGTATTAATGTATAACATATTACAGTAATTAACAAAACTATGTAACTTTAAGTGATTACCTGGTTTTATGGAAGATCTTTTTGAACAATTTATTCTAAGTTCACAGGGACTGTCTACATAGGAAAAAATATATATTATTATAAGTAATAAAAGTATATTTTTTGTATCTTGATTAAGTATATCATTCACAGTTCTTTATAATTAGTACAAAATAACTTCTGAACATACGAAACATTGCTTTTATAAATATTATTATGAATTTTCAAATATTATAAATTTAAGTTGTTTGCTCTGCATGATATTAAATTTTTTTATCTGTAATTCGAGTTAATTCTTATCCAGTTTCAATAACTGCAGTGCTATATTTTGCTCAGTTATCATACGAAGTATATATTCATTACTTGCAGGTATGTGAGAGTTTTTAATTAGAGTTTTAGCATTGACGACTTGAAATGCATTGGAAAAATTTTACAGAAATGACCACACGAATTTGCATATCTATTTTAAATTATAGCACAAAATTATCCATGTTTTCACCCAAAATTGCAAAGATCAAATGTATTGATTTTTCAGGTTTTTGAAAAATTTCCATATAATTTTCTAGAAGTAAGTATGATGTTTTTCACCCAATAGAATTCAATATTTTAATCGTGTTACATATTATTTTTAAAGAAGAAAAAAGGTATAAAAAGTGAAATTTAATACTTTGATATCAATAAGAATTTTATAAAATGCTAGCTGCTTTAAACCCTTGAATACTCAATAGGTTATAATACCATGTCAAATGATCTGGCATCATAATATACTGCGTATGCAAGGTGGAATCGGGGGTTTTCATCCCAGTGCACCAAACCGAAAAATTTCAAGAAATTTTCCTTGAGATAACATTAAAAATATGCGTTTCTGTTAAATTTACATGAGCGTTCTTCATCGAGTCCAGAAAGACTATAAATCCCCATCGTAAGGTGTCCCCTCCAATATATGTTCAAATATTCAATTGCAAAGGGTTGTAAACTTACCCCGTATAGAGGTATATTTGTTAAGAAGCAATATAATAATACTTTTACGCCATTTACTGACAATAGCGCAATATAAATATCCTAGTGTAATTTGACTATCAATAATAACTATCTTGCACTTAATTATAATAAAGCTCAAAACTGTGAATTAGAAATGAATTAGAAAGTAAAAGTAAAAACAAAATATCGATCTTAAAAAAGAGAAAAAAAATTGTGTAAAATTTCTAACCTTGGTAAATTAAAAAAAAAATGTCGAACACACGATGTAAAATTTAAATTAAATAAATGAATAAATGAAATAAAATAAAACATCCAATTCACCTCACTATCACAATGTCCCAGTTTGGAGTCTAAGCAAAGTCCCCCCTCCTATGGTTTGTTTATCATTCCAAACAGAGAACAGTCGATTTTATGAGCAATATGGGTCAGCGTTTTCCTGAGAAAGGCTGTATTATAGCGAACGTTAAATAGGCGATATAAACTGCTTTGACTTGGAGACGTCTTTAACTGAACGATGTAATGCTCACCTACCATTCTTCTGCTTCGAGTTCAAACCCATTCACTATCAAGTTAAACTTAACGTCTCGTTACAAGTAGCAAAAATTTACCCAATGGAGTTGAACAAAAGAGAACGAATTCTAACAGTTGAAACAGTTTTAAAGAACGAAAGCTACTTACCACTAAAAATGAGACTAATGTATATAAGTACGCTGCAGGCCACTAGAGTAGCCACCACCAAGCTTGATCCCAAGTACCGAGTTCTCTTTTTCTTGGTGCAAGTGCAAGACATTTCTGCAAAAGGTTGTTAATATTAGATTATACAAAGTAAACGAAAAGTAAGTACCATGAGGGTGAAAGTAAGGAGTTAAAGCTTCATGTTAAGAAAACGCCAATATCGTTTGAGACAGTAATTCAGGTGGCGCTGGGATAAGATAGGTAATCCTTAATTGTACGTATTTCTATGGCGAAAGGCTTAAAATATTTATTTAAACTGTCAGTTTTGTAAAAATAAATTATTAGCGCAATTCAAATTAGAACTGATACAATAAAGACTATTTCTACTTATTCAAAAATTTTTTACCTTCCAATTTATTTTTATCTCTTTATATTCTGTATTCTATTCCATAACTATGGAAAAAAAATCTGATGTGGGCAGCATATGACTTTCCTTATATAATGCAATGAATTTACTATGGTTACAGTAAAAAAAAAATCTGATGCAGGCAACACAGGACCTTCCCTGCAGACTTATATCCACGTTCTCTTTATTTTAATAAAATTTAATTCATTTTTAATCCAATTTTCGTTCTCATTTGGTAATTGGACTTATTTTCAAAAGTGGCGTAGAGAAAATAAGAAAAAACTAAAATATCTCGCGAACGGCTAGTTTTAATGTAATATTTATTTTTACTTTCCTTATATACATAATGTATAAGAAAAGTATTGCGACGGGGTCGAAAATTCGAATTCGAGTTTTCTACGGGAGAGCACGTTTCAAGCATCCCTGATCACGAATCAAACATTTTTGAAGTGATGTCTGTGTGTGTGTGTGTGTGTGTGTGTGTGTGTGTGTGTCAGTGAGTCTATGGAAACGATAACTGACGAACGAATGTACCGATTCAAACAAAATTTGGTACAAAAATTACAATCCGTAAAAACTGGAAGCCTATTGTTTTTATACGCAATCGAATGTTCAGAACCCCCTAAATATTCGAGTGAGATTTTGAAAAAATCGTCAAAAAATCAAAACCTCTAATAAAGTTACGCAATTAGATATTTTTTATGTAATTTTCCATTAGAAAACGATTGACATAAATTTTAGAATGCTAACATGAACCGTTCTCGAGATATTGCACATTTATAAAAAAATATCAAAAAGTCGTATGAAATAAAAAAAATATTTCCTATTAAAAACATGTTTACTTTTAATATGTAATATCATGCGATAAATTGAGTGACATCATTCTCGCGGATCTAGCTCGTTCCATTCATGAGAAAAGATACTTTGAGTAATACTTTTATATTTGAACGCCAATAGTTCTTTATCTGCTGTAAGTATAACTTATTTCTCCTTTTATAACGTTTGGCGAGATTTTGGCGCCGAATTTGGCGGAATGTCGCCAACTTGGCAACTTTTTTAAATGTTGCCAAATTAACGGAAATCCCTCCAAATGGATAAAAATGACACTAAATCAGTGAAAATGACGACTAATTGACGAAAATTCAATTTCTTGGAAAGAATATAAATAGCTACTATAAGGAAAATCTATTTTTTTAATTGTAAAAATAGTAAATTAATTGCATTATATAAAGAAAGTCATGTGTTGCCCACATCAGACTTTTCTTTTACTGTAAAAGTAGTAAATTCATTGCATTATATAAGGAAAGTCATGTGTTGCCCGCATCAGATTTTTTCCTTTCAAATCCATGGTACGTGCATTGACGTTTTAAAACTCATAGAAAGGGAGATACACATTGATATATTCAACTACGATTTGAATTAGATATAGTTTGTAAATCATAGATTTGATTTAGATAACGTTTTAACTTTAACTATGTAAAACAAGTTTCCTTCGACTTGTGAGTATAGTTCAAGCTTATTTGTTAGATTTTACATACAAAGGACCCCCCGCTTAATGAAAGAAAAAACATTTTGCCAAGCAAGATGTTCTCTACAAGGGAGCTAGCTCATCGACTTTGATGAATTTACATTAGTTTATAGAGTTGTGCTAAAAAATTCTCATCACCTACATATTTCCATGACTTTGATGGAGAAAAAGGACAGTAATGGATTTTAAGTTTATATTTAAAGCGTTTAATATGGATGAATACATTATGTAGGGTATGTAGTAAGCACAGACATTATTTATTTAGGAACGTCCATGTGTGCAATATTTCGAAATAATGAAAAATATGCGAAATTATTACTTTATTAAATATTTAATAATAATGAGAAAAATGTGTTATTCTTATTTTATTAAATATTTAACACTAAAGAGTCTTTCATAATTAAAATTAACTGGAATGAGGCCCAACTCGACTGTCTCATATCAGAATCAACATTTTTAGTAGCTTGGTTTTATTTTAATTTTAAAAGAAAAATTTTGAAACATCGGTATGGTGTTTTCAAATGATTACAATTGTAGCGTGTTACCCTTCACTTTGAAGGGCTTAAAAAAGTATTTCGGTTGATTCCATACTTGACAATGTACTCCCCCCCCGGGGGTGTGTAAATCTTGCTCCACAGAGGGAGCTAATGACTTCACGAACAAAAACCATTGTATCGCAGCTATTTTCCACAACAACGATTGGAAGTATGAAGTCTCATGATCATTGAGCATTAAATAAAGCCATTTATTACTTTCCTTATATACATAATGTATAAGGAAAGTATTGTGACGGGGTCGAAAATTCGAATTCGAGTTTTCGACGGGAGAGCACGTTTCAAGCATCCCTGATCACCAATCAAACATTTTTGAGGTGATGTCTGTGTGTGTGTGTGTGTGTTTGTGTTTGTGTGTGTGTGAAAGTATGTGGGTGTGTGTGTGTGTCAGTGAGTCTGTGGAGACGATATTTCACGAACGAATGGAGCGATTCGAATGAAATTTGGTACAAAAATCACAATCCGTGAATACTAGAAGCCTATTGCTTTTAAACGAATCAAATACTCAGAACCCCTTAAATTTTCGAGTGAAATTCTGAAAAAATCATCAAAAAATCAAAACATTTAATACAGTTACGCAAATAGACATTTCTTATGTAATTTTTCCTTAGAAAACGATTTACATAAACTTTAGAACGCTAGCATGATCCGTTCTCGAGATAGTACACATTTTTCAAAGAAATTTATCAAATAAAACATAAATTAAAAAAAAATATTAACTGTTGAGAAACATGTTCACTTTTCATATGTGATATCCTGCAATAAATTTGGTGACATCATTCTCGTGGATCTAGCTCATTCCATTCATGAGAAAAGATACTTTGAGTAATATTTTTGTATTTGAACGCCAATAGTCATTTATCAGGTATAAGAATATCTTATTTCTCCATCCATAACGCTTGGCGATATTTTGGCGACAAATTTTCCTGAATGTCGCCAACTTGGCGACTTTTTAAATGTTGCCAAATTAACGAAAATCTCGCCAAATAGATAAAAATGACGCTAAATCAATGAAAATGACGACTTGTTGAAGAAAATTCAATATCTTGCAAAGAATATAAGTATCTACTATAAGAATAACATTTTTTTTAACTGTAAAAGTAGTAAATTCATTGCATTATATAAGGAAAGTCATGTATTGCCCACATCAGATTTTTCATGATTAGGTTAACTTCTGTCCTATGCTGCTATATGAAATTTCGAATAACTTTCGAAGTTTTCTCTAAAATTCAAAAAAATTCTATCTACTTCTACATTTTTTTAAAACAAGGCTGAATACAAAGTTTAGTGAAAATCCATTAATATTTGTGACCGCTGTCGTGTTAACAGGAAATCGATCACAGATCTAGTTACGTACAGGCAGATGGGCATCGCTCCAAAATTAGTCAAAACATGGTCAGGAGATGTTAAAACATATATTGTCATCAAAATATGGAACTCGAAAATTTTCGTGTAAACAATACTTTCTCTATACTATATTATATAGTATGAGAAAATAAAAAAAATCTGATGTGTGTAAACGCATGACTTTCCTAATATAATGCAATGAATTTACAACATTTGCAGTAAAAAAAATAGGTTTTTCTTATAGTTGGTACTTATATTCTTTTTAAGATATTGAATTTTCAACAATTAGTCGTCATTTTCATCGATTTAGGGTCATTTTTATCCATTTGGCGAGACTTCCGTTAATTTGGCAACATTTAAAAAAGTTGCCATTCCGCCAAATTCGTCGCCAAAACCTCGTCAAGTGTTATGGATGGAGAAATAAGTTAATCTTTTATCAGATAAATGACTACTGGAGTTCAAATAGAAATGTATTACTCATCTATTCCTATGAAGTATCTATTCTTATGAATGGAACGAGCTAGATCCACGAGAATGATGTCACCAAATTTATCGCATGATATTACATATGAAAAGTGAACATGTTTCTCAACAGTTAATATTTTTTTTTAATTTATGGGATTTTTTTTTATAAATTTATTTGAAAAATAAGCAATACGCGAGAACGGATTATGTTAGCGTTCTAAAGCTTACGTCAAATATTTTCTAAGGTGAAATTACATAAGAAATGTCTATTTGCGTAACTTTATTAAAGGTTTTGATATTTTGATGATTTTTTCAAAATTTCACTCGAAAATTTTAGGAGGGTTCTGGGCATTCGATTGCGTTTAAAAACAATAGGCTTCCAGTATTCACGGATTGAGATTTTTTGTACCAAATTTTATTCGAATCGCTCCATTAGTTCGTGAGATATCGTCTCCACAGACTCACTGACACACACACACACACACACACACACATCACCTCAAAAATGTTCGATTCGTGATCAGGGATGTTTGAAACGTGCTCTCCCGTGGGAAACTCGAATTCGAATTTTCGAACCCGTCACAATACTTTCCTTATACATTATGTATATAAGGAAAATAATATATTTGATTAAATGTTCGAGATAGGACATGGTTTACTGTCATTTAATAATGGCCAGATAGCAGCGATACTTGGAATTTTCATATTATGAACTAAAAGTATTCAATATACTAAAAGTGGGATGCAACATTCTGGTTTGTCATGTTATATTAAATATTTATTTTGAATATACTGAGTTTTTCCGGGTGACGCAAATTTTTGAGCACTACTGTATCTGTGACTGCACATCAATTGTAAACAACAACAAAAGAAATTGCCCTTTAAGTGACGTATGAAACTGAATGTATAAAAATTTATTCAAACATTGAATATTCTTCCACAAAATTTGTATATGGAGGAATTCTAGAATATTTAGAAAACAAATGTATTTTTTAACAAACCCGGTTAATGTAACATTGCATTTTCAGTGCTGTTTTGAAATAATTACTAATAACTGATAATCGATAATATGAATAATCACCAATAATCGATATTATTAATTTAAATAATGCTACATCAACTGGGAAATTTTCAAAGTTCAGTAAATGATAATGGCTTGGCACTTTGGAACTATATTATTATTAGTTGCATGTGAAAACAATATCCATAAACCGATGTTCCATCAAACGACGGAGGAATATTGAACTACGTGTAGGGAACATTAGACCTATTTTGAGCTCTAAACGGAGCCGACGATCGAACTTGTAATGTGGCCTAGTATGCTACCAGCTCCATAACTCCGGCCATACAAACATTACTTCAATTACTTTTCATTCTTGTCAATGCGACATAAGTAGGCTGATCCAACACTCTCTGGCTGCAACAATACCATATTTAAAAAAATCTGATGTGGGCAGCACATGATTTTCCTTATATAATGCAATGAATTTACTACTTTTACAGTAAAAAAAATAGATTATTATTATTATTGTAGATATTTATATTATTTCCAAGATATTGAATTTTCGTCAATGAGTCGCCATTTTCATTGATTTAGCGTCATTTTTATCTATTTGGCGAGATTTTCGTTAATTTGGCAACATTTAAAAAAGGCGCCAAGTTGGCGACATTCCACCAAATTCGTCGCTGAAATCTCGCCAAGCGTTATGGATGGAGAAATAAGTTATTATTACAGCAGATAAATGACCATTGGCGTTCAAATACAAAAGTATTTATTTTATTTATTGTATTTATTTATTTATTTGAAAAAGACTGCAAGCTACAGGAAGTAGTCCCAGTTACAGCGTGCAGGAATAAAAATACATTAAAAAAATACCGATTAAAATACCGTAAAATACATTAAAAAGTTAAAATACATTAATAAGTTAAATACATTAAAAAGAAAAGCAAACCTTCAACAACCAATGATCTTCATAAACAGAATCATATGAATACATACAATAAAATACAAGATGTTTACAGCAAATGCTTTTTAATTTTGGCGTTCAAATACAAAAGTATTACTCAAAGTATCTTTTCCCGTGAATGGAACGAGCTATATCCACGAGAATGATGTCACCAAATTTATCGCATGTTATTACATATGGAAAGTGAACATGTTTTTCAATAGGAAATATTTTTTTTTATTTCATATGACTTTTTGATAATTTTTTTGAAAAATGTGCAATATCTCGAGAACGGTTCATGTTAGCGTTCTAAAATTTATATCAATCGTGTTCTAATGGAAAATTACATAAGAAATATCTAATTGCGTAACTTTATTAGAGGTTCTGATTTTTTGACGATTTTTTCAAAATTTCACTCGAATATTTAAGGGGTTCTGAACATTCGATTGCGTATAAAAACAATAGGCTATCAGTGTTTACGAATTGTAATTTTTGTACCAAATTTCGTTCGTCAGTTATCGTCTCCACAGACTCACTGACACACACACACACACACACACACACACACACACACACACACACAGACAGACATCACTTCAAAAATATTCGATTCGCGATCAGGGATGCTTGAAATTATGCTCTCCCGTC
Source organism: Amaurobius ferox (assembly GCA_951213105.1). Lineage (NCBI taxonomy): Eukaryota > Metazoa > Arthropoda > Arachnida > Araneae > Amaurobiidae > Amaurobius > Amaurobius ferox. The sequence continues at coordinate 106,634,178 of OX578135.1, forward strand.
GAAAACTCGAATTCAAATTTTCGACCCCGTCACAATACTTTCCTTTACATTCTTGTATATAAGGAAAGTAACTAGGAAGCTATAATTAAAGCACATTAGACTCAATTTGAGCTCAAAATAACAGTCGGTTAGAATCAAGACGTGAAGCCGGGCCTCATATATTTAAATTAAATGCACTACTAGCTACACTACTTCAATCATGAAAGTAATTATGTGAATTATCTTGAAATATTTCTGTTTTAAACGAGGAACAGCTCGGACAGACCCAACGTCCTTTATCTTCTACTACAACAAATTTGAGCTTAGACTCTCATTTTACAGTATTGAACTTAATTTGAGCCAAGGCAAATCTTGCCCAGAACCGGGAATTGAACACGTTTTACTTTATCGAATGTTCCCAGACGTGCTACTATCTGTACAATTCCAGCCATGTATGTAATTACGTGAAGTATCTTACAATGAGTTTGACTGCATTAGTTTTCAAATAATGAATAAAGAAAATTTGGATTGGAAAAAAGTACAAAAATCAAACTTACTTTAAAATAATATCCAAGGAACTATTTATATCTCTGAAACTAATACCTTTAGCAAAAAGATTCTGATTCAATATATTCTTGTAGCAGTGTTGATATCTTTGCTCAATCAAGGATAATTTCTAAGATAACCAAGGGCGAAATCAAAACTTTGTTCTATTATGTAAATGGATAGTATTGTGCTGCAAAGAATCTTTTGAAGAGCAACAGCTGCAGAAATAAGATACGTTCAATTAAAAGAACAAGTTCTTAACCTCTAAAATACTTTTAAGATAGCTTCGTCTGGCTTGCAAACTTATTGCTTTCCATAGCCCATGTTTAGGCAGGGACGGGTTTGAAATTTTGTCACACATTCCCCCCTCTCCGGGCGTCCAAATAGTGGCTCCATGTCTTAGGATGAGTCGGACGGTTTGGGCTTTCGACACATCCCCCCCCCCCCCTCCTGTCTGGTGGATTTTTACTTTCCCTGCAATGTGGTAACCCATAGGGAAAGTATTGAAATTATGTCAAAAAAGAATCATGTCGAAAATCGCAAGAGATCTACACGAGAGATCTACACGTTTTGGGACTTCTAGAACACGAAAAAACTAATTTTAACCTGATGTCTCTCTCTGTGTGTGTGTATCTGTGTGTCTGTCTATCCGTGCAATGTATGTATTCACTTTAATTTAAAAACTAATGGACCAAATTCAATAAAAATTTATAGAAAAATCCCTTGTGTTTGACCCTGGTGCTGATTAGATTTTGGTACGATTCGGGATATAAGAACCTGCCTTCTTTTACAAAATGGCCCGCAAAAATCGCCAAATTATAAAATAAAAGACTACGTATGCTCAAATGTATCAATTAAATGCTTGTTTTATACGTAATTTTTGGCGAGGAAAAGCGAATGACTAATCCTATTACTCTTGGACTAGCCGTTCTCAATATATTTTATTTTTATTTTCACATTTTTCTTACGCCGCCTTTGAAAAATTCTCCAGTTACCAAATAAAAACAAAAATTGAATTAAAAGCGCAAATTACCAAATAAAAACAAAAATTTAATTAAAAGCGCAAATTCATTTTTGTGTGTGCAATTAAACCTAATTTAACGAATTACCAAAGAAATAGAAAGAAAACGAATTTGAGTCTGTAGGGAAAGTGATGTGCTGCCCACTTCAGATTTTTATTAGTATCGAAACAACCCCTGGTCCTCGAAGCTGGAAACATGGATTAAATTTAAAGTGGCTCTCTTCCAAGGCCATCCACAAAAATTCATGAAATATTGTGCAGTCGTTCTTTCTGAGAAAATCCTCCTCTTTCCTTTCAAATTATAATGATGCTAATAGTATTCACTTGTGCTGTACGAAATTTTCGTTAGAAAAAATCATTGGTGTCTCTAGTTTGATACAGCCGAAATGGTTTTGCTTGAATAAAGATTTGTAAAATAAATCCCCACTTTTGTAAAGTAAAATATCAATTCAAAATCTGATTATATACACCTATAGGGTTTTCAAAAACTATAATATCTTGCTTATTGTTTATAGATATCAGTATTAGTTTTTAAGATATAAGCAAAATAAGAAAATGTAATATGTTCAATCTTCTTAAACTGGACAAGACGATCACCAGAAAGCTATAAGAGATTAAAAAAAAAATTAAATGAGATTTATAAGCAAAATTTCCTGATACGTATTTCTGTTGCTTACTATTTATATCTATCTTTTATAGTTTTGAAGATGTTTCAAGTGAAATATGAAAAATGAATAAAAAAGAAAACTCGTACAGACAGATACTTTTAAAAGTTTTTTTTTTCTCAGAAACAGAGTTCGATTCAAAATCCAATTATATACACATTTAGGGCTTTCAAAGAGCTACAAATTCTTGCTTATTGTTTATAGCTATCTCTTTTCAAAACTATAAAAGATACATATAAATAGTAAGCAACAGAAATATGTATCAGGAAATTTTGTTTCTAAATCTACATTTAATTTTTTTAAGGGGTACAAACTTGAAAAAAGGAAAATTTTCAATTTTCTTTATCTTGACAAGACATTTACCTGAAAGCTATAACAGATTTTTTAATAATATAGATTTAAAAACTACATTTTCCAGTACAAATTTTTGTCGTTTACCATTTATTTCTATCTTTTATAGTTTACTACATACTTCGAATGAAATTCAGGAAAATGAATTTTTCGAAAAAAAAAAGAGTTCAAATTATTATTAAATATTGAAATTATTATTATACATTCTTAATCTGGACCCCATTTTCGATAAAACAAGAATTATTATTATTTACACGTTTATCTCTTACGGTAAGGGGTATATGCGTCCAAAGTGTTTACATTTCTCTCAACGATCCGTTTTTGCGCCAGAGAAACCTCAACCATAGATATTATTCACATAAAAATTAACTGGAGTTCAACTCGAATTTCTCATACCAGAATCCATTTTTAAATAGTTTCCGGGGTTTTTCTTTTTTTTTTTCCAAATTCCACAAATAAATTTTTGAAAAATCCATATTATTGGTCCAAATGATGACATGATTACAATTACAGCGAGTTACCTTTCTTTTTAAAGAGTTTCAGAAACATTTTCGATTGATACCATACTTGACAAACTACCTCCCGTGGAGGTAACTTCCTTCCCCTCACCCCGAGGGGACCAATGACGTCACAAACGTTGAAATTGTATAGCGGCTATTTTTCACAACAATATTTGAAACTATTAAGTCTCATGATCATTGTGCAATACATAAATTGCTTTTTCATGCATGATTACTTCAAATGCTATGTTAAAAGATATAAAATTTGAAAATTTTTTGAAGTTTTTCCTCGAATTTCAAAAAATTCTATCTAGTTCTAGATTTATCGCTAACAAAGCCAGATATAAAGTTTCGTGGAAATCCATTGATATTTGTGGCAGCTATCATGTATAAAAGAAATCGAACACAGACAGAGAGACAGACTGACTGATATCACTCCCGAAATAGTTGGTCCTAAACCTATTTTAATTTGAAATAAGTTACGTGAAGTGATCTCTTCGTATAATATGGGTGTAATTCAGGGGCGGTTATTAAGAGAGGGCGTTGAGAAGCGCGGCCCTCTTCATTAAGCACCCCAAATTATTTTTTCAGTTATATAAGTCAATTACAATTTTTACGGAAATTATCTGAATTTTATTTCAACCAAAAGTCGAATTATTGGAAATAAGTGATGAAATTGTCACTAGATGGCAGTACTAAAGCTGTGACTCTTAGAAAAAGTCTACTGTGTGCTTTTCATACAATGTTAGGTCTATAGGGGAAACACCTTGTAGGAGAAAATACTGCATTAATGGCAAAGACAAGGGATTTTTAATTAGGCTCGCTTCTGATAGAGCGAATGGTATGTTAATATATAATAGCAATAGAACAGTTCTGAACAGACATTGCAATATTGCAGTCCAATATCCGCTACGTTGGTTTGTACGCTTTACGCCAAAGAAGAAGCTAATACTGTGAGTGACTGACTCGAATTAGCTAAGTTTCGCTAATTTGGCTTCGATTTTCTCTTGATAAATGTGTGTTCCCTCTCTCGCTTCTTTTCAAAATAATAAATTTGGATGTTTAAATATATATTTGAAAACATATTACAATATTTATGTGTTTCTTGATTATTTTTATTAATTTTATTGACCTAGTTATTTCAGTTTTGGTTCACGCCGAAATAATTTAGCATTAGATACAGAAAATACAAATTAAAAAAAAATTCGATACATATTTTGTTCTTTTTACTTAGTTAAATAATTGGTGGGTTATTTATGGTATTTTGCGAGTTTCTGTTTTTCGGGAGAAAAATGCGTTATTTGGGCACTCAGTTTGACGAGTCACTTCACCCACCCAGCTGTATTAATTAATGAAGCTATTTCGCAAGCTCCCTGGGGGAGGGGCGTCATTTCGTCATTTCTGATGTAGGGTACTTCTATGCTCTGTTTGGGACGAATTTCAATGCGTTCGGTCTCTTAACTGTTTAAAAGTCATGTGTATTGTATTTGTGGCATACCCGTGGCCAGTTTTAGTGACACTTTCAGAAATGTGTTGTTTCAGGCATTTAGTTTGAGGGATCACTTGACTTACTCAGCTGTCTTACTGTTCAACCATTTAACATTAAAAAATATCTAAAGATTGAAAGAAATACTACATATTTGTTAAAAAACGCTAAGAACCAATTTTCAACCCCATACCTATGATTCTTTGATCCAACGTTGTTTTCGCTGAAATCCCCCCTCCGCCCGCAACTACCTAATTCCCCTGGATTTGCTTCCAATTTCATTGAAGATCAATATTGTTCAGATATCCCTGGGCGTAAATTTTACTGGATAATACCTAAAATTTCTCATCGCGCTTCTTAATTGAACTACGTTGAATTTACTGCTGGCTATAGTCTCTGCCACATCTCTACGTGTATCACCTGGATATGCATATTTCTTTTTAATCAACCACATGAACGTAACTTTTAGTTTAATTAGCCTCCAGTTGCACATTTCGGCTCCTAATTGAGCGATTTTGATTCTGCTTGTGGCTATAGTCCTGGCACCATTTGTACATGTGACCTGGATATACATATTTATTGTGTCAGCTCCCTGGGCGTAACTTTCATTATAGCTAACCCCGAAATTTCCAATTTCGCCTTCTAATTGAGCTATTTAGATTCTGCCGGTGGCAATAGTGTCGCCCGGCATTTGTACGCATCACTTGGACATACATCCTTATTGTGTCAATCCTCTGGACGTAACATGTACTTTAAGTAATCTCGATTTCACATTTCGGTTTTATAAAAATCTCGCCGATGTGGTATCGTCCTGGTTCCTGAAATACCCGTGTACCACATTTCAAGGCCGTACGATGTTTACATTTTCCGCTACAGACCTTACACACACACACATACATCGACACACAATCATCGTCTTTTATTATGTAATATGAAACAACCGTGGTGGAAGGAGGCGACCCACTTTTTCATATTTACGGTTCTATCTATCATCGTGACCCTTGCTCCGATTTTGCTGCAATTTTCACATCGCATTTTTTTAGCACTTTACAAAATAGTTGAAAAGTGTTTATAACTTTATTCATTCTATCTGTTAGCACGATAACTGCCGTAAAAATATCTTTATCAAAATGAAATTTTAGTATGTTGTTCAGACGGTCTGTGGGACTTATGGGAATATAAATGAATAATACCACCCAATTAGTTTTGCATTGAACCCGGGTAGAAAAAATGAAATGCATTGAGCCCTACTGGACCTGATTTCTCAAACATTTTTTAAGAGAATTTAAAATTCACAAATTGTTTCGAAAGTTTTAGGAAATATTCAAATTATCCCATAATATATATATATATATATATATATATATATATATATATAAAATGTCAGCAAAATATATTCAGTAATTTTAAAATAAAATTTAAAATAATAATTACACCTTTTATATGAAGAGATCACATGACCATTATATGAAGAGATCACGTGACCCACTTCAAAATAAAATATGGCATCCATCTTGTGTCAAAATCGTGATTGTTAAAGTTCTTTTTAATTCATATTCAGTGTTGTATCCGTCCTAAAACCGGTTTATCTTTGCTTAAATTCTGTGCATCTACATACTGAAACAACGCAATTACAATATACTTGAGTTTAAATGATCATCAAACTTTGATTATTTCTACAACGAAGCCTAATTTTCACTTATGTAAACACCAAAAGATGTAGAATGAGTTGTATAAGAATTGCTGCATTTCTTTAACGCAAAATTATTTGGCACATGGAGTCTGGAATACAGCTGCTCTGAATGAAACATTCATTGATTCTACACAGAGAACCACCAGACGATTTTCTCGATGAAGTTTTAAGCATAGAGTTAAATTACTTGTACCTCCATAGTTTTAAGTTTTTAAATAAAATAAATTATTATATTATTGTGATGAATGAAAGGAATGGAAAAATGTTTATGAATGAAATGCTACTTTTATATAGAGGCGATTTTTTCGATGAGGTCATTTGAATAAAGTTCATTTGTTTTCGATGAAGTTTTCAATTATCTTCTATATAATAAAAGGCAATGTCTGTGTGCGTGTCTGTCTTATACACTATACGTCCAGCGACCGCACGTCGGAGAGCTACGAAATTTGGCAATCGGAGACCCGGGGTGGCCGGGAACCGATTTTTAAAATTTTAATTATTTTTTTTGTTATTTAATGTTTTATGCGATTTCGACCGTTTTTTGCCCTTATTGCCCTTTTTTTCCCACGATATCAGGCATCGTAGGAAAAAACAAATCACACCACCGGAAAGAGCAGACAATTGCGAGTAAAAATATATCAATTTCAAATCTCAATTTTGATTTCTAATAGTTTTTAAAGATTTTAAAACAAAAGTCACTTTCGGTTCAAAAAAGCCAACTTTCGTTTTTAAATCCTCCCATCGTAAAAACTACTTATAATTTCGACTAATAATATACATTTTTAGAAAGGTCAAAGATCTGGTATTCTTATAAGTCCAATCTGGTCAAGAAATAATGAAAATTGCCCGCATGATCGCAATTTTAAAGACGTTATGTTTTTATATTTCTCGGCAATTTAAGTTCTTCAACTGCATTTCCTCCCCTCGGCATTAGTTTTTTTCCTGTCTCCATGGAGACCTTGATTTCGGTTTTAAATGAAATAAGAGCTTAGCATATGTATTGGATACATCGGATGAAATTATTATATTTAAATGATATTTTAAATGGATATTTTAATTTATGGATATTTTAAATAATTTAAATCATTGAATTGTGGTGATGTATTTGAAATTATTATATTTATGGATTGGTGGAACGATATGGATGATTGAAAGAACGATATGGATTTTTTAAATGGATATTTTAATTTATGGATATTTTAAATGGACATAATTTATAGATATTTTAAATGGATATTTTAATGTTATCTATAATTTAAATGATGGAACGATGGAACGAGGATGATGGAATTAAGAGCTTAATTATAAAATTTAAATTAGCGCGCGGGAAGTTAGCGCGCGAGAATTGCACTAGGTAGGCCCGGGTTCTATTCCCGCCACTGATGCGGAGTACGATCACGTTAAACATATGGGTTCGTAAGTCTTCTTCCGAGAGGTTGGTGGTAGGGGAAGGAGGGTACGGTCCCTGTGGATGCCTCCCCCATTGGGTTCCGGTCTAAATTGGGCGAATAAAACGAAAGTTATGGAGATTGTCGCGGATGGCGCGGCAGCCCAGTGGCTAGCGTGCGAGAATTTCACTCGGTAGGCCCGTGTTCGATTCCCGCCACTGTCAAAACTGCTGCCGTGTTCACGCGGAGTACGACCACGTTAAACATGTGGGACCGTAAGTCCTTCCGAGAGGTTGGCTGTAGGGGAAGGGGGGTACGGTCCCTGTGGATGCCTCCCCCACTGGGTTCCGGTCTAAATTGGGTGGCACTTCCTGGCGGTCCAAATACCTTTCACCTTTCTGGTAGGTCCTTACACCTTTCTGGTAGGTCGCGCCAGCGAGTTTGCCATGGTCAGAATTTTCAAGGGTAGCGAACAGGCTGGTCGCCAAAGGCGGCTAGTAAATAATAAAAGGCAATATCTGTGTGTGTGTCTTATACACTATACGTTCAGCGGCTGCGCGTCGGAGAGCTACGAAATTTGGCAATCGGAGACCCGGAGGAGTGGGAAAGGGACACGTGAAAACCGAATTTTAAAATTTTAGTTTTTTTTTATTTAATGTTTAATGCGATTTCGACCGTTTTTTACCCGGTTTGCCCTTTTTTCTTCACCATCCAAACGTTGTAGAAAAAAACAAATCACACCACCGGAAAGAGCAGACAATTGCGAGTAAAAATATATCAATTTCAAATCTCAATTTCGATTTCTAATAGTTTTAAAGATTTTAAAACAAAAGTCACTTTCGGTTCAAAAAAGCCAACTTTCGTTTTTAAATCCTCCCCATTGTAAAAACTACTCATAATTTTGATTAATAATTTACATTTTTAGAAAGGTCAAAGATCTGGCATTCTTATAAGTCCAATCTGGTCAAGAAATAATGAAAATTGCTTGCAGCGTCGAAATTTTAAAGACGTCATGATTTTATATTTCTCGGTCAAGCTCCGAATCATCCCCGACAGCCCCGCCCAGAAATGAGGGGAACGTCTCACCGCTGCATGGTTTCAGAGTGATATTTTCCGAAGTTTTTTCCACATTTCCACGGAGACCAACCACGCTGCCGGTTTTAAATGAATAAGAGCTTAGCATATGTGTTGTATACATCGGGTGAAATTATTACATTTATATTTTAAATGATATGGATTTTTTAAATGGATATTTTAAATGAATATTTTAATTTGGAATGAGGATATTTTGAATGATATTAATGAAAAGCTTAAACACTGAAGAAATAAAAAAATAAATAAAAAGAAAGTTATGGAGATTGTCGCGGTGCCTTAAAATTTCATTATTAGTTTTAACGTCATTAAACTAAACCAAATTTTGTTAACTCCACGGGGTTGAGGGCTCGGTAGCTCAGTGGTTAGCGCCCGGGAATTGCGAATTGCACTCAGTAGGCTTGGGTTCGATTCCCGCCACTGCCAAAACTGCAGCCGTGGCCACGCAGAGTACGATCGCGTTAAACATGTGGGTCCGTAAGTCCTTCTGAGAGGTTGGTGGTAGGGGAAGGAGGGCACTGTCCCTGTGGATGCCTCCCCCACTGGGTTCCGGTCTAAATTGAGTGGCATTTCCATGCCGTCCAAACAGTTACCTTACACCTTTCTGGTAGGTCGCGCCAGCGAGTTTGCCATGGGCAGAATTTGCCACAGTCAGGATTTTCAAGGGTAGCGAACAGGCTGGTCACCAAAGGCGGCTAGTGATAAATAATTTTAGTATTATCATAATTTTAAAAATATTACCGAGGAATGTATCGCATTTGAGAGATGTTTAAACCAGGCAATTTATATTTCAATGCTGTCATTTGAATGAAGTTCATTTTTTTCGATGAAGTTTTATGTTTTCAAATATAATAAATTAGTTTAGTATTGGGATCATTTTAAAAACATTACCGAAGAATATATCGCATTTTAGAGATGTTTATATAAAATTGCATTGAAGTTGGAACTTGTTTCATAATTAATGCTTTATGCAGGATTGATCTTTCTTGTCTACTGTGCAATAGGCCCACTCGATTCGCTCACGCTAAACTCTGATCTACCTTTGTTGCTTTACAAGTTTTGCACCCGCGCAGCGGGCGAACTACTTATTGCTATAAAAACTTGGTGTTATATATAGTGATAGCTAGCAGGTAGAACTGGTTCGTATTTTTAAAGACGAATAGAGATAAGTATAAAGCATGAGAATTTTCTGAAAATTCCAAATTCATCCTTAAATTTGTATTAAGGATAGTTTTTACATACAAATAGCCCTTGGTTGTTTTTCGCTCTCTAATTATTTTATTGATTGGGTTACAAGGAAGAGGTCAGGTACAAAACTGTTAGCCATAGTGCATATGAGAAGAATCGTAAACATTTTGGGTGTAAAATCTTTTGCGCTAATCATAAAAATCATACTGCACATGCATCAGACTGAGAGCAAATGATTTTTACAAATTTGATTATTAATTTTGATTATTTTTTACTAATTTTTACAAATTTGACTATTAAATTTGATTATTACAAATTTATTTATTAATGTATTTAAATAATTTCCATGGTTGCAATGGGCTCTTAATCATTTGAAGGAAACTTGCCCAGCGTACTTTAGCACAAGTAAAATAATAGTTCGGCATACAACTGTTTCGGCATACAACTTCGAGGTAATGCCCGATCCAATTTGTCAGTGCCAGACAAACGGCAAATTCGAAGTCAAAACGACGAAATTCGTACAAAAAACTGAGTGATATATATACATAAATATATAGATGAGCGCCCCCCCTCTACGTGTCGCTCACGAGCCACCACTGGTGTAGTTATTATTTCAATTTTTATCTAAAAAAACTAACCAACATGCTTTGCTAAAATTCTTTTGTACATTTTATGTGTTAATTTGAATTCCTAAAATTTTCGAAGCAATTTAGGAATTTTAATTCCGTTTAAAAAATTTGAAAAATTATGTCCCATAGGGCTAAATGATTTCAGTTTTTCAACACGGGTTAAATCCGATACTAATTGGGTTATATTATTCATTTTCAGTCCAATATGTTCCACAGATCTCCTCAATAACATACTAAAATTTCATTTTGATAAAGTCATTTTTACGGCAGTTATCCTATGAATGGACAGACAGATAGACAGACAGACAGACAGACAGAATGACCAAAGTGATAAACACTTTTCAGCTATGTTGGAAAGTGTTGTAACGAATTAACAAAGCGTGAGATGTCAAAATATAGGTCGTGTCTAGACTAATTTTTTTATTCCGAGACAGTCGAGATTTTATATATCTTTATTTCCGGCTCTGTTGGCCGGATTTCAGCAAACTTAACTTCTATCGTTAGACAAGATCGACCCATGGTATACAAATGGTAATTCGTAAGGTATACGAACCTATCGAAGACATCAAGATAGTTTTTCAAAATCCTACCAGGCTGGTTGCAGAAGGTGGCCAGTATTTAAAAAGAAAACCGATCATTGTACTATGTCGAGCTAACACCTAATGATTCTACATTTAAAATCTCTTCACATAGCTATTGCAATTTGATTCACATACAAAAATTTGGTTTATACAAAAATAAGCCCGTTTTGCATAAGAACATGTGACCTCAAACTCCACTGTGGGGTACTACAGATGCAGGAAGATGCAAAAAGAACGGAATGCAAATAATACAACACAGGTATATTAGACATAACAATTATAAGTATTCATTACAATTTTTTATCATAGTATTAAAGTAGGTGTTCAAAGTTCTTTCCATCTGCAGATGTGCATATCTAGCAACGTCTACGCATTGACTGGTGAACATGTTAAAATATGCCAGGAAGCTCGCGGAGATGTGCTGCTGCCTCAACGACTGTTGCGACCACGATCAGCGTCATATGTTGCGGAGGGTTTCGTAAACAAGGCTTTTGAGTCAACCCCCATAGAAAGAAATCATTGGGGGACAAATTGGGAATTGTGGTGGCTAACTGACGGGTCCTTCTCGGCCGATGCATCTTGCAGGTAAGGTCCTATTAAGATAGCCTTGCATATCTTGGCTGAAAATGCATATCTGCCGATGGCAAGAAATTTGAACACCTACTTTAATACTATGATAAACAATTGCAGTTGATACTTGTAGCTGATATGTCTAATAAACCTGCGTTGCATTATCTGTATTCCTTTCTTTTTGTTTCTTTCTCCATCTGTAATACCCCCGATGGTTTTTGCGGCCACATGTTTCTATACAAAACGGGCATGCTTCTGTATGCCTGACCTACCCTTAAAATTTGTCTAAGACCTTTTGGACCATCCCATATTACTCCATGACAAAGTAACAACACATTATTAGAATAGTATTCTTTAATAAAAAATATCTTTTCATATGATATATTTAATATTTCCAGTGCAGTTCTTCTGTTATTTAGGCATTGGATAAACTTATTCCAAGAAGGAACATTTACTTGGACGATTCATGTAGCTATCGAGGGAGCAGTTGAAAGCTTCCGAAAATGTCCCCGAGTTCTGCAATACACCGAGAACCCTGAAAGAGAGGAATTAGAAACAGGGAATAAATAATAAATCTAAATTGTTATATACTACGTGACCTTGAATATGAGACACCAAGAAGGAGTGGGGAGGAAGTAATGAAAATTGGCAAACAGAGAGAGAGACAGCAACGAACACTAAGTGATGTTTATTGCAACATGATGCATCTTACACTGAGCGATAACACCATTTGATCAATAGGTTGTAGAACCACTGCAGGCGGCGATACAGGCAATAACACGTCTAGGTACAGAGTCAATGATCGTGCAGATGGTGTCCTGATAGGTTGACTGCCCATTCCTTGTCAACCATTTGTCATTGTTCGTCTTCTAAACACAGCGGTGGCAACGCACGCAAGCGACGTCCAATCACGCCTCAGACATGTTCGATTGGTGAGAGATCAGGGGAAACTGGTGGCCGGGGAAGCACCTAGATATCTTGCTCGGCATGTTGGCTGATGTGTGCCGTGTGTGGTCGGGCGTTATCCTGCTCGTAAATGGCATTGGGTACCCCCTGAAGGACGGGCAGTGTAACCAGCCGCAGCACGTCCTCCACGTATCGTTGGGCCGTCATAGTGCCCTCAATACAGACCAGAGATGACCTGCTATCGTAGGCGAAGGCGCCCCAAACTATGATGCCGCGTTGTCGCGCGGTGTGGCGTTCTGCAGATGCGGCCGGATTGGACCTGCCAGAGACAGACTCGTACTCGACTGCGTCAGACTCGTACACGACGACTGTCATTGCTAAAACAGAAGCTTGACTCGTCTGAGAACACGACCCTGTGCCATTCCGCCTTCCGCGTGACTATCTTCCCACACCATTGCAAATGGAGACGTTTGTGCTGTTGGGTCAATGGCAATCTTCCTAACGGGGGCCATGAGTGCAGGTCGCCGAAAACCAATTGGCAGATAATGCTCCTGGTCGATATGGGAGCATCAAGGGTGCCCTGCACATGCTGTCAAAGGTCGACGGAACTGGCCTGCGGGGCTTCCAATGCTTGCCGGAGGATGAGTTGATCTACTTTGCTGACCTCACATTGGCCGTACTGGCACCTCTCAAACTTGCCACATTCCCTTGTTCCAAACACCTTAGCCACATTCGGTGCACCGTGGACGCATGTAAGTGGGTGTCCGCTGACATTTGACGTATGGACCAACCTGTCCTTCTGAGTCCGATCACCATATCGTGAAATCGTCTGTCTGCTGGGACTGCCTCGGTTGGCGGCGGCCTGACATTCTCTGCTACTACACGTTTCCTCTGAAACAAGAAAAAATTGCAGCATGATATCCCTGACAGGCAGATCGGCGCGACTATTGCCGATTCTGCAGGTTCCTTCCCTTATATCTCACTCAACGTGCGCGGGACAGCTGCGCATTTCGCATCATTTACATAACTCTGTGAGCTGTGTCTACCCTGAAATTTGCACATTTTTCTGCCCACTCCTTCTTGGTGTCTCATTTTCATTGTCACGTAGTGTATTATGATTCATTTCTTGCAATGGGACTCAAATTTATTATTCAAAGTAAATCATCTTTTGAAATATACAAAACATATAAATATGTCAAACATACAATTTTTTAGTTAAATAAATTATATTTATATATTTTAAAAGACACTAAACTGCGGTGACCGAATCTATAGCTCACTATTTTATCGCAGTCACTTCTTTAGCAATCACTTTTTTAAGCAAACGAACAGGAAAAATCTGAAGTGAGCAGAAAGCACTTGACTTTCAGTACAGACTCAAATTCATTTTCTCTTTATTTCTTTCGCAATTCATTAAATTGACTTTAACTGCACAAAATAACACGCATAATTATTTGAAATTACACTGAATTTGCAGTTTTAATCCAATTTTCCTTTTCATTGGATAACTAGGCGTATTTTCGAAGGCGGCATGGCAAAAATGCAAAAAGACTACAATATCTCGAGAATGGATAGTCTCCTAAAGAAATGAAGTTGGTCTTTTACTTTTCGTCGTCAAAAATTATGTACGAAAGAAGCATTCAATTAATACATTTGAGAATAAGTAGTCTTTTATTTCACATTTTGACGATTTTTTGGGCCCATTTCTCAAAATAAAGCAGGTTCTTTTTCCCCGAATCATACCAAAATCTAATCAGCACCAGAGTAACCCACAAGAGAGTTATTTACAGAATTTCGTAAAATTTGGTCTATTAATGCTTTAACTAGAATTAATACATGCAATTTTTGCGGACCATTTATCAGAAAAAAAGACTCTTTTTCCGAATTGTACCAAAATCTAATCAGTACCAAAGTAATCCGTAAACATATCTTATCTACCAAATTTTGTGAATTAGATTTTTAGCTAGAGTGGATTCATAGATTTCACACACACACACACACACACACACACACACACAGAGAGGCAGAGACGTTATGCTAAAAATAATATTATGGGTTCCAGAATGCTCGATACATGTGGATCCGTCGAAAACTCGAGATGCGATTTTCGACACGATTCCAATACTTTCCCTATAAATTGCCATATATTGTAGGGAAAGTAATACACGCCTTTATAAGCGGGCTATATAAGCACCGTCCGCTAGCTAGTAATCTTAAGTAAGCGTTCGCTTTTCAGATGCATAGATCGCTAAATAATGCCGTTAAATATACCCCGAGTTAGCGCATGAGCAGGATCAGTAAAAGAGCCCGAAATGTATTCTTTCGCATGTTCCATTAATATTAATATTAAAAGCTGGCGATTTCGCCCGTCGTTAAATCAAAGCACAAAGACTTTGAAATTTACATTATTACTGCAAGAATAAAATGCTAAATATGATAATGTTTATCCGATCCAATATATTTTTTGCTCACAGAATATTTATAATAATGAAATGATTTCACGTTTCAAGTAATCTAAAAAGTATATTTAAAATTCAGGGAATTAGAAAACTGCCAAATCTAACCAATTTCATGCCTAGACAGTGTCTGGAAGGCGTTTCTTCATATCTTGTCGGTAGCCAATAAATATGCCCTCTTCCAATTTTTAAAAATCTATATAAAATATCTGCTAATATTTTTTTAATTTTCGACTATATTCTGTAACGATCCATACATTTAGCTTTCATTAAGAAAAAATAAGCGATATTCTAGAGCAAGAATTAGGGTACTTTATAATGTTTTGATAAATGCTGTTTTTAACACTTTACAACAAAGTTGAAAAGTGTTTATGACTTTGTTCATTCTGTCTGTCTGTCTGTCTGTTAGCACGATAACTGCCGTAAAAATGACTTAATCAAAATGAAATTTTAGTATGTTGTTCAGACGGTCTGTAGGACCTATGGGAATATAAATGAATAATATCACCCAATTAGTTTTGGATTGAACACGGGTTGAAAAAATGAAATACATTGAGCCCTATGGGACCTAATTTTTCAAACATTTTTTAAACGGATTTAAAATTCACAAATTGCTTCGAAAATTTTAGGTAATAGTCAAATTGTTCCATAAAATATATAAAAAAAAATTCAGCGAAATATATTCAGTAGTTTTTTAAATAAAAATTAAAATAATAATTACACATCTTATATGAAACGATCACGTGACCATGATATGAAACGATCACATGAATCACTTCAAAATGATATATGGCATCCATCTTATTTCAAAATCGTGATTTTTAAAGTTCTTTTTAATTCATATTGAGTGTTGTATCCGTCCTAAAACTACTTTATTTTTGCTTAAATTATGTGCATCTACATACTAAAACAACACAATGACAATATATTTGAGTTTGAATTCTCATTCAAATTTGATTATTTCTACAACTAAGCCTATTTTTCACCTATGTAAAATGTAAACAGCAAAATATGTGGAATGAGTTGTATTAGAATTACTGTATTTCTTTAACACAAAATAATTCAGTCCATGGAGTCTGCATGGCTGATATGAATGAAATATTAATTGATTTTATAAACAGAAGGACGATTTTTTTCGATGAAGTTTTAAGCATAAAGTTTATGAATTGTAGCTCCATGGTCTTAATTTTTAAATAAAATAAATTATTATAGTATTGTGATGAATGAAATGGAGAAAGTTATGAATGAAATCCTGCTTTTATAGAGAGATCCAGGCGTGTTATTTTTTCTATGACGTCATTTGAATTTATTTCAGTTGTTTTCGATGAAGTTTTCAAATATAATAAATTATCGTAGTATTATGATAGTTTTAAAAATATTACCGTGGAATGTATTGCATTTTAGAGATATTTAAACCAGGCAATTTATATTTCAATGCCGACATTTGAATGAAGTTCATTTGTTTCAATGAAGGTTTAAGTTTTCAAATATAATAAATCAATGTAGTATTGTGACAAGTTTTAAAATATTACCGAGGAATGTATTGCATTTTCGACTTTTTTAAATAAAATTGCATTGAAGTTGGAAAGTGTTTCATAATCAATGCTTTAAGCATGATTGATCTTTCTTGTTATCTGTTTGTGGAGGTATTTTTTTGTAAATAATTAAACATCTATTCATGTTTTTAAATTTTCGAACATTTCGGGCAAATGTTCGCAGAATACTTTATTAAAAATATACTATATAAATAACTATACGGATTATATAAAGATTCTGATTTAATTAAGTACATTAAAATTAGCAGAGTGAAATGGGCAGGATATGCTAAGAATGGATAACAGCAGAACCACAAAGAAAGAAAATATATACATGATTACACCGATCAGGAAAAGATCGACAGGGAAACCTATTTTGGAATGGATGTTGTTGTTGTTGAGACCCATACCGTCCGACCTACCAGAAAGGTGGATCGATTGCGTGAACATGGACTCTGCTGTGTTGAACATGAGACAACATGGAGAAGCATTGTTCTAAGGAGGATTGCTTGGAGTAAACTTCTGTGGAAATCCGAGGCTCACTGTGGGCTGTCGACCCATTAATGATGATGATGAGCACAATGCATTAAAACTTCGTAAAATACAGTATATATATATATATATATATATATATATATTTATATATATATATATATATATATATATATATATATATATATATATATATATATATTTATATATATATATATATATATATATATATATATATATATTTATATATATATATATATATATATATATATATATATATATATATATATATATATATATAATACACTGGCTTCCAAAAGTAAATTAACAAATATGGAACAGTACAGCTTTGATTCACTCAAACTTGCACATGAAGGCAGCCAATGTATTTATGCATTAAAGAAAACAAGAATTATGTACAAAGCTGAAAAAATATTTACTTTTCGTAAGTTATATGATGACGTCATATTTGGGTCATTAACAAAATGATATTTAAAGGCAAACAAACCAAACAAAACTTACATTAATAGGTACGTGACCACCGAGGACCTTCACACAAACTTTACAACGATTTTCCATGCTTTCAATGAGGTTATCAACCATCGCAGATGGGAGGAATTTCCAACTCTCTGAGACTGACTGGAGGAGGTAAACGTGAGGAGACAGCACCCCCGAGGGCATCCCAATGGTTTTCAATGGGAGTAAGATCGGGGGGGGGGGGAATACACCGGCCACTCCATACGAGAAATGCCCTCACTTTCCAGGTATTCGTCAACGATGTTAGCTCGATGGGGACGGGCATTATCGTATAAGGAGGAAATCAGAACCAACTGCTGCAGCGTAGAGTCTCGCAATGGGGACTAGGACTTATCCCGATACCGCGCAGCCATCACAGAACCGCCTTTAAAGATGTGCGGCTCTGTGCGATATCCCTTTGCAATTTCAGCCCACACCACTGAACCTCTGAATGCTGCTACCTCTGAATGCGTGATGTTCGATGATGTTCTTGGCCTGATTGCTTGCGCCTCGTTCTCTCTAGACGCATATACACGCTTATTATCTGATTCCAGGGCAAATATGGACTCGTCCGTGAACAGGACGTTGTACTAATCTGAGACAGTCCAATTGACATGTTGATGACACCACTTTAATCTTGCCGCTCTGGCTTAGATGGTTAGTGAAACACAAAAACGTAGTTCTCGGGCACACAGTCCCTTCACATGGAGCCTTCGGAGCACAGTACTGGCAGATATTGTCTTACTAAGTGCCGCTGCAACCATGGATGTAACAGTTGTGGAGGTAGCTTGTTGATTCCGTTTGGCTACTATAGCAATATACCGATCGTCTGACGGGATTGTAACCCTTGGACGACCGGGCACAGGTCCCCGGACAACTGTTTGACTTGTTTGGAATTGTTTCCATAGTCGAGAAATTACTGAATGATCGACGTCAAAGAAAATAGCGAAATCTTTGATTGACTGTCTTGCTCTAATGCTTCCGACAGCATGTCAGAGCTCCCTATCTGTCATTCGTCTTCTTTTAGTCATAGAAACTCGAATATCATAAAAAACAATCCTACAAAAGTTATAAACATTTCGTATCAGCATTTAAACGCACCTCCTCAAACCATTCAGAATGCTGGAGTCTTCAACGACTGTCTACTTAGCATATATCCGGACAGTCAATCGTGATTGGCTGAAACATATGATATTTATATACTGCCATCTACATCCGCAGCGATTTTCAGCTACTCAAATTCAAATACGCTTTCGAAAAATGAAAATTTGCATTGCGTGCTTAACTTTTGGAAGTCAGTATATATATATATATATATATATATATATATATATATATATATATATATATATATATATATATATATATATATATACACACAAAAATTCGCTTACTAATTCCCCGTGGTGAAGGAGCGCTTACTTGCCACATCCACAAGACCCCCCAGGGTATCCTATTGCGAAGGGAAGGAGATTCGCAGCTTCACTTTTATAGAGGCTCTCCGAAGGGCGGAAGTCTGACTTGGCCTCGACATGACAACATTCATGCCCGCTGGCGGGATTCGAACCCGCAACCCGGCAATCCAGCGATCAGACGGAAACGCATGCTCCTGACCGCTCGACCACCTGATCGGCACACACAAAAATAAACTGGCCAACTGGTTTTAAAGAAGAAAACACAGCTTTATTTTTTACGAAGAGAAACAATCAAATAATCGATTAGTTTTTAAGTAGTTATTTGAGTTTTGCCGCTAGTGATGATTTGAGTTTTGTCTCTAGATTATGTGAGTGTTAACTGAAGTTTGGACACCAGAAGATGTTTTTTGCTGTCTGTCACCTAAAAATATCAATTCCGTCATTAACACAAGTTCATTCTTAAACAAAAACAGCAAGAAAATTCGTAGATGAAATCTTAGCGACTTACCGAAGTTTTTCCACATTCTGAGGATTGGAATTCCAAAGCTCATTCTCAACACTTTTACTCAACACTTCACAAGAAACCTCCGGAATAATAATGAAAAAAAAAAGTAACTATATACTTCTTGAATGCATTTATTTTCAAAGAATATAATTTACGAGTTTTAGCAGAAAAGAAATAACATTAACAAAAATAAAATATTGTTTAAAAATATTCAAATATAGTTAATTTAGATTGACAAATATCAAAGACTAATGTATTAAAACCTATCAAAGACGGGGAAACTGACGTTCTTAAGAAATAAGGTTGAAATTTTTTAAAATAAGTTTTATTTTGTTTAACAATTGTATGCTACTTAGTGCCGGAAACAGTCATCTTAATAAAAACTTGGCTCAGTTAGGTTTTGCTGCTTATGGAGGAGAAATCTAATATCATGTTCTGTTAGATTCTGTTACATGATCGTTTCTAATAGCGGAGAAAGATTCTCAGCGTTCTAAATCAACTGCGGTTGTGGAAGGTCTGGCAAAACTTTTTGAAAAATCCCCATTTTCTCCGCCCTTGAGGAATTGTCTAATATATGATTTCATAAATTCTGTCACATGATCGATTCTATTTGTTTGCAAAGATTCAGCCTTCTAAGCCAACGGGGCGTTTCTGGAGGGTATGTAAAGACTTTTCGAAAACACCACCGTCAGAAATTGGTTCATTTAAGTTCCTTCTTGTGGTCAATACTATAAGTATGCAAAGTTTTAGTCTTATAAGTCATCTAAGGGCTTTTGCCTCATGTGGAAAGACTTTTTGACCACGACCCCTCATTGGCCCATCTTTGGGGGGAAAAATCGAAATTGCGGTTTCCTTAGATTTTGTCCGGTGGTACTATAAATGTACAGAGTATGGGTACGAATGCAAATAAACATCCTGTTTAGTAGAACGCGCAGAAAAGTAAGGACAAAAGGACATTATTTTTACCATAGCAAAATATATACAGGGGTTCATTTTTTAATAAAATTTGTTATGTACCTTTCCCTTATCGCTCGCATATGCACTACAGAATTAGCAAATAAATGTAAACATCTCCAAAATGCTAATTAGTGGTTATGATAAAAATGAGTAGTAATGTACGTTCACTTAAAACCACTTAAAGTGCACTTTAGCGAATGAAATTTATACATATTACAGTAATCAGGATGAATACATATTATATGAATATATATTACAGTAATCAAGATTATTTCACATTTATTGATATTCTAATAAAGGGCACATAAAAAGTACATTAATCGACATTTCATTTAAAGGTTTATCCAGTTAATCGATATTCCATTAGCCAGAATTATTCTAATCATCGACATTTCATTAACCGAGGAATGTTCTTGGTGAAGCGTATGCGAGTGGATTTTGAAATGCTGTTACAATAAGTTTGAAAAACCATTGTCTGATATTCCTTTTAGCAGGTTCGACCGCATTTTATATATTTTACCCATTAACGCATGTTGGCAAGAAAATTGACTAACATAAAATTATGATTATGTCGTTAAATGACTGATAATAGAAGTACAACTATCTCAAAAAATATGACACGAACTTTGACATGAATTCTCCGATAGCATTAATTAATATTTATTACGGAATGAAATAAGTGAATATGGGACAATGTATAAGATATTAATACTTATAAAAGCCTTTTACCTGAGCAAATGCAATATATACCAATTGCCGAGGTGTATAATCAATACCAGGTAAATGCAGCTTATCTCTGGTATCTGAAATATATTTTTGAAGAATCTGTAAGGAAAACACATTAATAATTTAATTTCGAAGTACTAAACTTTAATCAAAATGTGCATCCTTTATTGTATACTATATATTAATTGAGGAATTTGAGTTGTATATGTATAGAACAGACAGTAAGGCCGCGTTTTATAGTGGTGTGTCTCACGACAGATCGCTTTTACGATATTTTTTCTTATTTTGTCGTTTTAGAAAAATTGCAAATTATTATTTTCAATAAACATAAATGTTTCTGAGTCTTTTCTTAGAAATATATATATTTGGCGTACCACAGTAAGTCATAAAAAGCGACACAATAAAAAAACAGTTTTATAGTAAAGACGTAAAATTAAATCAAATTGCATTAGCTTTTGTAATAAGAAATAATTTTATATTTATATTTATATTTATATTTATAGAATTTTATATTTTTTGGATGTTAGTTTGACATGCAAATGTGTAATTTTACAAGTAATAACCAAATAAATCAAACTGCAGTTACTTTCGCTGAAAGAAGGGATGTTGTATTTAGAATTATTAGGCTTTAATTTGACATGCAAATGTGTAGTTTTTATATGTAAGGGAGACAAATCTTACGCATTTAACGGTGTTATTAACTAAAAACCGTTGAATTTTGAGTTGTGCCTCCTTTATTTGTGATGAGCGATGTGTCTGAAATAAATTAAACTGTTGGTATTTGTTGCAAATACCTATGGCAATACATATTCATTCTCAGTAATATAGCAAATTTTAACATATATAATTTTATACATTTTTTTACGGTTTCAGTGTAAGTTTAATATGAGCATGACCAAAGAACATATGCCACGTTTTTTTAGGAAGATTCAACTAAGGACTTATAAACTGACGGCAACTTCAAAGATGACGTGGAAATCTTTTAAAAATGAACACAGATTTAGTGTAAGCGGTGATTCCAAAATGTTCGTTCGGGAAACTGCGGTTTTCAAAATTGTTCACATTCAGAAAGATCGTCGGAGTTGAATGAATAGCTGCAACAGATAAATTGTTGGGTCTAATTAAAAGAAATTATTGCCATCTCAGCAGGTGAATAAAGCGTGGACGTGCCAGGGATGAAATATACAGTTTGTCTAATTATAGATTCATTAGAAACGAGCAGAATCCCATTATAAAGAATATGAAACAGTGCATCATACTTTTGTAAAATAAACTGTAAAACCTTTCTTTAGTAAAATAACATAAAACATAAGTAAAATATGAGCCGTTTTCAAAGGCAAAACAGACCAGCCAGATCCCCAGATCTCTCGCCTATTGAGCACATTTGGGCTGAGATGGGGCGTCGCCTGCGACCGTCCTAGAATGTATAAGAATTAGCTCGTCAATTGGAGGCCATTTGGAACGACATCCCTCAGAACATCATTCGGCAACTTTATGCATCAATGCCACATCGGGTAACAGCTTGTATCAATGCCAGAGGTGGGCCAACGCCATATTGACGTGTTCACTTTGTGTGGATCTTTCAGTGCAATAACTCATCCAATTGTTCTGAAATTCTAATCATTTCTTTTTCTGTACATCCACATTACATGTACCAAATTTTGTCTCATTTAGATAATTCTTTCTTGGTGCGTCGATTTATTTGTCTTAGAGTGTATAAAGCAAAATCAATTACCTATGAAGGAAAATGTGTATATGTTTCTTCTTTGTGCTTGAAGGGTACGTTGTTATTGATAGTCAAAGGGAAAGAAAGTGTAAACCGAAACGTTAAATGTACACCATGGGTTGGCATAACATGTCCTAGGGTTTTCTGAAGGACTCTAGGAGGTATTGATTGGTCCCATAAAAATACCAATACAGCAAAGCACATAGGTGATCTAGTTCAAGAGAAAACAAAATTACAGTTATATACTATTTCAAAACGTATCACTAAAAAGAAAATATCGGATTTACTAAGAGGTGTCTTCCTCTGTAGTTTTGTCCATGCTTTTTACAAAAATTTTTAAACTTAAAAAATATGCCTTACACTTTCTGTCAATGACCATCCTATGTTGTCAGCTGCAATTTCTTCTTCAAATTCTTTTGAGTTTACCTAAAATATCAAAGCGTGTGTGAATTCTGGTGCTAAGTGACTCATTACTACAAGGCGGGGAACTATGCATTGCTCAAGATTTAGATAATATGCAATGACTAATAACGTGTAGTGTGATAATTTTTGACAAATGACAATTCAAAATTTAATAAACTATAAAAATTGCACAAATATGTGGCTATTAGAAGAAAGAATAGCTAATACGAATGTATAACATACCAGTACTATTAAAATTATATTTTATACCACTATTACCGTTATAAATGAAAATCAGGAAAGATAAATTCAAAGCATTTATCTAATTAGTTAATTGAATAACTTTACCATTTAGATATGGAATTATAAATAAAACTTGTCTGCAGTCTTAATAACGAACCAGTCTCTAAGTAACACCCCAGTATATGTTGCGAATCTCTAAGCTTTGAGATTATTATATGTGAATTCTAATTTTATTTTATTTTACATCACCACTACCATCATAGACGAAAATCAGAGAAAAACATTCCATGTAATTTCTTAATTAGTTAATCGGATAACTTCAGATATGCAATTATAAACAAACTTGTCTACAGTCTCTTAGTAACGGATTAGAACACTTCATAAAAAATAAATATAATTATCCTGAAAATAAATTGCGAATCTCTAAACTTTGTGATTTTTATATGTGATGCCGACCTGCCCGGATACTTTTATCTGCGCAATCGCCAGGTTGTGTTCTTTATACCACTAGGCAGGAAAAAAATAAACTTTAACAAAATTGTGGTAATATTTACTATCCGTCTGGTAAAAGCGCTGCAATCTAAAAGTACTTAAATAATTTTCGACTACGTTATATGTACTACGTTATATGACTACGTTATATGTACATCAAATTAAAAAAAAAGTTTTAAATACTTCTAAAATATTAACTATGCATTTCATCAATAACAAATATACACATTTTTACCTGTTTTCCTATTTTGTCCAGCAAAAACTGCGAATACTGCTGCCTGTAACAGTTTATTTTTTCTTTTATGCTGTTCTCTGTTTCATCATCCAGTTCTACAAGATCTGGAATGGAATGGATCAATTTATTTTATTATAAATTCGATCGAACTGCTGTTAAATTGAAAATGATGCTAGAAATATTCGTTGTAATACAGCATAAGACAAAACTTGCAGAGTCCACTTTGACGATAAGAGCATGCAATTCATTCTCATTAGCTCAACAGTAGAGCGCCGGTTGGTCAGTACGAAGCTCCATGATTCGATTTACAGTTGGAACAGCAAGCTTCTTTGCAACAGCATCCGAAAATATAAACGCTGTAAGTTAGTCGTTAGTGCAAAGACGTCGGAGGTCTGAGTACGACTGCCCTAGTACGACTAGTATGGATTCAGTAGACCCTGGTATATTAAACGCTGATTTCAAAATCGGGTGGTCAAAGACCACCTAGGAAACTAAAGTGGAGGATAAAAACATCAGAAGGAGGCTAAAAATAGCAGGAGGTGGTCAGCCATATTTCCAGTTGCACGTCAACATGACATTAGAAGGTAGAGACCTCACTTCGATGATGGAAGCTTGCAAATTCATCCCAGTAGCTCAAAGGAAGGCTGTCGGCTGGCCAGTACGAAGTTCAGTGATTCCCGGTTAGGGCAGCAAGGTTCTTTACAAAGTACGAAGTAGTTTCAAAAGCAAACACATCCCCCTCTTTCAAGAATCAAAGACAGTTTGATGATGAAGGTAGCCTATTCAGCTTTCAAAAACTCTTGTTTCTTTACAGTTACATATTACATAATTTTACAGTTTTTTATTCGAAGGTATTTTTATAATAGTTTGGTGACATGTTTTACTTTCTTCGGGCTCAGCTAGAGGAGAGTATGGTGACAGTGATTGTGAATTATACACATTTTTTGATAGATATGATTTTAGTAGTAGATTAAGTAAACTTTTTACTTCATCCGAGAATATATATATGTCTAAGAAAAGTATGATCTTTATTTAATCACAAGTCGAGCTTTCATCGCAAGTACATCGGTGGGATCCTCAGGTAACAGATAGGACTTTTGTCGATCTATAGGTGGATATGCTTGCTTCGTGAATGTGTGTGTGTGTGTGTCAAATTAATGATCCTCCATAATCCCAAATACCACTGAAGCGATTTGGACAAAATTTAGGTTGCAAGTTTCATACATTTAGATGGGAACTCAAAAACTAAAAAAATCCATAAAATGTGTATAGTTTAGATATAAAACGGGATTTTGCCAAAATCGTTGCCCCTTTGTAATATCGAAAACTGATGAAGCGATTTGTACCGAATTTGGATGGTATACTGTGTGTATAGTCTAGGAAGCTGTTTTTGAATCCTAAATAGGCTGATATATTTATTTTGTGTTATGTTGTATTTAAACGAAGATTTTTAATATGTAATTTGTCTTATGTTAAATATTAAATTACTCAAATAATAAGATATTTTTTCTTATTTTCATTTAAATTTTATAGCGTGTTCATATTTCTGATTAATTTACACTTCAAAATGGATGTAAGGAAGATAAAATCTTAATTTAAATTTTACTATACTCACCAAAGAGAAATTTCAAGTTATGGCTCAGTTCATGAGCTATAACATACCCAACAGCAGCGTAGTTCCATAATCTACATAGAATATTTTATATTTTCAGTTACACGGTATTTAAGTGATTCCATATAATATTAAGTTATCGCCATTTAATCTAATGTATATCATTATCTGATATAATTTCTAATATAATTAAGCAATATCATTTTGTGCAAACGACTATAAATTTTAGTAATTTTACGAAGTCAACTTCAGAAAGAAAATCCACGACTTTTATCTTTAAAAATATTGTCAAAACTAATATTTAATAATTAAATAAGTTAAATGAAAATTGATATTTTTAAGCAATTTTCAATTTCCTGTTATTTTTATAAAATTTAAAACATTAAAACGTTTTTATCTTACTTTGGCATTCCGTAAGAATAGGTAGGTGGTAGAAAAAGAGTTAATCCAAAATCTAAAAATAAAAACAAAATGTTTAAATAATGCTTAAAATACAACTTTAAATTGGTTAAATAATTTGAAATACATATGTTGTCAACTTAATTTACCGAATATTACTAAATGTATAGAATAATGGAAGTTAATGTTCAGAAACACAACAACAGCACACGTTTTAAAGATTGATGAACATATTTGTAAAATTAAGAAATAATGGTAATTATAGTTATATTAATATAATTAGAACTTTGTATTGAATGCAAATTTCATTGAATTTGAACTTTAAAATTTTAGTAACAATTAAGACTGAAAATGTACATTAGGATATATAGTTGCAATGCAAGTTAGGACATCTAAATTAGGATTATATATAATTTTGGTTAGTTATATTTTCTCAACTGCTCAAAGACTGCTATAAACAGTATATTGTGATTATTTTATAGGCTGTTTTAAAGCAGTTAACGCAGTACTCTTGCTAGGTGGAATTTAATAGTTCTATGTGGAAACAGTTTCACTGTATTTCGTGACATTCTTTGTGACGTCAACATAGTCTTTCACTGCATTTCGTGACATTTTTTGTGACGTCAACATAGTCTTTCACTGCATTTCGTGACATTTTTGTGACGTCAACGTAGTCTTTCACTGCATTTCGGGACATTTTTTGTGACATCAACATAGTCTTTCACTGCATTTCGTGACATTTTTTGTGACGTCAACATAGTCTTTCACTATATTTCGTGACATTTTTTTTGACGTCAACATAGTCTACCACAATATAGTAGGAAAGAAAGGCAAAGCGAAAGCAGATGAACAAATCAAATGTGTGCTGAGAAAAATTATGCCTTTTTGGAAATTGAATATTATATTCAGTTCTAAGAGACCTAATTGTATCTGAAATCAATTTTAGTTGAGCATTTATAGATAATATAAATTACACACTCAAGATGTTAAAAGGGAAGCTTTCTCTGCTTTATACAGGGCATCATATATAGTGCTTACAGGAGGGAAATATTTCAATTTACGTTGCATTATTACGTGCAAATTTACATTATTTTATTGACGCTTTACACCATCATTAGGCTGTTAAAACAGTAAATTCATTGTAGGATGAAGGCAAAGTCATGTGAAACATCCTTAGATTTTTTATGATGTTTTACTTAATGAGATTTATATCCACAGGCATACGCTGTATAATATTCTGCAATCTTTGCTCATTTTATTCAGCTACTTTGTTGATAATTTTGGCAAACTACCAGAAAAGCCGCAATTACAGGCGTAAATGAAAACTCCAGCTTTATTTCTGAAATATTCAGCTAATTATTGCCTGCTGAAGCATTATTTTGGTATATTTATATATATATAATGTAATTTGGTATATATATCATATATATATATATATATATATATATATATATATATATCATATATATATATATCATATATATATATATATATATATATATATATATATATATATATATATATATATATATATATATACATATATATATATGGTATATATATATATATATATATATATATATATATATATATATATATATATATATATATATATATATATATATATACATATATATATATGGTATATATATATTATATACAGGGTGTTCAGTTAATGCGGTGACAAACTCAGAGGGTTGTTAATAGACATAAAGATGAACAAAAATTGAAATAGAACATGATGTCGCAAATTATGTTTAGTCGGTGAAAATCGAAAAAATACGTATGCAGGTTCTGACGTCACGCAGGGACGACATAAAGTTCAATAATAACTAGAAAAAGATTTATTTGGCAGCATGTTCACAGCACAGGTTATGGTGTACAGTACAATACTGAAAAGAGAATGATGTGAATGAAATTATTACAGGTGTTGTTCGAAGTGGCGGCCGCGGACGTCATTGCACAGTCTAAAACGATGTAAAAACGATTCCCGGACCACCTCGAAGATACCGGGTGTGCTATTGATGTCTGCCGCTCGACGACGATCCGCGCTATGATCCTCAGGTGTGTTCACAGGCGTCTCTTAAATGAGTAATTTAAGGTAACCCCAGAGGAAGAAGTCTACCGGATTGATATCCGGTGAATGTGGAGGCCAAGCAACGAGTCCGGCCCGTTCAATCCAACACCCTGAGTATGTAGAATCGATGTGGTTACGCATCACGCGGGGAAAATGTGTGGCACCAGCATGCATGAAGCACATGCCTCGCTGCACCGCGGCCGGCACACTCTGCAGCAATTCCAGGAGGACGTGTTGCAGGAAACGCGACGCTGCTTATGTCAGACATCGTGAGCGAACGCATTCAGCGATCAATTGGCATCCGCCTTCCCTCTCATCTGGAGTCAAAGCATGCATACGTATTTTCGTGTGTATATATATATATATATATATATATATATATATATATATATATATATATATATATATTATCATAACTATCAGGAACCTTACTCCCGGTTACGGACAGATGATGCCCCTGAAACTTTCAATAACATGCTTATAAATGTTTTGTTAGAAATAAATGATCTCTCCTCGCTACGGAAGACCGACAAATCCAGAAACACTGACTCTCGCCTTTCCGCAAGAAAAGGAATGTGTTTACATCGTGTGATCTGCGCGCGCATCATAAGACACTACCGGTACACTTATACGAGCCAAAAGTTCTGTTGTGTGTTGTTGATGTTTTGTACTGTTACGGAGCAAAATGCTCGTTTCTTCTTCTATGTAATTTTAAATGCAGAATCTAATTAAATAATTTTTTCTTTCAATCAAGCGCAATTATTCCTGACATCAAGATGGTAACCAAACACAATAAAATGATATTTCTTTTAAGACTTTAGGGAAAACGAAGTCAAATTGCCCTACGCCCTTCGCTCAGAAAGGTAAGCATTTTACCTTATTATAATTATGCTGTTTATAAAGAAAAATGATATAATATATTTTCTCATTAGTGAGGCAGAGTGCCATTACCTATGCACAACCGAGCTATAATATTTTTATCAGATTATGAGACTGAGGTCTAAGCCTGTCTCGCTAGAGAAATTTGTATTAATAAAATAAAATAGCAGCATTTTCATGAGCAATACAATTTGTATTTGAAGAGGGGCATAAGCATAAGTAACCGAAAGTGATTTTTTACGGAATCAGATAAAAAGAAATACCGTACTCCAAATAAACAAAAAAAGAAAACGTTTCTCAAGGAAACTAAAAATAAATCATAATGGTACCTACAAAGGAAAATCACTTGATTGAAAAATTAAACCAGAATAACTACTCCAATTGGAAATTCAAAATGGAAATGATGTTATTGAATAAAGAATTATCAGAAACGATAACCGAAGTGGCTCCTGACCCAATTACCGACGAATGGCAGAAGAAAGATAGAAAAGCCAGAGCGCTCATAAATTTATGCATAGAGGATTCCCAAATCGTTCACGTCAAAAATTTCACCACGGCGCGCGATACATGGAATGCGCTTCGCGCAATACACGAAAGAACAAATTTATCCAGCAAGCTATACCTTTTACGAAAGTTGTACAGTACAAAATTAGATGAAAGAGGAAACATGCAGCAACATATAACCAAAATTCTGGAGACAGTGGATAAACTTAAAGCAATCGGGGAGGAGATTAATAAATCGCATGTATCAGCACTATTTCTGTGTTCGCTACCCCCCAGTTACGAAACATTGATAACGGCGTTGGAAGCGCGACCGGAGGATGAATTAACGCCGGAATTTATTAGCAGCAAACTGATTGATGAATATAATAGACGTAGGGATCACCAAGAAATGCCGCAAAACATGGCAAAGGCTTTTCACGCGAATAAAAAATTCTCTAACACCTACGGCTACAAAATGGATAACAAATACTGCTCAAATTGCAAAATGAAGAACCACAACAAATCCGAATGTTGGCGTCTAAAGAATAAGACCAACGAGCCCGGCAGATATAAAGATTATAAAAATAAATTCAGACACAACTCATCACAGTTAGTGTATGAGGGAAACGACAGACCTGCCGCTAAATCACGAACACAAGAAAGATATTCAGACACTGTAGATAAAGTAGGATCGAAATTTAGAGACTTAGCGCTCATAACGAATCAAACTGAAGAAGACAGCTGGATAGTTGATAGTGGTTCCTCATCCCACATAACAAATAATGAGAATTTATTCACTAAAATATATAATGCAAACAAATCTGAAGTTATTGTTGCTAACGGTAAAGCCTTAACCGCCTATGGGTCAGGCGAAGTAAAAATAAAAAGTCGAGCCTCGGATGGAGAGATAAGACAAGTAACACTACAGGAAGTACTATTTGTGCCAGAACTGAAAGCTAATTTATTTTCCGTACGAAAAGCAACACAACGTGGATGCAAAGTAACTTTTACTAAAGACAACTGTCAGTTAACTTACAATGATGAAGTATTCTTAGAAGGAAAAATAAAAAATAACCTATATGAGCTAGACCTGCTCACACCACAAAACAAAAATGTTACATATATGGTAAATAACTGTAACAACCCCAATTGTGTTACATTATGGCACAGAAGAATGGGCCACAAAAACTTCGGCTCTATAAAGGAAATTAAATCGAAACAGTTAGCCGAAGGCATAAACATCAACGAATGTAAACATGAACTAAATTGCGAAACTTGTATAAAATCAAAACTCACCGACATGCCATACCCCAAATCTACTCAAAACAGGGGGACTCATATTCTACAACTTGTGCACAGCGACGTATGCGGACCAATGCAAACTCCCACCATAGGAGGAAAATCATACGTGCTAACATTTATTGATGATTTCTCCAGGTACACAATGACCTATCTCTTATCAAAAAGGAGTGAAGTTTTGTGTAAACTGAAGGAACACATCGCTTTTACGACAAACAAATTCGGAAAAAAACCAGAAATACTGAGAAGCGATAATGCCGGCGAATACGTCAGTAAAGAATACGAGGAATATCTAAGTGACAACGGCATACATCACCAGTTGACCGTGCCACACTGTCCATCCCAAAATGGAGTAGCGGAAAGAAAAAACAGGTCACTAATCGAGATGACACGAGCTATGTTGTCAGAAGCAAATTTAGGCAAAAAATTCTGGGGAGAGGCTATAAACACTGCCAATTACCTACAAAATAGACTTCCCACAAAGGCCAATTCAAAAACACCCTACGAAATGTGGACTGGTATGAAACCAAATCTTCGTCATTTAAGGGTCTTTGGCTGCAAGGCATATTCCTACATCCATAAAAGCAAACGAGGAAAATTAGATGAAAAAGCCCAAGA
Organism: Amaurobius ferox; assembly: GCA_951213105.1. NCBI lineage: Eukaryota > Metazoa > Arthropoda > Arachnida > Araneae > Amaurobiidae > Amaurobius > Amaurobius ferox. Next base: position 106,665,840 of record OX578135.1, read on the forward strand.
AGGAATTTTTGTCGGATACGACGACAGATCAAAGGCTTACAGAATATATACAGAAGGAAAAAACATAACACTTGCTAGAACAGTTAAATTCCTCGAAAAATCAATGCAAATTTCAGAATTAAGCTCAAAGGAATTATTCGAAGGAACAGATAGTGAAGTCGAAATAACTAATGCTCAAACAAAAGAAAAACCTGAAGAGGGTGAGATTGAGTTTGAGGCACCGTCAGATGATGAACAAATAAATTCTGATAACATAACCGCCAATCAACCTCGCAGATCCGAGAGATCGAACAAGGGAGTACCTCCCGATCGACTCATCTACTTAGCGCAACAAGCTAACACCGTCGAACCCAGAGACTATAATGAGGTACTAAACATTAAGAGCCCACAAGAGAAACAAAATTGGCTAGACGCCAAGGAAGAAGAAATGCAATCTTTGCAAGAAAATAACACATTCACATTGATGGAACCCCCGCATGGAAGAAAAATAGTTGGTTCAAAATGGACTTATAAAATTAAACACGACTCTCAGGGAAAAATAGCTAAATACAAAGCTAGACTGGTAGCAAAAGGATTTTCACAAAAATACGGTGAAGATTATTACGAAACTTTCGCACCAGTGGTCTCACACAGCACAATTAGAGCATTCCTGGCAGGAGCAGCATTTAGAAAACATAACGTACAACACATTGATATCAAAACTGCTTTCCTTCACGGGGATCTAGACGAAACAGTTTACATACAACAGCCAGATGGCTACATCTCCCCTGGTAACGAAAACAAAGTATGGAAATTAAATAAAGCTATATATGGGTTGAAACAGGCCGCAAGAGCCTGGCATCTAAAAATAGGTGACTCTCTAAAACAATTAAAATTCGTGCAGAGTACTACTGATCCATGTTTATTCAAAAAGGGAAAAGGAAGAGAAACTGTCTATGTAATCGTATATGTGGATGATATTCTAATATCAGGATCAGAAGAACAAATTGACAAAACAACGAAAGAATTGGGCAGACAATATGAATTAAAAAATTTGGGTGAAGTTAATTATTACCTTGGAATTAACATAAGAAAAAACCATAATGGAGATTATCTATTAAATCAAAAAAATAAGATTGAAGAAATTGTAAATACATTTAATTTGCAAGATTCAAAGCCCTATAGTACACCAATGGAAACTGGATATTTGAGAAATGAAACAGAAGAAAACCTGCTTCCTAATAACACCAAATATCGCCAAGCTATTGGAGCTCTTCTATATATTGCCACGGTCACAAGACCAGACATCACAGCGGCTACAAACATCTTAAGTCGGAGAAATGAGAAACCACGTCAAATGGATTGGAACGCAGTAAAGCGTCTAATAAGTTATTTAAATCATACAAAGGATCTAAATTTGGTAATAAAATCAACAACAAAACCAATTCTTACAACATACGCTGATGCCGACTGGGCAAGCGATAAAACGGATCGGAAATCCACGAGTGGTAATCTTTTCTTAATTGATGATTCTCCTATACACTGGTTAAGCAAAAAACAATCATGTGTTGCGCTTTCCTCAGCAGAGGCGGAATATATATCCGCTGCTAACGCAGTTCAAGAAGTACTGTGGTTAATCAACCTACTCAAAGATCTCGATATGCTTCAACAGCTCCCGATTACTATTTTCGAAGATAACCAATCATGTATAAAAATGATTGAATCACCGAAGTACATGTCAAGAACCAAACATATTGACATCAGATTCCACGCCATAAGAGATTTTCAGGAATCGGGTGTAATCCAGTTGAGTTATCTTCCAACTAAGCTAATGACAGCGGACATGATGACAAAACCGCTGCCAAAGCCTGAATTTTTGAAGCACAGATCCAAACTGCTACAGCCGTGATATGCAGCTCCAGAGATCAAGGGGGACTGTTAGAAATAAATGATCTCTCCTCGCTACGGAAGACCGACAAATCCAGAAACACTGACTCTCGCCTTTCCGCAAGAAAAGGAATGTGTTTACATCGTGTGATCTGCGCGCGCATCATAAGACACTACCGGTACACTTATACGAACCAAAAGTTCTGTTGTGTGTTGTTGATGTTTTGTACTGTTACGGAGCAAAATGCTCGTTTCTTCTTCTATGTAATTTTAAATGCAGAATCTAATTAAATAATTTTTTCTTTCAATCAAGCGCAATTATTCCTGACATCAAGATGGTAACCAAACACAATAAAATGATATTTCTTTTAAGACTTTAGGGGAAACGAAGTCAAATTGCCCTACGCCCTTCGCTCAGAAAGGTAAGCATTTTACCTTATTATAATTATGCTGTTTATAAAGAAAAATGATATAATATATTTTCTCATTAGTGAGGCAGAGTGCCATTACCTATGCACAACCGAGCTATAATATTTTTATCATGTTTTACAGTGTAGTTCACAGCACTCGAATAATATATTATTCGAATTCATATAAAATTAAGGTTTTATTGTGTAAGATTTTATTAATAAATATAATAGATATTTTTAAATACATACTTTCAAACAAGAAAATGAATACAAACCCATTGTGTATGGATCAGAACTTGAATAAAAACTATAAAAAAAGAAAGAATGAACTTAGATGTATGCATTATTTTTGTTCACTATATTCATTTCGAGTTTGGCATTACATTTTACTGAGAGGGTAAATTATTAGGACCACATACAATTCCAGAGTCAGGACGGATTTATTTACCTCACCGAGTGTAAAAGCTTTGTGTATACATTTTTTATATATGACTATGTGTCTCAGAAATGTGTGCTTTATAAATTCCCAGTGGGGGAGGGGGTATGCTTGATGACTTCATCAGTATGGTATCGGCTCTGTTATGTAATTGTCACTATTATCAAATTTGCTTAGCTTCTCACCCACTGATGCTACAGTCCGTTTGTGCTATTAATATGTCATCTAACTTTTCTGTTTGAAATTTTTTTGAGTAAAAAATATTTGCATATGTTCAACTGTGAAAATAATAGAATTGTTTGTGTTATTTATTACGCATGCTGTTTAAACATCTTAAGCGCACAACAGTGCAAATATTTCATCTAAATTTTATTTTAAAAAGGCGATGGTTAAAATATATTTTTGATGAAGGGTCACAATCCGTTTTCGGCAAGAGCGCACAGTCGATACTTATTAAAACAATATGCTTCCAGAATCTGTAAATTTCTTTCAAACCTCCATAATATTTTAAAATATTTTAATCCCCATTAAAAATGTAGCTTTTCGTTTTTGGGCATTCTTCCAAAAGTTTTATACTGTTTGAGTTAATCATGGTTAAACGTTACGCATAACCAATGTGAACACTGAATTTCAAATGGAATTCTCTCAAAAACTAATAGATTAACAAACAATATACAATTACAAAAAATATTTATCATTACATTTGTAATATTATGAAAAAAAAATCGTCGTTTCTGTAGCACAAACGGGGAAGAATTTATGCAAGTTTAATACCGCAACTACATAATAGCCTGGTAGTCATGTTGATGACGTCGTCACGTATCCCCCTTCACTGTAAGAATCACTTTTATAAGACACTTATTATGTCATAAACAAACAAAATATACTAACCAATCTTGTGTGTTGTGGCTTATCCTCCGGCTGTCTGACGAAGTCAGACAAGATCCATTAGACCGTTGACCCTAAGGAAGTCGAAGACCAGAAGGGGGGAAGAGTATATGTCCTCTCTGGAAAGTCCCAGACAGTCCAGGATGTGCTCAGGAGAAGCCTGCTGAGCTTGACATTTACAGCAGACTGCAAAAATCTTCCTGCCCTCAAAAAACGAGAGACCTTTTGTGTGGCCGCTTGCTAATCTGGATATTGCAGTTCGAGAGGCTCTGTCACAATTGAGAACGAACGAAGAGTCCGGCTCTCTGCCCGCATACCAGTGATGGCAGGGAGGAACCCTCCACTCCCTCGAAATTTCAGAATTGATTATGGATTGATGTTCGGAAAAAGTAAGGGCCGAAGAGGAAGGACCAGAGTGGCCACAACCCTCCTTGGCCAGTCCATCCGCTTGCTCATTGCCGTAAATGTCAACGTGGGATGGAATTCACTGAAAATGAACATCATGGGACTCTGAAATGAGCTTGAGTTTGAGAGGGATGGAAATACCAGTTCTAACCAATCTTTTGCACTCTAAATAAATCATGGCTGGGTTCTGGGAATATTAGCACTACTTTCATTTGCAATCATGCTATGTAATGAAAAACGCCATTTTACTTGGTCTCTTATTCAGATTATATGTAATTTGACGAACTGCTGCTTTTCTGTTGGACTGAACAGATTATTCAATTCTAAGCTTGAGTATTCAGTAACCGTTGGCGATAATGCGGCTTGTGGTCAGACCCGCTTTTTTGCCAGGATGTCTACTTATTGTAAACTAATAACTACTGCTCTTGTCCAACTCACAAGTAATGCCGTTGTGCTGATGATCACACTTTTCAATTGAAATCCCTTAAATTTATTTGAAATCGCATCAATTTAATTGAAAACCCTTAAAATATTCATGGGTTAAGTTGTGTAGAATCCAATTCATTAAGAGCTTACAATTATGTTCCAGTAGTTCAACGGTAGAGCGTTGGCTGGCCAGTTCGAAGATCCAGGGTTCGATTCCCGGGTGGGGCAGCAAGGTTCTTTACGATGGCGCCCGAACAAATTAATTCGTCACTGGAATGATGTCGGTGGTCTAAAAGTGACACTAGTACGAATAGCACAAATTCGGGACTCTGATATATTGCGCGCCGATTTCAAATCGAGAGGATAACGTTCAAGCTAACCTGGAGGATAAAAATATCATCAGGAGGCTAATATGAGGGAAAAAGTAGCAGGAGGTGGTCAGTTAGATATTCAGTTGCACACCAATCTGAAAATGAAGAGTGGAGAATTCAGAGTCCAATTCGACAATAAGAGCTTGCAATTACGTCCCAGTAGTTCAACGGTAGATAGAGCATCGGCTGACCAGTTCGAAGACTAAGGTTCGATTTCCGGTTGGGATAGCAAGGTTCTTTACAGTTGTAGCCCTTACCTTACACCTTTCTGGTAGGTCGGACGGTCTGGGTTTCAACATCAACAACAGTTGTAGCCCTTATTTAGGGCGACAACACCTACATTTTTCACGTTAACGACACTGAACGTTCTGTGTGTATTAATTAGGTTGACCAAATATCAACGAGACATAAAAAATGCAAAATCATCTCCTGCTTTATTTAGCACTGACGTTATCAAATATTTTTTTGGACATCCTGTAGTAACCTTAAGCTTGTTCGCAAGGGCGACCAGGTTCAAAATTTTAGTTTAGCCTGTTGATTCATTCATAATTCCAGAAGAATCACGCTATTGTCTACGTAACAAACTGTTTAATTGTTTCATCCCTTAAACTCTAAATGGAACTACTTCTATTCTATCGAAGGCAATACGTTTCCTCAAATAACCATTCTCATAGTTGTTTATGCCATTTAAAATTTCCCCAATTTTTAGATTTTTAAACAATTTAAATATCATATTTTTTTCTGTTGTAATTTTACTTGTATTTAGTATCATTTTAAATAATCTGATTCATGCAAATTTTAAATTCCTTTTTGTGTATAACTGAAAGGGCTATATACACCATCTAACCGTATGTTCTTATCTGCTTACCTTCTGATGATGGAATTTTGGCGCCAAAAGCTGAAACATATTTTGTTAAGTCTGAAATCTAAAAGTTTTTAATGCATTTAAATTGACTTAATAATCCATCATTAAATAATTTATTTATTCAATTTGTAGTAGAAGTAGGCAAGGGCTGAATAGTCGTTTTACCAAGGTCGTCCGACCTACCCAAAAATGTAAGATATGTATTTGTAAGGCTGGGGGAGAGCGACCCAATTTAGACTGGAACATAAGGGTGTAACAGCCATTATGACCGTACCCGGTCATAATCTTTCAGATGGATTTTCAGACCCACAGATTTATCGTGCCCATACTCCACGGGAACAATCTTGGGGCGTGTAGAGTGTGGCGTAAACAAATAGAATTTAACTTAATTAAATTAATTGTAATTATTGAGTAAGCGACCGCTAATCGTAAATTTCTGTACATTGCCGAAGTGATAATCCACCATAGCTAATTTGATATGTTGCCCTGTGTTTCTTCTAAAAAGTAATTAGATTAACCTTTTTTCTTACGGGTGGGACAGCGTAAATCCCAAAGGAAGAACCTCTCAAAAACACAGGTATTTGACACACCCTATCCCAAACAGTTCGATCCCCCTTTGCAGACTTTGGCGTCTATGGACGCTATCACAGGAACTACGTCGAATGTTGAAATGATGAAAACCCAGAGCACACGACAGACCCGAAGGTTTACTGTAGCTAAGTGTGTGGTCGGGAACTTTATTTTAGATCCAAAACATTACAAAACAGGTTAAAAATGAATCACAACACAGTTACAACAAGACAAATAAAAGAATGGCAACGACAAAACAAAACATAAAAGCAATTCAATACAATACAATACAAGAGAGACATAAGAAGGAAAAAAAGAAAAGAGGGGAAAACCCCGAAGGGAAAAAAACCCAAGCACAAATGTAGTATAGCCAACTAAAACAAAACGAAAGGAAGTACATGAAATACATAAAATACACAGAAATACAAAAAAATACACAAAAATTACATATAAAATTATATATACAAAAACACATGACAGTTGGGGGATGAAAAACCAAAGTATAAGTTGAGAAACCGAGGATGTAAGGGAATAAAATCAGGGTGAGAAAATATAATTATAAAAATCCGGGTTAGGGTGTATGCAAAGTATATATACATAATGGGTGTTTTTGATACATACCGAAAAGATTAGGTATATATTCTTTATGGATGATACATAAAAGACGATACATATTAGGTATGGATGATACATATTAGGTATGGATGATATATAATGGATGATACATATTAGGTATATATACATAATGGAGCGTGATCAAAGTATATATACACAATGGATGTTTTTGATACATACCGAAAAGATTAGGATTGATATACAGTTAATGTACAAATATAAAAACTAAACCATATGAGTTACAGGAGGTGGTGAATATAAAATCTTATAGTGCCCAAGGCACAGGGAGCAGGTTTTATAAAACAGATTTAGAAAGTGTGGGGAGCAGTGAAGGATTCACAGACCAGGGGGGACCCCCAGGCTGATCAAGTAATTTTGTTAGAAATCTCCCTAGCAGCGAGAATACAGTTTTTAACTTTTGAAATAGAAGATTTGTTTTTAAGAACCCTGGAAAACCAGGCCGCAGAGTTGGCATTAGTGGGACGGGAAAGGTGGAAGGGGAGGGTAAGAGGACAGTTAAAGACAAAGTGGTCGGCATCACCATAAACATTACAAGGGCAATTAGATGAAGATTTATGCTTAAAGAAATGTAAATAATCCAAAAAGGGGCCGTGACCCGCTAAAAAATAAGTTAAATATTGATTGGAAATTAAAAGACCAGGGTCAACACAGGGAAGAAATTTTGAAATTCTCGCAGGGTCATGGGTTCGGGGGGAGATATAACAGTTTAAATATGACTGCCAAAGATTTTTAAGAAGAATTTTACAGTGCTTTTTTAGAAGAGAGTAAGGGAAGGGGATGTGTAAGGGAGAGCCAGAAGTGGTTGCTAATTTAGCATGATGATCTGCGACCTCATTACCAAGGTTATTCGCGTGGGCTTTGACCCAAGAAAGATTTATAAGTTTTTTGGAAGTATTAGCTTTAATTTTAATTTTTTGAAGAAAGTTAGATTTGTTATTGATTGATTTGAAAGCCATGATCGAGGAGAGACTATCGGAGAAGATGTTAACTTTAGTGTTGTTATCGGTTGCCCAGGATATAGCGAAATCTATGGCTGCAATTTCGGCCTGGAGTACTGTATTCTCACCATCTAGTTTGAATGAATAGACTACGTCGAATGTGTTAAAGCACATTGTTGGGGGGGATGTGTTGGGGCACATTGTGTTAGAGCACATTGTTGGGGGGGATGTGTTGGGGGAATGTGTTGGGGGGGGGAAAGAAAAGAACTTTATAAAATACTAAAACAATTCTATCATTCAAAACTCAAAGTTCTTAAAGCTCTTAAAACCTAAAAATCATTCTTCTGAAAACACTCAAAAAGTTCCTAAACTTGTAAAGTTCATCTGAAATTTGTAAAGTTCATCTAACCTGAAAACATTCTAGAAATAAACTGAAAGAGGACCTATTGACCAGTTTCCCTACGTGTACAAATATGTACTCCTGTAAAATATAAGAATTGACACTTTCCTAAAAATAAAAATACATTACAGTAAAAGAGAGAGAGAGATTTTAGGTTTTCAAAATCTAACGTTTATTAAAATTTAAACTTCATTTTTAAAGAATTTCCAAAATATTTTACAAATTTTAAACATCTAATTAACTAAACAAATATAATAAACAACTTAAATAATAAATGGAATGGCCGGTCGTATAGAGGTAGAAAAAACGTTAGAATATTAAATTTTAAAGTTAACAATAATAAAATTATACAATTATTTGTCTAAACTAAAATTTGGGATAAAAGAACATAAGTTAGCCAAAAGGGAATTTAGAACATCCTAACAATAATCCAGGATTCGTTACTTAAAATATATAAGTGTGATGGGGTCTTATTCATAAAACTGAAAACATGTAGAATAAAAACATATTTTTACTATTGAGAGATATAATTCGAAAAGGTTTCACCAAATGCTCCAAGGAACTGCAAGGATCAACAGGAGGGAACTTCACAGGAAAAAGTCACCAAAGATCCCAAGGAACACCTCTTGAAACGCAGAACACAGCAAAGGAGGATTATGTCCATCTCTAGAGAGGACAATCTTTAACCGGATCCTTTTTCCAAGGGGATATTCCCAAACAGGATGTTTAGTAACGATGGAATTAAACAATTTCTTCCAAACAGTTGTAGCTGACTTTTGGCATCAGAACAGAATACAGACCATATGTCCGTCTTAAATTTTCGGAAATGTGCATTCCATCCATCATAGATAGAGCTACTCTGCTTGACAAGATGAACAAAATTCTTAATTGGCCGGTAAAGACTCCTCGGCCGACATCGCAAACAGCTGGGAACACGGTGGATTACTAATTAAATGACTGAAGAGGCAAGAAATCAAAACATCCAGTCTTTATAGACACAACAATTCTCTGCCATCAGACGCAACATTTTCAACAGCTCTTGAATGTTTAGATTAAAACTCGGCGGCAGGAATAACAAATAAACAGAGCACAATTAATGGGCCGGGAATAAAAAAAAACTTTCGTTCCTCAGAACGCTCACCGAATTCGAACTACGGCTCGCGCCGAAGCGCTGAAAACAACACTCTATAGGACTACATCTTGGGTTCTAATTCAACAGGAAGAGACAGAAGAGAAAAAAAGCGAAAAAGTGCGCGATTTTACTTATATACTGCGAAACATCGCTGCCACAGATTGTAAACAAAATTATCGATGGACGATAAAATAATTAATGACAGACGATTTTAATATTACGATCAACCAATTAAAAACTCGAAATTTTAAAGAAGAGAAATGGAATTTTAAAGCAGACGAAAATTAAAAGGAAATGAAGTGAAACGATTTGGAAATATACGAATTCGGCAATAATTTAAATATGGACGATTCTGAAATATTTAAAAAGCTGAAAATAGAATAAAACTGAAAAATTGCAATGAATTAACGAATTTTTAACAGAGAGCAATAAATTTGGAATCAAATTAAAGGGAATAAAAAGGGCAATAAATGGAATCACAAATTAGCCAATTTAAATAAATTTAAATTGCTAAAACCTAAAAAGAACGAACTTTTGCCGTTTTTAGCACAAAACCCATGGAATAGAATATATTTGAACAAAGAATATCAAAAACCTAAACAATTGGAAAATGGAGAGTGACTATGTAAATAAGACCCCTGAACACGTTTAAACAAAAACAAAACCCCTAAAATAATTAAATATCCAAAGGTATAACCCAACACTACGTCGAATGTGTTAGAGCACATTGTTACGTGCTTATGCCACAGCAAATCTATCGAGAGTTAAAGAACATTTTACGTGCTTGTTCCGCAACAAATTTATCGATGGTTGGTTGAATAGTCAGAATTTTAGACAGACATACGGTCTTTACCTACATTACCTGAGACCGGATGCGACCCCAAGGCTAGTTTCAGTCCAGATAGGTCCATTAAAATGCTTATCCAAATAAGCAAAAAAATAATTTTTGCTACTTTTGCGCTCAGAATTAAGTAAAATGTTGCACTTTAAAATTAATTAACTGTACATAACTGAAATCAATAAACATTTTTATATGCTGTATTAAATATTATTTGTAAATGTTTCAAACATTAAATACGTCCGACCTAATCCAGACCGAATTTTCAAAACCCTACGGTTGCCTGGTACGACCGGAAATTGCCTAGAATAAATACGCCTAGAATAAATACGGCCTAGAATAAATACGGCCTAGAATAAATACGCCTTGCTGCCTACGACGCATGAGTGGTACCCAAGCCCATGCAGACTTCTTGTTTGTAAGACGCATGCAGGTATAAAAGTGACAAAGCTAATGTTAACGTTTAACTAAGATCAATGATATATGTAAGCTATTCGAGTATGTATATTTTGACATTTATACCATATTTTTATTTTTGACAGTTTTCACTGAGACATCAAATGTATTTTTTGTTACCTGTTGAAGTGCTTATCTTTCTTATTGAAAATATTTGATATCTTTTTAAATTCTAATATATTCTTCAGAAAACTTCCGTTCACAGGCTGGAACTGAAAGTGCAAAAATATTATATAGTTTTATTGTGATTAATGCGACTCATTTTAAACTCAATATACCAAATGAATATTGAAATAAAAAGTAACAAATGCAGTCAAAATATGTAAAATATAGAAATTAAAATGAATACGGCATGTGTAATGACAATGCATTTAATTTGTCATTTTGATTTATGAACTTTCATCAATACTTTTACTTTATCTTACAATTCTGCATAGAAATAGTGCTCTTTCCCCAAAATATTTCAATACGTGGTTTTGCCAAGGCTATTTTTGACGATAGGTAAGTAAGCAAATCCTGGAGGCCAGTCTGGGGGTCTATCTTCCCTGCTTAATGTACATTTTCTTTTACTATAAAATATGGGTATACCCAGAATTTACTTTTGTGTTGGGTCCCCAACAAGGGTTATGGCGGTTATGGGTTTTCGGGAGACAAATATATTCTTCTCTCTGTGTGTGCATGTTAATATGTCTGTGAGGTGTGGACATAATACTTTAAGATTAAATGCTTGCACTGCTATGACATTTGATGTATGAATGCCATATCTAAAAATATGATGTGGGCAACACATGACTTTCCTTATATAATGTAATGAATTTACTACTTTTACAGTAAAAAAATAGGTTTTTCTTATAGTAGATACTAATATTCTTTCCAAGATATTGAATTTTCGACAATTAGTCACCATTTTCATTGATTTAGCGTCATTTTTATCCATTTGGCGAGATTTTAGTTAATTTGGCAACATTTCAAAAAGTCGCCAAGTTGGCGACATTCGGCCAAATTCGTCGCCAAAATCTCGCCAAGCGTTATGGATGAAGAAATAAGTTATTCTTACAGCAGACAAATGACTATTGGCGTTCAAATATAAAAGTATTACTCAAAGTACCTTTTTCCATGAATAGAACGAACTAGATCCACGAGAATGATGTCACCCAATTTATCGTATGGTATTACATATGAAAAGTGAACATGTTTCTCAATAGGAAATATTTTTTTTTATTTTATATGACTTTTTAATAATTTTTTTGAAAAATGTGCAATATCTCGAGAACGGTTTATGTTAGCGTTCTAAAATTTATGCCAATCATTTTCTAATGAAAAATTACATAAGAAATGTCTATTTGCGCAACTTTATTAGTGGATTTGATTTTTTGACGATTTTTTCAAAATTTTATTCGAAAATTTAGGGGGGTTCTGAACATTCGATTGCGTATAAAAACAAAAGGCTTCCAGTGATTACGGATTGTGATTTTTGTTCCAAATTTAGTTCGAATCGGTCCATTTGTTCGTCAGTTATCGTCTCCGCAGTCTCACTGACACACACACACACACACACGCACACACACACACATTCACACACACACACACACACACACACACACACGCGCGCGCGCGCACACACACACACACATTCACACACACACACACACACACACACAGACATCACTTCAAAAATGTTTGATTCGTGATCAGGGATGCTTGAAACGTGCTCTCCCGTCGAAAACTCGAATTCGAATTTTCGACCCCGTCACACTACTTTCCTTATACATTATGTATATAAGGAAAGTAAAAATGAACTGGAGTGTGCCTGAACTTGAATTTCTCATACCATAATTCCTTTGTTTTCAAATTTTACAAGAAAAAATGTGAAATATCTTTATAGTAGGTTCAAATTATTACAGCTATAGACTGTCACTCTTCACTTTAAGGGGCTTGAAAAAACCTTTCGATTGATACCGTACTTGATAATGTACTCTCCGACGGGGGAGGGGGGGGGGGGGTAACTTGCTCCCAAGAAAGGGCTAATGACGTCATGAACAAAAAAATTGTGTTGCGGCCATCTTTCACAACCATGATTGAAATTGTTAAAGTATCTTGATCATTGATCAGTAAATAAATCCTTTTATGCATGATTATGTCAAATTTTGTCCTATGCTGCCATGTTAAAGAAACATAAAATTTCGAATAAATGTTGATGTTTTCGCTCGAATTAACAAAAAATCTCTTTAATTCTAGGTTTTTTGATAACAACGAATAATTTAAAATTTTGTGAAACTCCATTAATATTTGTGTCCGCTATCGTGTGTACAAGAAATTGGTCTCAGACATCAAACAGACGAATATATATCAAGAAAATAGTCAAAACGCGTTCAGGTGGTCTTAAAACATATATTGGCATCAAAATCTCGAAAGAGAAAATTTTGTGAAAAAACAAGGATTTCTCAATACTATGTATGAGAAAGTAAAAGTTAGAGAGATAGAATTCTCAATTAGAGCGATAGATTCTTAATTAGAGCGATAGACAAAACCAAGAACAAAACGTTTTTAAAAAACGAAAGGTCTTTTATTTAACATCCTAAAAGACGTTCAAAAATTGTTAAAAACTGCCAGAGCGCTTTCGGATGTATATACGCCCTTCATCAGTGGCTACATGACTCATGTAGCCACTGATGAAAGGCGTATATACGTTCGAAAGCGCTCTGGCTGTTTTTAACAGTTTTTGTACGTCTTTTGTTAAATAAAAGATGGAAGTTTTAGGATGTTAAATAAAAGACCTTTCGTTTTTTAAAAACGTTTTGTTCTTGGTTTTGTCTATTGTATGCAGACGTGGTGCCAATCTTGATTATTAGAGCAATAGAATTCTCAATTAGAGCGTAAGAATTCTCAATTAGAGAATTGATTCTCAATTAGAGCGGTAGAATTCTTAATTTTTAAAATCACAATATTTTTTAAACTAACGAGTTTGCTGATATTTGAGCCAATATACCCAGTTAATTTATTAATATTTTAGAATAAATTAGAAATTCATAGAACAGTTTGGAGCCTTCTAATGTTCGGGACCCAGGACCAAGGTGGTCTGTAAGTTAGGCTATAGCTAATACAACAAATTTGTAGTCAAAAGAGAAATTTGATGAGAACATTCTTTTCTGTCTGCAGAACAAATTTAATAAAATGAATCATATATAAATAGCATTTAAAAGAAACATTTTAAATCTCTCCTGTATATATATTAAACAAGTAAAACACCAAAAAGATAAATACAGAGTATTACCTCTCGATAATAATTTGACACATAAGTTTCATTCCTATAAATTTGCAGCGTTGTCTTGAAACCTATATCGAGTTTTTCCAGCTGAAAAAAATCCATTCAAATGCATTAATTGTTTAACATGTCAGCTATCATACACATTATATCTAAGTGCTAAAGCATTGAGTGTTAATAATTATGACTGTGTTAAGTTTTATGTGAAGTTTTATGACTATGTTAAATTTTATTATTATTATTATGTTCATAAGTGTAATAATACTATCTTACAAAAATAGTATTACCAGCTGTTAGGAATATACTATTAAACGGTTGAAGTTACTGTGGTTTTACATTATGATTTACTTTCTGGTTTATGCCATTACTCGCGAAGTTACTATAACCATTTTATAAATTTATTAATTAACTAGCAGTATATCGGTTTTTTGTACGAAATATGTGTATAATATGAAGAAGTTTAAAATTCACAATTATGTGTGAATTCCTGTAATATTCTGAATGACATCGTTATTCAAAACATTCTATTAAAATATTTAATTTAATTCTCCAAAAGAGAAGCATAAATCTTGTCCTGAAGTACAAGTCCTGTTCTTACTATACAAAATTATCTTTACGGGTAGATCTGAGGAATAAAACGTCCTGGTTCCTTTTGTAAACAAATTTACAAGAAATATGAAATTGGATTAATATATTCCAAAATAGAGCTAATTTGCCGACTGTCTTGAATTTGTCAAAAGACCCCGACCATTGAATTATAACAATGGTTTCTTGTTAAGCATTCGTAACAACACGATGTCACTATCGTTACATTTCTGTCACATTTCTTTCCTGATTTAATCTGTATCCCGTGCTTTAAAATGTTTTGCATAAACATGAGTATAACAATGTGGAATGATTGCAGCAATTTAACATTAATATCAAAATGTGTACTTAACGTGTTACCTGCTGTTTGAGAAAACTCTTTACTCTATCGTTGATCCAATTTTGTTCTTGAATGTGAACCTGTAAATCTTCTAAATATTCCTCTATTAAATTCAGTATCTAAGTATGAAAGTAAAATACATAAATCATAAAGACTTATAGTGGTTATTAATTACAAAACTGTAGGTTAAAAAAATAATGCCCCAAAGTGAAAACA
This sequence comes from Amaurobius ferox, assembly GCA_951213105.1. Classification (NCBI taxonomy): domain Eukaryota; kingdom Metazoa; phylum Arthropoda; class Arachnida; order Araneae; family Amaurobiidae; genus Amaurobius; species Amaurobius ferox. The sequence goes on from OX578135.1 coordinate 106,680,883, forward strand.
ATTCCATAAATGTGCACTTCTGTGGGCAAAATTACACATTTCTGGACACTGGAGGCTCCACTCGAATTTCTCATACTTTATTATTCTAATATGCCCAAATTTACTTAATAGCACAATGCGTGTTTTTCTACAATTTAAAGAATCATCCACACTTTTAAAATGTATATGAAATTCTATTGTCATGATTTTAAGTTACTTATAATCCATTTTACTCTGTTTCAAAATCCATTAGTTCTGTGCTATTGACTGCCATTCCCATTGACATAACCAGTGTTAAGCGTGGTTAAGAGACGTTAAAGAGCTCAAGACGCACAGGAGTTCAGAGCCAGCAGGGATCTTTGCAACGTTAAGAGCACAATAATATTTTCCCCTTAAAAATGCATTGAAAAATAAAACTATTTTCTTGTTATTGTAACAGTTATAGGTATTAAGTTATTTATGAATAATTAAACTGATTTTTATGATAAATTCGAAAATAATTTTACATAAATTTTCCATTACATGATATAAGTAAAATTTCATAGATATAAATTCCATATAAATATAAATTCCATAGATATAAATAAAAATGTTTCTCAAAGCTTGATTACAAGCAGGGCCTTATCAAGTGCAAGGCTGAAAACCTGTGCTTTTAACGATGACTTACTTCACTTCACCATATCATATATTAATTAATCAACAAATTTTTTTCCGTAAAAAGAATTAATTATATATATATATATATATATATATATATATACACAAAAGTTATAAAATTTAAAAACCCTATACCATACCAAATGTTAACGAATCATAAGGCGCGTTGCTGCCATTACCCTTCGTAAACGACAGAGAAATTTCCAAAAAGATCAAAGAGAAATGAACAAATCGAGTACCACAAAGTGGCCGTAGGGGGGGGGGTTGTGACCCCCACTCCCCGGTTAAAGCATGCTTAGAGCCGCGGCAAACACTCCCGGAGGCCGTAGGATACCAATGTAAGCGGAGGATACCCCTGTAAGACGCAATAGAACAGGGGTATCCACAGAAGTTCTTAACCGATGTTATTACTGGTTTTTTCAAAGTAACTGTAACCGAGTGTTGCATGCGTTTTGGATACAAATCATAGTAGAGGATATAAAGTGAGTGGCGGAAGCAAGGTTGAGAGCTAAATGCAGACTATTTGTGGAGTGCTATGGCGATACATATGAGGTCAAGGAATTTGTGTTTTTAGGGTAGGTATCCTTATGGATATCATCGAAGAGAGTAAGTAATACGTGGGAATGAAGGTTTTTGTGGTAATGGAGTTGGTATTGGTATTTGTGTCTGATTGTTTGAATCGAGGTTTAAGCCTTTTTCCCCCTTTCGTATTGTTTTGTATTGTACTGTTTTTTAGTGTATATCTTCAGGTATATATCCTTCTCAAATTGATACCGGCCTCCGGGAGTGTTTGCCGCGGCTCTAAGCATGCTTTAACCGGGGAGTGGGGGTCACAACCCCCCCACGGCCACTTTGTGGTACTCGATTTGTTCATTTCTCTTTGATCTTTTTGGAAATTTCTATATATATATATATACACATATTTTCTTAACTTATATAGAACAGGGAAAAAGGGATATTTTATTCCAATTTAGTATCTGTTTTGTTTATAATATTTTATTTATAATGGTCTCTTTAACATCTTCACAAGCTTGTCGTATAGTCATTATTGATATCAAATATTCACTTCAGATCAGGAAATTTAATCATATCTGTCAATTTTTATATATATATATATATATATATATATATATATATATATATATATATATATATATATATATATATATATATAAAATATATGTACATATATATATATATACAAGTTTTTAAGCATCACTTATCCAGATCGTCCAGATATCATCTTTCATAATTTAAAAACTTCTTTCTAGCGAACCTGGAAAATATGATTGAATATGTTTCTTCGATTCGCAAATAAAAATTAACAGGAGTGCGGCTCAACTCGACTTTCTCATACCAGAATCCATTTTTAGTAGCTTTTTGTTTCAAATTTTATAAAAGAATTTTTGAGAAATCGGTATCAGGGGTGCATATGATTGCAATTATATCGCGTTACCTTTCACTTTTAAGGGCTTGAAAAAAATCTTTAGATTGATACCATACTTGGCACCCGGGGGGCGAGGACGTGCCCCTCGAGGGGGCTAATGACGCCACGAATAAAACATTTCATACAAATTTTTCACAAAAATAATTAAAACTATTAAGTCTCGTGATCATTGAGGCATAAATAAATAATCCTTCTCTGCACGATTATGTCAAATTTTGTCCAATGCTGCCATGTTAAAAAAGTAAAAAAATTAAAGTAAATTTCGCAGTTTGTACTCGAATGCTGCAAAAATATTCCATCTTGTTCTAGATATTTTGGTAACAAAACCGGATATAAAAGTTTCAAGAAGATCGATTAATATGTGTGGCCGCTATGGTGTACACAAAAAATCTACCACAGACATATATACAAAAGACAGACGAGTATCAGTTCAAAAATAGATAAAATATATTCAGGAAATCTTAAATCATACATTGGCATTAAAATCTCGCATTCGAAAATTTTTGTGAAAACAATACTTTCTCTATCCTATAGTAAAAATGTTTTTCTAATAATCATTATACATCACCAGTAACATATACTTACGTCGTTTTGCATTGCTTCAGTTAAGACTTTTTGAGTGAACTCGTAACCTAAAGCATAATTCATTGACTTGATGGTCCAGCCAATACAGTATTCCCATCTACTCATGGATTCAGTTGCACGTTGCTTCGAACCTTTAACTCCCGAATTGGCTTTCTTAACAAGTTGAAAGTACAAATTCAGGTCATCGAGATGTGCAACGAAGAACCTCAATGCCAAATAATGAGCTACGGACCTAAACATCGATTAGAAATTAAATACATTAAATTTCATATTTTTATCTGCACTGAGAAGACCATTTTTATATTTTATTGGTCCAAATTTTCCTTAAGAAGCAGTAACATATTCTGCTGTAAGGGAAAAGTTGATCCAGATCAAAAGTGTACAATTTGTTTCAATTTGATCAAAAGTGTACAATCTCCGGGCATTTGTTTACCCCCAGCACGCAGCGTCTTCAAAACGGAAGGGAGACAACGCTCGTGTGTTGTAATCCAAAGGCGACAGCGGATGCTCAAATGAGCAAAATAAGACAAAAATTAAAAATTTTGTTATTGCCACAATATAATTACTCACTTTACATCGATTGCATAAAAATGATATGACGATAAGAGAATGCAAAAATGATGCTAGGATAAGAGAATGCAAAAATGATGCTGGGATAAGAGAATGCAAAAATGATGCTGGGGATAAGAGTATGCAAAAATGATGCCGGGGATAAAAGATTGCAAAAATGATGCTGGGATAAGCGAATGCAAAAATGATGCGGAGGATAAGAGAATGCAAAAATGATGCTGGGGATAAGAGAATGCAAAAATGATGCTGGGGATAAGAGAATGCAAAAATGATGCTGGGGATAAGAGAATGCAAAAATTATGCTGGAGATCAGTAACGCAGCGTGAGATTTTTAACTGGGGAGGCTGAAAATTTGGTATTACAAGTGAAATTTATATTGGAATTCGCATTTTCATAAGTTTCATTTCAAGAAGTTTTATTTATTGGTAAATAAAATAAAATAAATTTAAATAAAAATGCAAAGAGCGGATGAAACGCACGAGAGTTTAAGATGTTACCTATGTAAGATAAATACAAGACATAACATTTTAAATGTTTTCTTATTTCTAAATTAGATGAACTTTTGCAATCATTTTATTAAATATGAAGTCATGGTCGCCCATAGGGGATGTAAAGGGGGGAGTCACATTTCCCTTGGACATTAATATAACAAAGGCGAGCATTAGGCCTGTCAATATTGTACATCATGGGCTTGCCCCCCCCCCTCTCCCCTCACCCCTGGAAAAAGTTTTACAGGCGCCTATGTGTGAAATAGAAATATATTAGAATATTATTAGCAATTGATAGAAAAAATATCTATCAGTTTTGTAAATATAAACAGCTAGAACTAACGAAATAAATCAATTCAAAGGAGTGCACCGAAAATGGGTGAGAACACTGTAGTCAATATTGCACTTAAACAATTTTGTATATTAATTATTTACAAGTACTATACTTTAAAAATACAAACTTAAAAATATCTTAATATCTTAATATGCTAAAAATCAGCTAGGAAATTATCAATGGCTTTTGTTTAATTGAGATTCTCCTGTAACGTGATTTTTAAAGGGAGATCAGATTTATTCTTTCTAAAACTCACAAATACGCAAACGGATACTTCGCCATATTGTTGTTGTGACTAAGTCTACTTCACAAACTACATAAGTTTAAAGGTAGTCATTATTAGTGTGTTTTCTTGTCTTGATACTGTTTAAATTTGGGCGAATGTCATGTTATTTGTGGAAAATGATTAATATTTTTTAGTATTATATATGACTTTTTTCTGTAAAGATTAATTAATATAGCCATGTTTGACCCAAAATAGAGGATCCATTCGCCTAGCCCAAGAAATTATCATTCATGAAAAGGCACGTCCCATATCCAATCATTGTCTGTCATTACATTGTTTATAAAGAGTTGATAATAGGGGAAGAATAAGTCAACCCTTCCTGTAAGCTAGCTTATAGTTTTAGCTTATCAGCCAGGGAGAAGTTTAACAGGTGGGCGGGGATAATACCATACTTCTTTCAATGAACCGTAAAAGCTAGACGATTTCAGCTTCTAAATAGATATGCGTTTTAATGGGAAAATACTTACTTAAAGAGACGTTTCAAAGTAAAGTGTAATAGTTTTCTTAAAAAAAAAACATATATATTCACAAAGTTATATTAAAGAATATAATAAATAAAAGTATCTTTAAATTAGATTAGAAACAGGGGAGGCTCAGCTTCTGAGTCTTAATGGACGCTACACCACTGCTGGGGATAAGAGAATGCATAGAGCTTGTCACACGAGAACGTCAGCGTTCACGTCTGACAACATCCGGGCATTCACTTTTACCTAGTACGCAGCGTCCCCAAAACGGACGGGAGACAACGCTCGTGTGTCATAATCCAAAGGGGATAAAGGATGCTCAAATGAGCAAAACAAGACAAAAATTAGAAAAAAATTGTTATTGCCACAATATTATAACTCATATATATATATATACACACACACACACACATATATATATATATAAAAGTATTCAAATCCAATGTTTACCTCCAAAATTATAAACAGAAGAAAATTGTAACCCACCAAAAATTGTGTTGAAAAGTGCACTTAACACGTGTTTTCCTCAGAATGAGATTTTCAAGATTTTTATAGCTTTAAAATGTTCCATGCGTTCTAATTTTGACCTAATTATATGAAATTTGTGGGACATAATCTACATATATATTTTAATAAAATTGTGCATGTATTTTGAATTCGAATACTTTAAGTGATAAAAATGTGCAGTAAAGTAGTAAAACTTAACCATACGTAAACTTTTGATGAAAAACTACTTTTCCAATTCGAGAATATATATACTTTTAAATAATCTGAAGATGGATTCAGAAATAAATGCACAAATTTGTTCTATTAATCTGGTAAATAAATCTATTGTGAAATTAGGAGAAAACATTTAAAATTGGTGCTCAAGCTGCATTTTAAAATTTTATTAAAAATTATTTTATTTTTTTATTTTATTTCTTAAAATAAAAAACTAAACTACATCGACATTTTTTATTATATTTCGTAAATTTATGAAAAGTTTGGCATATATAAAAAAAGAAATTATGTCGATTTGATCAAAAATTAAAAAGTTGGATTTCAACAGGACACTATGTTCATGTTTTACTAACTGAACAAGTGCTTTGAATTCTTTGTTGTATGTTCAGAATTCGTTTTGGTATTTTACCTTCCATTTATAGTGTCTTACCTCTTGTTCCTTCCTTCTAATTTTTTTACCAGTTTTTATCCCCTCTTGCGATTGGCAACCCTCTTTCCCTGCTTAAGTTACGTTTGTTGGTTTAACATAAAACATCGATCTAGCTTTCACGAGTGAAGATGTCTCTCGCTTTTGAAACCGATCGACACAATTAACTTTAAAAATTGCTCTTAGTCAAATTATTTTAGTTTTACTAAATTATGGAAGAATGTCATTTCTTTATGAATAATGTGTAATAAAATTAAAAATATTTAAGCACATACCTTTGCGTGAAGTTTGCAAGGCTAGAATAGATGTTTTCTATGTAATGATATTGATTCCATCTGCATGAGATGTGTATTGTCTCTTCCGAGTAATGCTTTTTGAGATCTTCATTTTCAACAACTGACTTCCAGAGTTCACACACAAATTTCTGCAGTATAACAAATTACAGGTGGAATTCACTGTGTTTTACTAATCTAAAATATATACATTTTCTTCCAATAGGTCAATATAAAATAGAATGAATTGGAAATTATTTTCTACATTAAGTAGGTATTAACGTTCTACTTGGATCACAGTCCAAAATTGGATTTATTTCTATCTATTGCTTGAGATCTTCCTTTTCAATCTATGAGTATCACTTCATGAGTATCAATTCAATCTATGAGTATCAATATCATGATACATGATGATTTCATGATACATGATAATACATTCAATTGTAAAAATTGTATATGATGATACAACTGTACATGATGATACACTCAATTGTGCACCTAATTTATAATTGCATACGCAATTTACAATTGTATAATCAATTGTACACTCAATTATAATTTACAATTTTATTACAATTGTATTATAATTGATACATTGCATACAATTGTATTACAATTGATACATTGAACTTAATTATGTTAAAATTGTACAATCAATTGTACACTCAACTGATACAACCAATTGTACATGATGATACAATTGTACACGATGATGCATTCAATTGAACATCATGATACAATCAATTGTGCATGATGATACATTCAACTGTAAAAAAAAAAAGTAAAATCATCATGTATCGTGAAATTGAATTGATACATTCAATTCAATTTCGTGATATATGATGATTATTATTTTATGAGCATCAAATCGATCTATGAGTATCAACTTCATGAGTATCTATTGCTTTTTGAGAACTACATTTTCAATAGCGGACTTCCAGAGTTCACACGCAAATTTCTAAGTATAACAAATTACATGTAAAATTAGCTTGCCTTTTTACTAATTTAAATATACATATTTTCTTCAAACAGGTCAATATAAAATATAAAGAATTGGCAATCATTTTCTGCTTTAAGAAAGTATTAATGTTCTACTTGCATCACCGTCCAAAATTGGAGGAAATGTGCTTTGTCTGTTAAAAATACCAAGGCACGAAAGAAAATAAAAGCACAGTCAGAAAATGTATAAAAAGTATGTTAAAAAAACTATACTCTTTCTTATTATTTAACAGATTCTTTTGGAATTCGGTAGAAAGGCTTACTTTTCAGGAATAATAAAATCAATCGGGCAACACCTTAAGTTCCACAGTAACTTTACATTATCGTTTGGTGATTTGAAAATCGTACTTTCGGTATGACTATAAAATCGCTTGCAGCAATAACGCTAAAATCGATGTTTATTTTTAAGTTCAAATAGTTTTATGCTCTTTCTTTCAGCGCGGGAGTGAATAATATCTTTCAGAACAGTGTTTTTCAAAATTTTAGGGTTGAGCCACCCTTTTGAAATTCAAGTTGATGGCGGAAATATAAAATGAGAAAAAGTCAATTGTGGTCCAAATTATACATTCAAATTTTACGATTTTATTTATTAAGAAAATATACACGAAACACATTTTATAAAAAGCTGCTTTAGATTGCCCCGAAAGTTCCAGAACAACAAAATAACTGTAAATAGCGGCGCTAGAGTTTTAAATGCTACAGGTGCACTAAAAAGCGTATGCACTAATTAATGAAAGGGATTGCAGAGCTTCATGTGTTATATTTCGAAACTTTGCAATTTTTTTTTCTTTTTAAATTTTCATTATAGTCAAATACAAAGTTTCCAACCTAAAAACATCACTTTCAAAAACGCTACTTGCGTTACTGTATCTCTAAAATTCATTGAAATATGCTATATTAAAAATAAAATAAAAATTTCCTATTATTATCCTTTTTTCTCTATTTTTCTCCACACTGCAGAAAGAAATTCCTGCGTTCGTTTAAGGCATCAGCTTTGACGCAGAAATTATCAGAACTTTCAGAATTCCTAAAATGTGAATACTTCTTAAAACATGGAAAAAATACCGAATCGAAGAATAACAGTATAAGTCGAATACCTTTCGTATAGGAGAATTCCTTCCTGTAGTATAGGGAAAAATAGGGAGATTTTGATTTTGTAAAATATAGTGGCATGTTTGAATCATTTTTAAAGATACAATAACGCAGTTGATGTTTTTGAGCGTAATTTTTACAATACAACAACTTTGTCATTAACTATAATGAAAGAACACGACAGCTAAAGAAAGTATTTTTTCAAAATTCCAAAATATACCATGTGTTGATTTGCAATAACATTCATTGATTAGAGTTTAAGGCTTTTAGTATACCTTCGTATAACATATATAATTCTAATATCACTATTTACAGAGTTATTTTGCCGGAATATATATATATATATATATATATATAAATATAAATTAGTAAATCCAATGTTAGAATGTAAGTAGTAACTCATAATACACTATTCCAAAATTTTCTACAAAATACAAATAAATAAAAGAAATTAAAACATAAAGAGGAAATTTATAAAGTGTAATGCAGGTCATAAAGACAATATATATATATATATATATATATATATATATATATATATATATATATATATATATATATATATATATATATATATATATATATATATATATTCATATATATATATAACCCTTCCTCGTTACTTTTTACTTTCTGCTATTAAATACACGTTATTATATTGCCCGCGGATATATATATATATATATATATATATATATATATATATATAGGACTCAGAAACCTTGCTTCTTTTTTCTTTAAGTTTTAATGTTATCGTGATGAATGGAATCTGATTAGTTAAGGATTCAAATATTTCAATCACACTAACAAACAAGCAAACACCACATCAAGTTAAATAAAAGGTTGTAAATAGGGATAAATCCAGGAATTGAGTGGTGAAAAATAATTACATTCATCTGATAGACATTTTATAAACGTGTTCAGTGACTCCACTTGCAATATAAAATAAGAAGCTGTAGAAACAAGATGGCTGAAGGATATCACCTTACTTTGTTTGACATTTTTGTTTGATATAAGCTCTCTTTACTTTCGTCATATTTTAAATTCACTACAACTAAAAATCAACTATTAATGATTTGCATTTCGGGGATTCGAAAATATCGATATAAGAATGAACGTTGAAGTCTAGAATACGGTGGTGAGCTTAAAGATAAAGAAAATGGAAGGACTCTATAAATCTAAAGATAAAAATTTTGGGAAATGTTTCTAGTGATAAATAAATAAGTTATGAAATCATTTTATGGTTATTAGAAGTTCAGAATATTTTAACTCACCAAATTTTCTTGCATTTCTTCCGTGCAATTTACTTCGGCGTACATAGCATTCGCTCCATCTCTGCAGTTTCTAGAATCTTCCTGCTGACAGAGAATTACATATAAATGCAACTTATTAACCAATGAAATATCTCAATTGTTAAAGTATCAGTTAAAGTTCGCAACTGTGTATGAGTTCTTCGATATGAGGTTTATTGATCATGGGCGTGAATTTTATTTAAACTTTTCAAGAATTTTTACATTTTAAGAAGAATATTGAACACAACAAAAATACACAATATATAATAATTATGAGTAGCGTGTGTTGTTGTAGAGACTCAGACCGTCCGACCTACCAGAAAGGTGTAAGGTAACTGCTTGGACGGTTGGGAAGGGCCACCCAATTTAGACCGGAACCCAGTGGGGGAGGCATCCACAGGGACCGTACCCTCCTTCCCCTACCACCAACTCCTCGGAAGGACTTACGGACCCACATATTTAACGTGATCGTACTCCGCATGAACACTGCAGCAGTTATGGCAGCAGAGGGAATCGAACCCGGGTCTACCGAGCGCAATTCCCTCGCGCTAATTACTGGACTACCGCATCCTTGAGTAACATGTGTTGAAGGCCCAGACCACTGGGCTGGCCCTAGGGCTTACAGCAGGAATTTGAGTGGCTGGAGTAACATGTGTGACTAAATTGTTCAAATGCTCTCGCGGATTACGGAAACGTTAAATATGTGGGTCTGTAAGTTCTTTCGAGAGATTGTTGGTAGGGAAATGAGGGTACGGACCCTGTGGATGCCGCTCCCACTGGGTTTCGGTTTAAATTGTGTGGCATTATCCTTGTCGTCCAAATAGATGCTTTGCACTTTCGGGAAGGTCGGACGGTCTGGGTCGAAGAAGGAGAAGAAGAATAACATTTTGACAGATATCTTACACTTTCGGGTAGGTCGATTGGCCTGGGTCGAAGAAGAATAATAATTAACATTTTGACAGATACCTTACACTTTCGGGTAGGTCGGACGGTCTGGGTTTAAGAAGAAAAATAACAATTTGATAGACACCTTACACTTTTGTGTAGACCAGACGGTCTGTTCCAAAGAGGGAGAATAACATTTTGACAGATATCTTACACTTTCAGGTAGGTCGGATGGTCTATGTCAAAGAAGGAAAATATTAACATTTTGACAGATATCTTACACTTTCAGGTAGGTCGGATGGTCTATGTCAAAGAAGGAAAATATTAACATTTTGACAGATATCTTACACTTTTAGGTAGGTTGGACGGACTGGGTCGGAGAAGAAGAAGAAGAAGAATTTGACAGATAACTTACACTTTCGGGTAGACCGGAAGGTCTGGTCAGAAGAAGAAGAAGAAGAAGAAGAAGAAGGATTTGACAGATACCTTACACTTTCGTGCAGGTCGGACGGTCTGGGTAAACAAAAAAAAAAGAGAAAGAAAGCATTTTGAAACTGCAAAAATATATAATATTTCGAACACCAAAAACATATAACATATATTATAATTATGAATAACATAATATGATTTATAGTTCTATATGATTAAAAATCCAGTTTCTAATGTTCTATACAATAATACTATAGAACATTTTTTTAATAATTTTACAATTATTTAAAAAAATCGACTTCCAGAACATTACTGTTTTTGAGTTTGGGATTGCTTTAATGCATTCTGTACCAGTTTAAAATTTTGAGGTCATTGGGTTTAGCACTAAAGACCATCTTGAAACTTATGACAAAACATTTGATTTCAATCGCATGTAATGGGCATTTATATTGCAGACAGATATTTCTTTGTAATTTTGTATTTATCTTTTGTTTCCCATTTTGACCACAAACATATATTTATAAAATGTCACCTACAGTTTGAAGTGCTATGAATATACTTTCAATCGCCTTGAAATCTTTCCATATGCTGCTCGCTACATCTTCCGTCACATTGAAGAATGCCAATACTCTCATTACTGTATTCTTTATTTCGCCAGGAATCAGCTTGCTGTTTAACAAAAAATTATCTGGCAGTATCTATAAAGAGAATGACAGATATGTCAAGAATTAAGTTCCAGAAAAATATTAACATCTTTATGGTACTTGGTATACTTGTTTGTTTCTTTAATGATTAAAACTTAATGTTATTATACACAATACTGTTTTAAATTTAAAAGCGATACAGTATTTTTAAAATAAAATTCGATATATCATAAAACATCCATAATAATTCACTTGAGGAGGATAGGTTGTTACATGTTTAAATCTAGGCTGCTTCTTGAATGATAAAAACACAGTTGCGATTAAAGTAATGTGTAACGTTATGCACAATAATGTATGTTGTATGTTTGCATTGTTAAAAATATAATTTTTATACTTTAACAATTAATTTCAGATGTCCATAGGAGGATGCGTTGTTGCACTTTCAAAGATAAATTGTTTTAAGAATTATAAAAAATACAGTTGCGATAAAAAAAAAATGTGTCATGTCGTGCATAATAATCTATGTTTGTATTGTTAAACCTTGATAATTTTATACGTTTAAAATAATTTTCTGTTTATAAAAACATAGATTGTTACATGTTCAAAGATAAGTTGTTTCAGGAATGATAAAAAGCGCAGTTGCGATTAAAAATGTGTGTAATATCATACGCAGTCAGGACATGCTCATTAGGATGATATAAAAATATTTGTCAAAATATGAAATCCTGACTATAATATTACAAACAATATTTTGTGTCCATATTCCTAAAATATTAAGGGATAAAAGCAATAAGTACTTTATTATTTATGTCTTATAACAATATATTCATAAAATTACAAAAGCTCTACCAAAGTTTGAGATCTGCTGGAACTTTACACAGATTAGCTTAGGAAAAAGTGTATTAAATTAGATAAATCAGTAAGGACGTTATTGATGTTTCTGCATACTTTTTAAAATGCACTACTTGTAGAAAAATAAACAAATTTTTATTGAATTAATCATTTTTATTTAAGATGTTTTGCATTTCACTAGCAGGATTAGAGGTATTCCATTGGACTTTTAAACACTCCCATAATGAATTCGATGAAGGTTTTAAATCCATGGCATCTTCTCAATTTGATGCCTTAAACATTTTTACAAGTTGTCAATCGAATCTGCAAATGTTTTGCTGTGTTTCAGATTGATTAGTCGCACTTTGTTGAAATTTCTTAAAATTTTCACATGGTGTACTTACTGTCTTAAACGACTTTTAAAATTTGAAATATTGAAATATCTAAAGAGCTTAAAGATAAAGAACATTTACGAAATGTCTTATAATATTTGCAAAAGATGGTAACATAATTGCATAATGGTGACAATACTGTATAAAAGATGTTTTACTATGCTATACACTTATATGTAAAATAAACTATGCGGAGACTGCCTTTGACTTGGAGCAGGAAGCTGAACATTTTATGCAATAATACCAGAGTTCACTGTAAATAAATCAAGAAGTGACTGGACCTATAATTAATATTTTTATTTCTGGAGCGCTCTGACTCTAATCATTCTGATTTTACAAAATATACAAAATTTCTCAGACTGAAACTAAACTATATATACAGAATATATTCATACAAATTCCTACATTTATAATATATACAGATAGATAATATATACAGAATATAAATATATTCTTATATGTACATGAAAATTACGTTGTAGATTTTTACACTTCTGAAATTGTGGGTCACTCGTTCTCCCAATATAATTTTCTGAACAATTGCTTATGTTTTATTGAAATATTCTAAAAAAAAATAACTTCAAGAGTAAATTTATTTTACTCATAATTTTATTAGTTACTCATAAGGTGTAATTTTATTTTCCTTGGCACAGTGACAGCTAAATAGTGACAGAGTGTAATGTTACCTTAACGATACTTAAAAAATACATATATATATTAGGATGTTTAAATATCCCCCTATTATGAGCTGTATACACGACCTAATATCAATTTCGAATATTTACATAATTTTTACAAAATTTACATATCAAATAACCTGATATGATAAACATGAAATGGAAGTCAGATTTACTGAAACGTGATTGTGTCATGTTCACATATCATATTGAGAAAGCAAGCATAATCCATGTAGACAAAAAGTGCTAGGGAAGTTATGAGACGGACAATAATCCGCCCATCCACCAGTAGCGATTCGAAGGATTTGAATTTAAAGCAAATCGTATGCCTATGATCAACAAAACCAAAATTTAATACTTATGTTCATCTTAAATATAGTTTCATTATAAATAAAGGACCATGTTACTAAAAGGTCTACTAAAAGAAGCTTTTTGTACTTATGCCTGCTAAAGGAAGCCTTCTGTACTTGTGTCTACTAAAGGAAGCCTTCTATACTTGTGTCTACTAAAGGAAGTCTTCTATGCTTATGTCTACTAAAGGAAGCCTTCTGTACTTGTGTCTACTAAAAGAAACCTTCTATACTCATGTCTACTAAAGGAAGCCTTCTATGCTTATGTCTACTAAAGGGAGCCTTCTGTACTTGTGTCTACTAAAGGAAGCCGTCTGTACTTGTGTCTACCAAAGGAAGTCTTTTGTACTTAGTATGTCTACTAAGGAAAACCTTCTTTGCTTATGTCTACTAAAGGGAGTCATCTGTACTTATAGCTACTAAAGGAAGCCTTCTGCAGAATTATCTGTAGCTGAAACTCAATCTGTTTAATTAAGAGCATTCTTCAAAACATGCGGATTGCGGAAGCAACTTAGTGAAAAAAATATTATTTTCTAAAATTTACGCCAGTGATTAATTTAGCAATGCCAATAGTGAAAATTTCGTAAATATTGCAAACAACACAATTTCTAATGGGATTTTTTTAAATTTTTATATCCACTAGAGACGCTTAATATTATCTCGCTTATTGGAAAATCAAGATGGTCCTTACATTTCTGAAAGTTCTTTGACTAAGAAGCTATTAAATAATGACAGAATTGAGGTAAGATCCTATAGCAGATACCAGGATTCGTAGATCGGTTTCGCGTTTTTGAGCTTTAAAGCACGAAATAGCCAATTCTTTTAACGACAGTAAGAAACATTTTGATGAGTCACAATTTTGCAAACCGCTTGGAAACTGATAAAATTAGTCTGTCTACTCGGTATCACATTGAACAAAGATTGGACTTAGGCTGTACGAGGTTGAAGTTCTTGTTTCACAGCATCCACCAAAAGAAGGCCACTTTTTTGGCAGGTTCTGTGAATGTGAATGGCAACTATGCTGTTGTGTTTGGGAAATAGAATCAATAAAATAATAAAACTTATTGCTTTAATATCAGGTTTAAGGTTTCATTTAACTTACTTTGAAATTAAGCATTTCAAAATCATGTACTTTTGACGCATTTTAATGCTTTCATCTTCAAAGTTGCTTTGCTGATGAATTTTTAAACAATGGCTTTTCTTAAAATTTCTCTCACTAGTTTTGATGGATATTCTAATTGAATTTGCAGAAATTTTGGTCAATGGATACTTGTGCATAACTATTTGAGTAGGGATATTTATATAGAGGTTTCATATATAGGGTTATAATATTTTTTTTAATTACGATAAACTTGTATATCAGGACACATAAATGCCTTACCAAAGCTGATTGTAGACTGAGGCCGTTAGAATTTTTTTCTCCATAGGGTGATGGTTTAAAACTTATGAAAGCAAATTCTCCATACACAGACAACTTTCCTAATACTTCACTTAAACTGTGTTTCGGAAATACAAAGTTCGAATCCAAATGTGGCCAACCGGAAATTCCAAGAACATTTAAAAATTCAAAGGCACTAGATATTGCTTTCAATTCTGAAGATTCTGCAATATAAAATAAGTTTCATGAGAAGAAAATTGTATAAAGTACTTGAATATTTCGTATGAAATAACATAATTGAAAAAATATTGGCTGACAATAATATTTTTTCAATACGAAAATATTTGTATTCAGTGAAAATGTAACATCTTACAGAGAGAACACCATTTAAATCAGGGAGATCAGCATTTTATTGATTAAATTGTTGGGAAGAGAACCGCAAAAATGATTGTTCATGAAACTGTATTTCGTAAAATAAATATTTGTGAAACAAATGCAATTGTTTATTCATTTCTAATCTTTATAAAATTGCAATAGGCCTTGTTGTACTTAATGTACTGCTCTATGTTTCAAACGGATTTTGCAAATGTGGTATTACGACATCTAAACTCTTTTTAACTTCCCGAAATATTTATTTTCCGTGCTTGTTTCTAATATTTCTATTTTAATTATCATTTATTCTTAAATTTTAATATACAAACTATTTAGAATTCTAGAGCACTTTATAAGACAAATTTACGTTATAAAGTATCGAATCGGATAAAATTCATATATTTAAATATTTTTGATTTATTAAACTGATTTTTTTTACTTAAATTATCATTAATGAGTACATTTCGCTGTCAAAAATTTTAAAATATTTGAGCATTATGTAATCTCAATAGCGAACATGTGTATTATAAGAATAGAATTCAGTAGAACATTTTAACAGTGGCTGCTAATATTACGTTCACTGGTTAATTACCTTAAGCTACTTTATTGCAACAAAAATGTAAAACTACGTACACGTAGCTTAACTTTATAACAGTGTTTTCCCTTATTTAAATAAGCCCGCGGTCAGTTTCTTCACCAATAACTCAGTTATCTCTTTTGGTTGATGGGGAATTTGAAAGAGTCATTGCGTAAATATTACCAGTATCATTTCTAACGAATATAAGAACAGTTTTTCTTACTTATATAATGAGATACACAGATGAAGTCTATTGCTATACCTATCTTAAAGTCTATTGGTGTTAATGTATGTTCACGGTAGGGATGTGGCCAAAATTAACCATCCATGCCCTTTCGCGACAAGCAGTTGTAAATAAACTTTCATTTTTCGAAACTTCCAATTATCTTGAAATTGCAATGTTAAAATGTTATGTCAAAGTTAATAAAATGATGGAAAACTAGAAATTTTGATACCGACTTTAATGTAATCAATGTGAAGAAAACAAAAAGTAACATTGTTATAAAAATTGTATATAATTGTAAAGCTAAAAGTTTTTTTCGTTTCGTAAAACATATTTTCTCTTAAGCACATCATGCATGTAATTATGAACGTTATATAAAGGAATTACGTTAGAAAAATCATTCGGATTACCGAATCAAATATCTTTGAAATAACTTGATAAAGCGGCGTCTGTACGTTGCTTAATCGCACTAAACAACGTGTAGATGCAGTTTAACACATTTCTATTCAATTAAATACTAACTTACCGCTTTCCATGCAAGTGTCGTACATAGTCTTCAGCTTTGCAGAAGCACTTCCTGTATGTTGTTGTAAACTGTTCAGCAAATCTAAAATATTTTTAAAGTATATGTGAAACACCCGTTGCCAAAATATTTTCAATACTTTTCGTTCTGTAATTATTTTCAAGAATTTTATTCGATTAAAAAACATATTTAAAAACTATTTGCTAAATTTTTCAGATAATATAATACTGAATTATAAATAAATTTTCCATTAATATTATCTCTAGCTATCCAGACGATGATCTATCGATTGAGCTACTGAGATATTTTCCATTCATTCCAAAGTTGAAATGGACCTTGCGTTCCAGTTTTAGGATTTTAGATTGATGTGAAACTTCCAATTTGTACGTTCTTCTCATATATCTGCATTTTTTGTACATGGTAGCAGTTTGTTCTACGTAACTCTTGTTAAATCACAATCCTCTCTTTGCTATCATAAATCGCAAGGTTGTGAAAATTTTAAGTATGGTTTTGTCCTGCTCTGCAGTATCTGCTAGCATCCCTGAAATCGATTTGAATGATTTGGATGTGATGTCTGTGAGTTGATGTGTCTGAGTCAGTGGACGATATCTCAAAACCTCATTGAACCTTTTGAATAGCATTTGGCTGGATTTTCACAGTCTGTGAATATTGGAACTCTGATAATTTAAAAAGCAACAGTTGAAAGACCCCCAAAATTTTTGAAAATGTTTTTAAAAATGTTGAGGATTTTTGAAATTATGCTCCGATTCATAGCACCCATTATCGAAGAATAGGAGGTTTGTCTCTTGTTAGAGCCATATGGACGAATGGCCTTTACTCAACTGACAGCATGAATATTTGTCATGTGAGAAGAATTTAAGGAGTGATTAATTGAAAATTAGTCATACCACATAGCTTGAATGAAATTCTGAGAATATTCAGTTTTACACATCAGAAAATCCATAGTAACAAAGCTTGTTGATAGTTGTTTCCAACAACTTGGAATCTGACTGAAACTACAATTTGTGACCGGCGGCTTTTGATTGGTTTAGGAATATATTACCAAATATGTAAATATATTTATTTGCGATTAATTTTCAGAAAAGAAATGCAATTAAAAGATATAAGATATATTTTTGACAATTAGTAAATGGACTTTGATATTTCAACAGCTGCAATATTTTGAACACATGACCATGCAATATATGGGGTCGTGATGCAATTGCAAGAGAAGATCTTTGCAATGAGGTAAGAACCTCAAAATTGGGCAAAGCTTTCGGAAATCTTTTCAAAATTTTTGTGGTGGTAAACAGTAAATCAGTGAAAAGTTATTATCTCTCTTTATCATGACTATCTCTCTGCTAATAATGTTGCACTTAATGCCAAAAACTTTCCTATGCTCTTGCACTTTGTGTTATACAACAATTATATTATCCAAGGTGATAACATTTATTTACAAACATCTGGTGTACCACAAGATGGCTGTAGTAGTAGTATTCTCGTTAACTTATATCTTTATTATTATGAATGTCATTTTAACTCTAATTCATATATTATATATATATATGTTGACGACTTAATTTGTATTATCATTGATGATTCCTATCCAATTTATATTGATTTTTACCCATCTAACCTAGAATTAATTCCTAATGAGCCTAGCATTAGTCAAACTGTAAATTTTTAGACCTAAATTCAGATACCCTCAATAATCATGTAATCACCAATCTATATGATAAAAAAGATTCTTACAACTTCATTATCATAAAGCTGCTATTATATCAATCTTGTAATTCTATTTAATTGTTTAGAAATATCATTTTAAACCAGCTATTTCGAATACATCGTCTTTCAGATCCTCAGTTTCACTTTCTCCACATCAATAATCTTAAACGCATTTGTCAAAATTACCAATATCCGCAAGTATTTGTAAATAATATTATTAATAATTTCAAATATACCACGGAATAATTTTACACATGCATTATTTATCTTTGATTGGATAACTCATTTTTGTGAATTTCACCCATTCTTATCACCTAACTTACCACTTGCCCTGAGTCTAATACTGTTTACTATTTTCGAAAGGCTAATTTCCACATGTCCTGAGTCCTATACTGATTACTATTTTTGAAAGTCTCCATATTATGTTTCGTTCAAATGTATTCATTCCGGTGCTCACTCGCTTTGACGAAGTGAGGTGAAATGCTCAGTCGCATGTTCAACCTACACGTGGTAGCAGTGCCTGTGAGTTAATATTTATGTTCGAGGAGGGTTTTTTATTTTTCTGATTTGTAATTCAATTATTTTTTATTTTTTATTTTTTCTCCTTCTACAGGCCAGTAGACAGTTCCAATGGTGTCTATGGTTAAATACTATCGCCATTGTCAGAAACTGGCTATTCTATCGGTTTTAATTCGAATTGTATGGCTGTCCTGATGAGAATGCAATTTCGAACTAACCGCCATTTTTTGTGTAGTTTTAATTGATTGTTCTCATTGTCTTAATCTTTTATTTTGAGCTAATTATTATTGCCTTTTCTCATTTTTGCCGTGTTTTCTTTTTCATTTTTATTTATGTTTATATATACTTTTCAATTGTGGTTTTTGTATCCTAATATTTTTCTCTTCCCCCTTTCCATTGTAGTGATGTTACCTTCTTTTTTTATCCTCAGTCTTGGTCTATATAGTTACTTATTTGTAACAGATATGCTAGAGATGGGTTTTTTTGTACATGCAGTAGTTTATGCATAGTTTTCGATTAAAATCTTTCAATTATATATATATATATATATATATATATATATAGTTGAGCAGTATAGAAAATACATTTTCAAGATACATTTGTATTTTGTATTTTGTATTTTAAACTGAAAAAACGAAAGTATTTTGGTAATGTATCGAAAATACATTTTCAGAGTATTTTGTATTTTCAAAATGCTCAAAATACATTTTTTCAGATTTAAACATATTGTGTTTAAACCGCAGATGAACGATTGCAAGAGAAAATGGCTAATCCATATTTTGTCTTTTAATTGATTCCATTACCTTTTATGAGTATCTACCTTTTATTACCTTTTTCTACCTTCTATTCTATTCTATTACCTTTTATGAGTATCTGAAGAGAATACCAAGTATCGTCATAAACAGATTTTGTGTCTTCTTTTCCCAACCTATCCATATATCCTCCACAAGCAAAGGAGTAAAAGTCTTGACAAGGGTCCACACCCAGCTTCAAGCTGTTTGTCAACATATTTGCTGTCAACACAAAGTTATGCTTAAAATTACTCATTATAGTATTATTTCTTATACTAAACAATGATAATTACTAGAACAGGATAGATATATTACAAGAAACACTATTTTAAATTCATTACCCATATTAAAAGTATTAATATATATGTGCTGTCAATGTATATAGTATCTCTATATTAAAAAAATTCTGTGATTTATTGACACTGCATTACGAACATACGGTAAAACGTACAGTTTTGAAATTTCACATATTGACTAATATGAACCTGTAGATGTGCAAGACGGTTTAGAAATTTGGGCTTAAATTAAATGTTAACAAAAACAACTTTTGCATTGCTTGGATAGGCAAAGCTTTAATAGGGCAAGCTGAATTCAAACTTCTGCGATTGCTGGTAGAAACGTCACAGGAATGGACGGGGACAATGATATGCCTTATTGCTGATTTTTTATAAACAGAACGTTTTGAAATTATTATTGTCACGAACAATTATGATTAAAATATAATTATTATTGCAGTTAATAATTTTATATCTTATTGTTGAATTTTATAAACAAACCATTAAACAATGTAATTACGAAAACAAGTTTTTCATGATCACGATTATTAGAATTTTCAACATACTAAATGTTTGTTTAAATGAAATCATTATATCTGTTTACACTTGAAACAGCGTGCGTTTGTGCAATCAGTTGAATCTCAAAATGAATTTTTTCCTTGTTATTAATACAGCTCAGATTCGGTTTTTTGCATTATTATAAAATGCCACCAAATCAAACACAATGTTATCGTACTAGGAATGAAAATTGAAAATGCTCTAGAACTGCTGGCAGGTCGCCAGGATTAGAAACGGGGGGCGGTCGTTTGTCTCCACAAAGTGGTCAACCGGGGGTGACTTTTTGAATTATAGTTTAACCTTTACGTTACGGCTCCAAGAGTCCACTTTTTCAACTCCAGAATGGCAAAATAACTGAAAATTCCACCCCTCTAAATAAATATCTTCAAGGACCTTGTCTTTTGTTCATAACTCGTTTCCCCTTCTATCAGGAGCAAAGCGCTAGAATCCAAAGAGCTAGAATCAGAGCTAGAATCTTGATTGCTTCTCGAAGGCTAGAATCATTCTTATTACTCCTCGAAGGTCAGGAGAGAATTAGAGGAAGGTTTGCTGGGCAAGGTGCAATAGGCGTTCTCCTCCTTTCCCAGAAAAATGGGGGTGAAAAAGACTGGTACAGCCAAAGAGCTAGACCAGGGCCGCTCTATGAGACGAGATTTTCAGTAGTACAACTGTTGTACCGTCCGTAGTAGTTAAAAGGTTAATGTGAAATTTCATATATTTTTTATGTGGCAATAAACACATTAACAGTGATGGGGTAACAATGACAAATTGATATGTAATAAAATAAAAGAAATAAAAATAAATTGGCATAAAGAGCATAGTGAAAATTGAAATCCCACTTTTCAATTTTTTATTAAATTGACATAATTCTTTTTACATATACTAATTGTATCATATATTTACTAAATGTAATAAAACAATGTTGATGTAGTTTAAATTTTTAACTTAAAAAATAGATAATATTTTTTAAAATACTTCTTGCCCACCAATTCGAAATTTTTCTACCGATTTCCCATTATGTTGATTTAATAGAGTATTATGAACAACTTTGAGCATCAATTTCCGAATCCATTTTCAGGTTATGTAAAAATATGTACATTGCTGGATTGAAATGGATTTTCATAAAAATTTTATTTCTAGCGAAGGTTTAATACCCATTTATGTCACTTAAAGTATTAGTATTAGGATTAAAAAATGCGTGCGCAATTTTATAACAGAACATGTCTTATGAATTTTATATAATTATGACAAAAATTAGACGCATGGAACATTTAAAAAGTAATATAACAATTTTGAAAATCTCGGTTTGAAAAAAATACTTTTAAAGTGTACATTTTACAATTTTTGGTAGACTACCGTATTTACCAGCTCATAATTTTGGAAGTAAACATCATATTTGCTTACGGATTTTTGTAACCGATGTAAGATAATGTGTATAATAATATTCTGGCGAAACTTCTTTTGCATAATTTTGTCAATTTTTGCTTATTTGAACGTCCACTGTACCCACGTCAATAGTCCAATACTAATTTTTAATATGAAGCGACATTTCTAGGGTTACTAATAATAATATTCTATATTTTTATATGGAAATAGTTTTGAATAACTTCATATTTTCATTTTACTTTCGAGCATTGTGACTTACCCCGATGTAGGCATTCCTTTGATATACACGAAAAACATTCTTCATCATTGTCATCATCAGCAGTTTCTGCGAAAATAAAAGGCAATTCGTTAGTACAGGTGTGTGGAAATGTTATCTACCACACACATGCACATTTACTAAAATATTTTTATTTACGGTACTGAATATAATTATAAAAATCAATTAAAATTATCTGAAATGCCAGTCTATACTCAACCTTTTGATACATTTTTATTCCATACATTTTTATTCCATACTTTTTATACCCATTTGTATGTAGTACCAGAATGAATTAGCTGTGTCTTTTAAGGAGATTTCAAGTTCTTTTGCAAATTTATTAATTATTTGCAAATTTATAACACAACCACTCAGACAAGTCTATGAATTAAATGCAGTCAGTTGATGTTTGTTCTTACGCACCATTTTATTTACATCCCAGCTCTGACAACCGGATGGAATGTATTTGTTCATGTGTGATAACTCGCTTTGGTTTGGTAATGAGTGATAACTCCTTGGTTTTCCCTTTAAAGTTTCATTTTTCTCGTTGGCAACTCCATGCTTCCTGGGTCACGTATGTAATCATAGCATATTAATTAGTGATAGTTTAAACTACACTATGGATGAAATTATACATATTAAAATAGAACATATTAACACAAATCAGTCTAGCGAATCCAATTCACAGGAGTGTCAAATCGGTTTCCAACTTAAGAATATTTTTTATGAATTTTTACGAGTAAAATATTTAAAACGATATAATAAAGACAACCATGTTGTTTGATAGAAAGAAAAGGGTTTTTAATATTAGCACCATCTGACGTACATAAAAGTACACATCCAGAGCGCTTTCGGATGTCACTACGTCCTTCATCAGTGGCAATGTAAATTGTTTAAAATGTGACGAACATGAGCACTTATGCACAGCCCGCAACCGTGAGATAGAATTTACATATTGGTCTGCGAAAAATAAGATACATTTAAAAACTATTAATTACAAAATACATAAACAACAGTTGATCACAAAAAACAGGGCAGCAAAAAAAAAATGTATCGGATTTTACGAAGATCAGTATGCAAATCTTTTCTCACAATAGCGTCCCGATGTTTTCTGAGGCCCCTAAACGAACTTTCATGAAAGGTTCCATATGAACAAAAAATGCAGTAAAACTTGACAAATCCGAAAATTGGTAATCCGAAAACTCGATTATTCGACAATTTCTAGGTTGGTATTTTTAAATTCAAAACTGAATATGATTTATTATTTCAGTCTTTTCACTTTAGGTTCTAGCATAGAATTTTTGGTTTTATAGGGTCAACAATATTTGGGACGGGGGGAGGGAGGGTCATTTAAGCTCTCCTGAAATCGCTATAAAATTCTACAGAACCTACATAACCACCAAATCTCATTGAGGGAGCACCGTGGAGATTATAGTGCGTATCATAGTCTCAATATTTTCAGCAATCCGATAAAAATGTCGTAACGACATTTGCAAACGGATTCACAAATAATTAATAATAAAATTTAGAAAATGAACTTATTAGTGTATTATAGTTAACGTAAAGTTCATTTTCTAATTTTTTTTAAAGTCTTTAAAAAATGCAAGAGAGATCCTCAAAAAATAAAGTAAAAAATTTTGAGGCCCTCTACAAACATGAGGCCCCGCAGTCGTTTGAGCTGCTTGAGCCTCGAGACGCCCCTGTTGTCTTACGGTTGAGGGCT
Source organism: Amaurobius ferox (assembly GCA_951213105.1). NCBI lineage: Eukaryota > Metazoa > Arthropoda > Arachnida > Araneae > Amaurobiidae > Amaurobius > Amaurobius ferox. The sequence continues at coordinate 106,705,009 of OX578135.1, forward strand.
ATGTAATACGAGCTCATTCATGTTCGTCGCTTCTTAAAGAATTTACGTTGTCACTGGTGAAGGACGTAGTGACGTCTGAAACCGTATCGTTTGTAATTTTACGTACGTCATAGATGTTCCTAATATTAAAGACCCTGTTTTACTAAACAACTTGGCTGTCTTTATTATATCGTTTTTGCAAAATTTGGGTGTTTCCATACAGCTGTATGGTTTTACGAGCAATTTTAAAGAAATAACTTTCGAACGAACTGTAATAATAAATTACATATTTTTATATTCGGATGCTGATTGTGCTACATGTGTACCTTACCAATGATACATGTGTACCTTACCAATATGGTATATGAATGCCTGTGGAAATCGAGACACTTTACATATTCTTCTAAAATAATCGCAATTACAACTTTCATCTAAAATGAACTAGAGTGTCGAAAACCCAGGCCGTCCGAGTCATCCGAAGATATAGAGCAGCAAAATTGGGTGAACTAGAGTGTTGTTGTTGTTACCCAGACCGTCCGACCTACCAGAAAGGTGTAAGGTAACTGTTTGGACGGCCGGGAAGTGCCACTCAATTTAGACCGGAACTGGGGGAGGCATCCACAGGGCCGTACCCACCTTCCCCTACCACTAACCTCTCGGAAGGACATACGGACCCACATGTTTCACGTGATCGTACTCCGCATGAACACGGCGGCAGTTTTGGCAGTGGGGAATCGAAGGGGTTGTTGTTGTTGAAACCCAGACCGTCCGACCTACCAGAAAGGTGTAAGGTAACTGTTTGGACGGTGGAAATCGAAGGGGTGGCTTAACTCAACCATTTCAGACCTGAACTCAATTTTTTTTCAAATTTTACAAGAAATTTTTTAAAAAATCGGTGTCGTGGGTCCAAATGATTACAACTATAGCGTGTTACCATTCACTTTAAAGGGCTTGAAAAAATCTTTTGATTGACACCATATTTGACAGTGTACCCCCCACCGGGGGAAAACTTATCCCCCCCCCCAAGGGGGTTAATGACGTCACGAAAAAAATAAATTTGTATCGTGGCTATTTTTCACAATAATGATTGAAACTATTAAGTTTCATGATCGTTGATCCATAAATAAACCCATTTAAACATGATGATCATGTTAAATATTATCTTATGCTGCCATGTTAGAAAATATAAAATTTTGAATAAATTTCGAAATTTTCACTCGAATTTAAAAAATAATTCTATCTAGTTCTGGTTTTTTGATAGAAAAGCCGGATATAAAGTTTCGTGAACATCCATTAATATCTGTGTCTGCTATTGTGTACACAAGAAATAGACCTCAGACATCAGAGAAACAGACAGACAGACGGCCATCACTCCAAAAATAGCCAAAGCGTGTTCAGAAGGTTTTAAAACATATTTTGGCATTAATATTTCGAAATCAAAAATTATCGTGAAAACATAACTTTCTTTGTACATAGTATTAGAAAGCAAAAATAACAGCATACCTTCTTGAAGACTAACATGAGTGACGAAATCAAAAATGAAGATACTGGAAACTAATAAGTGCAGCATCAGTCCTCTCATCTTGTTGAAGTTCATTATAGGGTATACTCGTTATGGAGAATCAAGGTGTAATACTGTATAAACTTTTTATGTTCCATTACGCCCCAGTATATTCTTGGTAAAATCTAGAATAGAACATCAGCGTAAAATTTTCACAACAATCATGGTTTTCATTTTAAATGCATCAATAGGAAAGACTTAGCATGTTGATATGATAGAAGTTATATAATAACGCACATGAGTAATTTTGTCTTCGTAGAGCACGTTCGTTAAGCACTTCGTTAAGCACATTTATACACTGTAAAACATTTATAAGCACGTTGCTGAAAGTTTCAGGAGAAACATCTGTCCGTTATGGGGAGTAAGGTTCCTGTGTATATATATATATATATATATATATATATATATATATATATATATATATATATATATCACTTCGGCCAGACGATAATTAGCTGATTATTTCAGAAATGGAGATGGAATCTTCATGAACGCCTGCAATTGTGGCTATTCTTATCAGTTTCCTGAATTTATCAACAAAGTAGCTGAATAAAATGCGCAAAGGTTGCAGAATGTTTTACAGTGTACCGTCGTGTGTATGCGTGTGCACAACGCATAAAACGTTAAGTAAGAAAAAGTTATCGAAAAAAAAAACTAATTTTGATAGTATTAATTAAATATTTTTGTGGTTCTTTAATGTCTTTTGATAAATTTCGATGAACTTTTGCATATTCTTCCGGATCCGGCCGTCAAAATGGTTGCTCAAGTCCTTAGGATGACTCGGACGGTCTGGGCCTTCAACATTCTTTCGGATGGCGGGTTTATTTGGGTATGGATTTTAAGATAGTGTTGTTGTTTATGTACTTTTCCTCTATATACACTCACGGACAATGGAAGTTGCGTACCAAGAAGAAAACATGGTACAACCGCGAAATGATCTAAATAGCTAGAGGGTGGGCTGGTATGCAAATGATCCCAGTCTGGTGTGAATGCACATGACCGTACACCCGTGAGTGGCGCTGCAAGCAGGAGCCAGCGGTCTTATAAACCGGCGTGCAGCTGACGCCCTATCAATACGAAAAGCTTCGGCCGACGCAAGCACGAGTAGGGAGTTGAAGGCCCAGACCACACGACCAACCCTAAGGCTTGTGGTAGCTTAATGTGTGGCCGGGCACGAGTAGGGAGTGAAAATAATGGTGTGTAGATGTCAGAAACGTCGATATACGCAACTGACGGATTTCGAGAGAGGCCTGATCATCGGGTTGAAAACCGCAGGGTGGTCAGAGCGCCGGATAGCCTGTCTTGTGGATCGTTCGGACTATACCGTCCGACTATACCGTTTTAAGCAATGGTCACGGGACGCCATTCAGACACGGAGGACGTACCAGGCATACCACGAGTAGAGATCGAATGATCGTGAGGCAGGCATGTATAGAGTCCACGGCTACCCGATCCGCGATACAGGCACACGTAGCGGCTCCTGTATGCCCACGAACCATATCTAGACGCCTGAAGGAAGGACATTTGCGATCCCAGCGTCCCTTACGTGTTCTGTAGTTAACACGGGAACATCGACGGCTCCGGTTGCAGTGGTGCCGGGCTAGAGCAACGTCTGGCTCCACAGAGAGGCGATGTGTGGTGTTTACCGATGAGTGACGCTTTGTTTTGGCGACCGATGATCAGCGTGTCCGGGTGTGGAGGTCTCCTGCACAACGCCATAATCCCAACCTCGTTATCGAGCGCCACACCAGCCCTACTGCAGGCATCATGGGCTGGGGATCCATACCCCACGACAGTCGATCCGCTGTAGTAGTGGTATCAGGGAACATTGACGAGCCACCTGTACGTGGATGAAATTTTACGGCCATATGTGCTCCCATTCTTTGCTGAGATTCCAAGTGCGCAATTCAAGCAGGATAATGCGCGGTTGCACACGGCTCGGGTAGCCCAGGCCTGTCTGAGTCATGTCCAGACACTTCCATGGCCTGTCCGCTCCCCAGACCAGTCTCTTATCGAGCATGTGTGGAACCAGTTGAAACGCCAGCTGCCTCGTTGCCGCAATCTTCGGGATTTGGAACGTAACGTCCAACAGGTGTGGACTTGTCTGCCGCAGGACAAGATCAGGCGACTGCTCGACACCATGCTGGACCGTATTGCTGCTTGTATCGCAGAACGAGGCGGTGCGACGCGCTAATGAGAATGACAGGACTGTATACCACAGTTCCCTCTGTACGTGTTCTGCTGCGCTATTTTTGTGATCATGTATGTCATTCATCTGTATCCTTCCATCAATAAAATTTCAGGTCCATCTTATGCTTCCTTTTTGGTGCGCAAATTTCATTGTCCGTGAGTGTATTAGAATTAAAATATAACACCGTTATTTTGGGCCTTTTCAGTCGTTTAAAATGAGATAAGTTAATATTATACATTACTTTAGCCTATTTATATATAATTAATGATTTTCTATTGTATTTTAGGACAATGGTTTGGAATTGATGTGTTATGGACAGTCTAAGGGGAGATATTAAAAATGAATTACAAAAAGGACGAAATATCAGTAACTGATACGTTTAAAATAAACTGATTAATTTAAAATGAGACAAGTTGATGTTATGCATTAAATTAGCCCATACATATAATTAATTATTTTAGTTTGTTCTTAGGTTAATGGATCGGATTCCCCCTAACAAAATCTTACGAACGATCCGGCAGAAAAATATTGAAAATGAAATATGGAAAAGATGAAATAGTCATAATTTCCAGTAATATTTTTATGATTTCTCTTTATTAAATTTATTCATTATACGAGGGTCACACTGAAATTTTTGAGATAGGGGCAGACGATATGCGCTAGAAAAAATTTATTGGTCGGATATTTAAATTTGAACTCTTTTATGTCCGCAGACGATAATTTGTGGCAACAATTACAATTAAGCTATCATAGAATAAATTTTGAAATAAACGAAAATGGAGTTGACGCGAGAGCATTATCGAGCTATGATTTTCTATGATTTGAAAGTAGGGCTAAATCAAAAATAATGTCTTCAACGTCTACAATGAGCATATAGAAATGATGGTTCATCTCGTACCACTGTATTCAGATGGTTTACAGAGTTTAGAAGAGGTCGAAATTCTCTCCTGGATGAAAAACACACAGGAAGACCTTTGTAGGCTGTAGTCTTAGAAAATGTTTCGGCCATTCAAAAAATTTTAATCGATGATAATCGTTATACCTACCAAATGATACAAAAGGATCTTAACATTGAATCCGCAGTTATACATAAAATTATTCAGGAAGAACTGCATAAGAAAAAATTAGTTTGTCGTTGGGTCCCCCATAATTTAACAAAACACCAAAAATCGGAGAGTGTTAGAATCAGTAAAGAAACCGTAAAATTACTTAATGATGGTGGACTCCGTATTATTTCTAAAATCATAACTGGTGATGAAACGTACATACCGTTTTTTGACGTTCCAACACTTTAATACAGTAAAGTATGGGTCTTTGGAGATGACCCCAAACTAACAATGGCAAAAAGACAACGAGCAATAAAAAAAGTAATGTATGTCGTGGTCTTCAGAAGTACAGGTTTGGTCAAAGCCATAAAGCTAGAGGGACAGAAGGCAGTTTCAGCGAACTGGTACACCACTAAGTGTCTTCCAGAAATTCTTCAGGAAGTGAATGTTAGGGGACTGATGTTTCACCATGACAATGCATCTTCCTATTCAGCAAGAATGACAGTCGAATTTCTTGAACAAAAATCATCAAAGTGATAGAACATCCATCCTATTCTCCTGATCTTGCTATGTGTGACTTTTGGCTATTTTTTAATTTAAAAAAAATTACGTGTTCGTCGTTTTCATTCCTAAGCTGAGATTGATGAGGCTATAAAAGCATATTTTTCATCGATTCCAAGAACTAGATAGCTTGAAACATTTAATCAATGGAAAATTCTCCTACAATGGTGCATTTATGTTGGAGGGGAGAACTTTGAACACTCCTAAGAGTTGGGAAGTTTAACTTATACCACTTAGCCGTATCTCCAAAATTTGAGTGTAGCCCTTGTATTGTTAACATGAAACTCTCTCTCTAATAATGTACACTCCATAAAACATGTTTTGAGTAATTTTTGTTGCTGTTACAATAACCCTTTCCTTATCAGTATCAACTTGACCTAGGGTGTGGCAAATTAATGCGATTCCAATTAGCTAACTGACCAGTCTTTCTTAGGTATCTGATTCTATTCTTAAATCTTGATTTGATTAATTAATAGAGGAAGAAACAAAAATATTATATACAAAAATAATATTAAACGTGTTTCACAATTAAATATTTAAAAAAATATTAAAGTCAATTTTAATATTTTTGAATTTTTTGAAATGTAAATGCAAAATATACGAAAATTTAAATTTAAAAAAAAAATGCACCAACTTGCCCCGGTATACCTTGCGACATGAATGTTTCACAAATATTTGTTCATGCTTAGTAACAATGAATTTTATTTTTGAATTTCTCATATTTATACTACTTTATCATATTATTACTACTTTATCATTTTACTTTATCATATTATTGTATTGGAGAAACCCCGTTTCTCCCAAAATTTATAAATTCGAGATTTAATTTGAAAAGGGCAATCATAGAAACATCTTGAGCATATTTTCGAAACCTTTGGGAGAAAAGTCCGTCTGTCTGTGAGTGTGTTTACAAATGTGTCTCTATGGAATTTTATGAGTAGATACTTTAACGAAATATAACTAGATAGAAATTTTGATGATAGTACTAATCATGGTAGTAAGACTTAACGGAGTGCTGATAGCAGTAAATATCTTAGCAATGACTCATGATAACTTGTCGTAAATGAAATTATTCGTTTATAAAAAATAAATTTCTTACAAAATAGTTATATTGGTAACTTTTTAACATGATTTTTTTTATAACGTTTATTTTTTTTTAAACATTTGATTGTGCACCCCGCAAATAAATGGGCCTCTGATGTTTAATAAAGAAATATAACTAGATAGAAATTTTGATGATAGTACTAATCATGGTAGTAAGACTTAACGGAGTGCTGATAGCAGTAAATATCTTAGCAATGACTCATGATAACTTGTCGTAAATGAAATTATTCGTTCATAAAAAATAAATCTCTTACAAAATAGTTATTTTGGTAATTTTTTAACATGATTTTTTTTATAACGTTTATTTTTTTTTTAAACATTTGATTGTGCACCCCGTAAATAAATGGGTCTCTGATGTTTAATAATTGAAATATTTTTACCAAATGTATTTGATTTGCTTAATTTGTTTGAGACATATCGTATTTCATACAGAGAAGAATTTTTAGCATATACGAGAACAACTTGACACAACTTCTAAAAATTGTGTCCATTCATTTCATTAAATTTATTTAGAAAGAATTATCCCACTTGATAACAGTGATTATATTTAAACATTATGATTTTTTTTCAGTTTAGAACGAAATTATATTATATTTTGAGAACGGCAAATTTTATAGTCATGTAAGCATAATTCGTTTTTAAAATAAAAATCAGGTTTAAAAACCACTTTTCCATGATTTGAAGAAGGGTTAGGATCTAACTGCACACCCTGGACACGAAAGTACAGCTTCTTTCCTGCGGTGATTGCTGTAAATAATTTTAAGATTTCACAACAGTTTTAAACAAATTTTTGTTTCTTCTACTTAATAGGGAGATTTTTTTCTTACCATGCAGTTGCGATATACTACACATTTTTTGCGATATACTACACATTGGGGGGAAAGTTAAAAGGTAGATTGCCAACGCTGGAAGTGAAAGTAGAATCATGAAATTAGAGAATTTCTTCTCTTTCGACTCAGCCCGTCCGACCTATCGAAAGTGTAAGGTATCTGTTTGGACGGCTGGGAAGTAACACCCAATTTAGACCGGAATCTAGTGGGGCGGCATGCACAGGGACCGTATTCTCCTTCCTCTACCACCAACCTCTCGGAAAAATTTACGGACCAACATATTTAACCTGCTCGTACTTCGCGTGAACACGAGGATAGTTTGTGTAGAACCAAATGCAATCTCTGGATTGTCCAAGTGCAATCTCAAATCGCCTACTACTGGGCTGTTCCACATAGAGAAGAAATTAGAGAGTTATTGCATTCACAACGCAGCTTAATGAGTTAGCACGTTGAATAAAATATTTTAAATATTACTGAAGTTTCTTTAAGGAACTGGCAAAATTGATAATTACCACCTGCGTTTTATTTTTTACCACCATTAAGATTTTAAGAAACACATATCCATCGTTAATTGAGTAATGATTTAATTTAATGAAGATAAGAAAAAGTAAATGTTAAAAATCTTACATACCACATATTGAAAGTCAGCTTAAAAATGTATTATTCTGTCCGAAAATTAAAAAAATATATATGAAAAGCAACTGCTAGTAGCGTTAGGCATTTCTCTCTGGATTGGAAATTTGAGAGCTTTAGTGAAAAGTAATCTTGCAGTGTTTTTGATGAATTACACCTGCATGACGCACGATAAATGCATATCCGGTATTTGTTTAATGGAACAAAATTACTGAATTCATTAAGCCATATAAATGTCAGAATTATATTTAACTCGATTTGTATTACAGTCGATAAATTGAAATCTACTCGTTATGAGAAATATATTGTCCATCTGCCTTAGTTGCGGCCACCGACGCAAATGCGCATGCGTTAACTGGACGAGTCCAGTGATAAAGCAAGGGTCATGGCTGTAATCGAAAGCATACAAACGAAATACTGAACTAAAACCCAAATCGTAGTTTCTTGCATTTTTTTACCTACTCCATAGAGATATTCACAAATCACTCCCCTTTTCGCGTTTGGATTCGCCCACTTCAGCTAGGCACGTATTTCGTGGACAAACAACAAATCTATCATTCATAAATAAGCATTCACTTAAAATTGAAAAGCTTGGGATTAGAAGGTAATAGAGCAGAAAATGAAAAAAAAAATCCAAAAATTGGGTGTATTTCTTATCCAATTCACATTGTCTGCAGAAATGAATTGTTTATACTATATATAATGGCTACATATCAAATTTGATGAAATATTCATAAAATTAAAATTCCGTATTTTTATCGAAGTCTATTTTTAAATTAAAATCCGTAATTAAGACTAGTAATTTTTTTGCTTCAGGTTACAGGAGGTCTTTAAATATAATTTATTATTTCAAACCAATCTATTTATTCTACTTTTTGTTCACCAATGATAATATTTTAGATTAAAGTTAGCAAATGTTCTTTTGTTTCACAAGGACTCTTTGCTTTGATTACACAATGTTTCCTTTAAGTCCTTGTGCATCTCTTCAACTTTCGATCGAAATATTCCGACTGTGAGCTACCGAGTGAGAAAGTTTGTAGCGCTTCTAGCGGCGAATTGAAGAAGTTAGAATTTCTATTTTGGAAAAGAAGTAAGATAGGCGAAAGTTTTCAATTCCAAAGTTGTAGAACAGTCTCTATTTATCATGGAAACAAGTGCAGTTTGCAGATAAAATATACAGAGACGATAAAAATGATGCGAACTAAATGGATAATTATTGTACAGTATTATTTGTCCTTCATTTTTACAGAACATTTATTTTTACTGCAAAAATAATAATCCAACAAAAAGTTAAAGGGATGAATAAGGACTTATGCGGGAAATCTGTATTTCTCATTTATTTAATCAACTGCAATTGCAGTTCAATCATCAAAGCAGTTGTATTCATCGGCGCCGACTTCATGGGTTCTATATACTTTTTGAACCCCCTATAATTTTGTTGTGGGTTCTTCGACCCCCTAATGTTTTTGTTCATATTTATTGCGGAAAATATGAGCATACAAGCATAAATTTTGTTCTATGTTATTAATTATTCAAGATTAATTATTAATTATTCAAGATTAATTATTATTAAGATTAATTATTATTCAAGATTAATTATTATTAAAGATTAATTATTATCAAGATTATTTATTAATTATTCAAGATTAATTATTCAAGATGTTATTGGACTTTTCATTAAAGCTCTCAAATTTCAGATCCAGAGAGAAATGCCTAACGCTACTAGATATAATTTTTTTTTAATTTTAGGAAAGAATAATACATTTTTAAGCTGACTTTCAATATGTGATATGTAAGATTTTTGACATTTATTTTTTCTTATCTTTTTTAAATTAAATCATAACTCAATTATTGATGGATATGTGTTTCTTAAATTAATAACATTTTCATTATCCGTTCTCTGTTTACAAAATATAAAGTCGTTTTAGAAATGTTCCTTAAAAATGTTTATTGCTACAAGATTTTAACTCAGAAATGGTTTAAGAGAAATTTGTTGACATTTTTGACATTGGTTAAAGTACTTAAAAGTAAATTTTACGTTTTTTTGTTATTTTTATGAAGATAAATAAGTTGGAAATTCACACAGCATCTGTATATTGTGTTATAATAATATTGCGCCTACGGAAGCAATGTAAATGAAATAAATAATTATCTAGAGAAAAAATATTTTATTATTGTACTTAACTATCTATAAATTGCTTCATTTTAGCATTTCAGACGTGGCATTCAATCTGACTCAATGGAATTTAAATTAGATCACAATCCTTTGAAAAATGTCATTCGCTCTAAATTTCCGAAACCTGTAATAATTTTTCAAGTCGGCGCCTATTTGTGTTTTATTTGGCAGTATGAAAATATCGCTGTCATGAAAGTTGAGGTATAGAATAAAGTTCTGAAGGTAAAAAATAATAAAGAAAAAGTGGCAGAGACAAATTTTGATGTGCAGAACCTTGCATTGTCATCATAGTGATTTCTTGGAAACTTTGCATTTATATAACGATTAAATAGATAATCTTGAATTTCATTTAAAAAAGAACATAGTCTAACAATATAAGCCCTAAAATTTGATAAAATCGCAACTTGCAGCTGGGTTTTCCACTAAGGATGATATTACAAATGAGCATAACGTCAGATGTTGATGGGGATGACGATAAAGCCTGTATTTCTGCTCATTAGATGACCTCAACTGCACTTCACCTATAAATGTATTTCCATATTTGGAGGTATAAATATATCACCATGCAAGTTGAGGTATAGTACTGTTCGTAAAGTAAAGATGAAAAGGCTCTATAAAAAAAAAAGACGATGCATTAATATCTTGATCAAATGTTCGTCACGAACACAGAAGTATTTAATAAAAATATCTGATCTTAGGATCACACCACTTTCTCCGCATAATGCAATAACTTCTTTCACATCAAATTAATGATGTACAAGATCCTTAGCCACCATGTTTTTGACGTTGAATTGTACATTAACCTTTGGATTTTTTTGAATGACAATATATAAAACTATGAAGAAGGACCATATTAGCTTATATTTCACGCAAATCTAATGTGACGCTTAGAAATATTACTAACATCCGCTAGACAATATAGCCCGCATATTAAACAATTTTAATCATTAGGAAATATTGAATTTTCATGGATGTTTACGTCACCTTCGTTGATGAGGTGTTATTTTTACCAATTTGGCAATAGTTTCAAAAAGTCGCTAAGTTGGCATATTTCGCAAAATTTAACGTACAAATCAATATTATTAAGGATATTTTCTACTTAATTTTATATAACATTTTTGATAATTTTATCTCCAAACGTGCTATATCTCGAAATGGTTCAGGCTAGCGTTGGTGAAATTCATTTCCTAATGATAAATAACGTAAGAAATTATTTATTTAACCTTATAAAGGTTCTAATTTTTAATGAATGTTTCGAAAATTCATTCGAAAAGTGGTGGTGGTGGTGGTGGTGGTGAGGGGGGTGGGTGGCGGGAGGTCTTGGCGTTTAAAGGCAATATTGGTTCCAGTATTCACTGATTGTAATAATCGTGCCAATCTCGTTTTTTTAATCGATCGTTCCTGAGATATCTCTTCCGCAGACTCATTGATACACATACATCAACATAATCACCCACTAGCATACATACACAAACATACAGAGATCACCTCAAATAGCTCTATTCGAGTTCAGGGATGCTTCGAATTGAACTTGAATTGAAATTTCCGTCCCTGTCACAGTACTTTCCCTTTTCATTATACAATATAGGGAAAGTAACAAGATCGCTTGCATTTTTGTCTGTATGCTGTAAGAACGCTATTCTAAGTTTATTAATTACTTTGTAACTTTGTCAAGAAAGAACGTTGCCAAGAAAGCAGAACTGTGCTTTTGGGGTACATCTCCAAAGCGATAAAAATATTCATATTAAAATATTTTTCAGCTTAGAATTTTATAATCAAATTGTTTAACACATGCTTTGTTTCTCGCGGAATTTTTGAATTTCTGTATAATAACGTATAAATCCCTGGTTCAGTCCCACGGTTCATTTTTCAAATTTTATTGTTACACTGTTCTATAATCCCTATAAATATACGCAACTAATTTACAAGTGCAATCAGTAGTGACGCCAAAAAAAAAAAGTTGATGGGGTTTTTGGTACCAAAATATCTTGCGTTCCGTTTTTCCCAAATATCATTTCTACCAACTTCATTGGGTTCTGGTGAGTTCCTGGGGAGGGGGGGGGGTATGGCCCTCATATCCCCTACTACCCGCCACTGAGTGCAATGTTTCTTTAAAGATTCAACGCAAGATCCACTTTAAACTTTTTACATTCCCTGCAATACATGGTAATGTATAGGGAAAGTATTGAAATCATGTCGAAAACCGCGTCTCAAGTTTTCGACGGATTTACACGTTTTGGGACCTGTAGAACACGAAAAAAATATTTATAGCGTAATCTCTCTCTCTCTCTCTCTCTGTGCGTTTTTGTGTTGAAGACCCAGATCGTCCGACTCATCCGAAGACTTGAGTGTGGCTGTTTGTGCAATGTATGTCTCTACTCTAGTTAAAAAGCTAATTCACCAAATTTCATAAAATTTTATATTTAAGTTACTTGTGGGCTACTCTGGTGCTGATTAGATCTGGTGCCGATTCGGGAAAAAAGAACCTGCCTTTGTTTGCAAAATGGCCCGCAAAAATTATCAAAATATAAAATAAAAAACTACGTATGCTCAAATGTATCAATTAAATGCTATTTTTACGTAATTTTTGAAGATAAAAATATAAGATAAATTATCATTACTCTAGGCTTACCCGTTCTCAAGATATTTTAGATTTTCCGCAATTTTGCTACGCCGGTTTTGACATTACATCGTTACCAAATGAAAACGAAAACTAAATTAAAAGTGTAAATTTAGTGGCATTTCAAACAATTATGCGTGTTATTTAGTACAGTTAAACTCAATTCGCTGAATCAATAATGAAATAAAGAGGAAATGAATTTGAGAAAGTCATGAGCTTATCAGATTCTTAACCTTACGATGCTTGCGTAATAACTGTTACCGGATTCAGTATTAGTTCAAGGACAGATATGACGGTGTAAAACCAATTACCGAAAGCAAAAAACTGTTGGGCTGCAAATCAGGGGGGGGGGGGGGGGATTTGTTGATAATAACTGACCTTCGTTTTCCGAAATATGAAGGACTCGGGATAAAATCCGGTCCCCGTTAACAGAAAAGAGCAAAAGTAATGAAATAAAATGAAAATAACGCGCAGAAAATGTGATGTGGGCAGCACATGACTTTCGTAACATAATGCAATGTTTTTTTCTTTTTTGACGGCGAAATAATAGTGTACCAGACCATAATGTTTTCGGCATTGAATTAGCAGCTCGCGCAAATTGAAATTGAGCATTTTTGACAACTTATGTGTTCGGACAAAGTGACTTATTCATACTCTGATGCAAAATATTACTCAACATGCAATTAACTGTTCATGAATATCCCGTGGAATAAATGATTATTGGTGAATTCTTGTGAGTAAAAATAAAAAATTAGTACACAAGGCTATCTTGTAAATGGAATAAAATTAGATGCTGTGAATGGAATGAACTACACAAAGGAGAATGCTAACGGATTTGTTACATAATATTAGATGCAAAAAATGAACATATTAGACGATATTTACTACTTTTTTTTAATATGTAATTTTTTTTTATGATTTTATTTAAAAACGTGCTACATCTTGATAACGATTCATGCTAACGTTCTGAAATTGGTGCAATTCGTTTTCTAATGAAAAATCAAGTCGGAAATTAATATTTATTTATTTATTATTAAAGGTTCTAATTTATGATTTCAAACAAGTATTCGAAAACTGGTGGGGAGGGGGTCTTTCGAACATTTGATTGAGTTAAACATCTTAGCCACAGTATTCACTGATTCCTATAATTGTATCCAATTATTTACGAAACGCTTCATGCGTTCGTGAGATATCGCATCCACACACACACACACATTTTATTTATTCTTTCAATTTGTTTTATGTTTCTAGTGGTTATTTTTAGTCTTTGGGTTCGTTGGTAATATCTTTTTTACGCTTTATTATCAATTCATCTTTTTATTACCACCCTCACCATCCGCCTACATCCTTAAAATCATCCTTTTCGACACCAGGTTTGTTCGATAAAAAATGGTGTTAAACTTCAGCCAATTTAGGAAGCAGTAATCTTTAATTTAATGATATATCTAAATAATCCTTTAGTAAATTAAAATTTAAAATTACATTCCGTTATTACTTTCCTTATATACATAATGTATAAGGAAAGTATTGTGACCAGGTCGAAAATTCGAATTCGAATTTTCGACGGGAGAGTACGTTTCAAGCATCCCTGATCACGAATCAAGCATTTTTGAAGTGATGTCTGTGTGTGTGTGTGTGTGTGTGTGTGTGTGTGTGTCAGTGAGTCTGTGGAGACGATAACTGACGAACGAATGGACCGATTCGAACGAAATTTGGTACAAAAATCACAATCCGTAAACACTGGAAGCCTATTTTTTTATACGCAATCGAATGTTCAGAACCCCCTAAATTTTTGAGTGAAATTTTGACAAAATCGTCAAGAAATCAAAACCGCTAATAAAGTTACGCAGATAGACATTTCTTATGTAATTTTTCATTAGAAAACGATAATAGAATAGATAGAAACGATAACATTAGAGATAAATTTTAGAACGCTAACATGAACCGTTCTCGAGATTTTGCACATTTAAAAAAAAATTATCAAAAAGTTATATAAAAAACAAAAAAAAAATTCCTATTGAGAAACATGTTCACTTTTCATATGTAATACCATGCGATACATTGGGTGACATCATTCTCGTGGATTTAGCTCGTTCCATTCATGAGAAAAGATACTTTGAGTAATACTTTTGTATTTGAACGCCAATAGTCATTTATCTGCTGTAAGAATAACTTATTTCTCCGTCCATAACGCTTGGCGAGATTTTGGCGACGAATTTGGCGGAATGTCTCCAAATAATAATCTTAGAAAATATGGAGAAGGTAAGATCATATAGAATTTTTTTAATTTCATTTAAAATATTTCTAATAGAAACTATGTCACATTTTAATCTATTCTGTGTAACGATAATTAATCCATTTCGCACCTGTAATTAAAATTCACAACAAAACAGAATTTCAAATATTTGGTAAGCTATCAATCCCTATTACTATTTAGGCTGACCACTGACACATGTAGATGAACCGCAGAACAAGTGTTGGATTATGACGCTGCTGATGTATGGTGAGCAGTTTTCCTTGCCCGCAATGTAAATACAAAGCAAGTTCCCTTATAAATTCCTCACGAATGGCATCATTTCCAGTATGGTCCATCTGATCTTATTCTAATAAAATCTTCTTCCACACCTCTATTACGTACTATGCTTTTCAAATTCAGTCGTCTTTATAATTCTAAGTTCTTCCAGCTTGCTCAGTTTTATCGAGGTTTTAATTTTAAACCTGCCCATTCTACTGTTACTCCTATGTTTAGCCGTATCCGTACCGATAAATTTAGGGTACTTACGTATTAACGCCACCGCAGCTACAGATTTAGCGGTTTTTAAGTGCCGCCAATCTACACCTAAAATTTTGCGACAAATCATAAAATAAAACACTTTATTTAAAATCAAAACACTTTCAAAATTCAAAACACTTTATTTAAAATCAAAGTAGTCAATCGGATTTCGGTGAAAAATGGGCCGATATAGAGTTTAACATAGATTCAAAACAGTCTCTATTTTCTTCACCTGATGCTGTCGCCATATGAACTCTGATAAATAAGATTCCAAATGATGTCTCGCTGTCCCCCTATATGAATCTCAAAGCTGAACAAAATGGAATTCTGCTTCCCTCAAACCAGTTGTCTTTTCTAAGTCCCACTTGCTGATCACACTGTCTTAAATTACATTTCCAAAACTTACGTTTACCAAAATAAAGTTTCATGTCATGGGAATTGGTACATTTTCGTTTTTTTGGTAAAATATTTCGCTCCTGAAAAAATAAAATTGCATCTTGTTCTGTTTTTGGCAAATCCCAAATACGCATTTTCGTAGCACTAAAAAATGGCGTCAAAAATCAGCAAACAAGGCAACAAGGAATCCAAAAGAAAACTGCGTGCGCGTGCGAACAACAAGATTGCTCTTTATTGGCGCATTACCGCAACTTCTGCTGCGGTGGCGTTAATACGTAAGTACCAAATTTAGAAGTAATGTTTTGAGTTTTCCCTCCAGACAAAAGGCGGAGGGCCACGTCTCAGTTTCCCTCTCCCCAGGTCGGAGAGAGTTAGTTAGTTGAGACAAGCTGGGGTGTACGTTGTCCCCCTTTTTTCCTCTGAAAATAGTTACATATTTTATACTGGTAATACCGAACGAACTGTTGGCATTGGATTATTTGAAGACGCTCGTAATACCAAAAATTAAAAAAATTCACTGCCTTATCACAAACAGTTATCAATGATAATTTTGTCTCGATTCGAGATAAAACCTCTTTTTAACCAATTGTAATAATTCCGTAATATCCTGATTTTTGAATTTCGATATATTTATTATGATTCCATCTGTAATTATAACCCTTTCAAGATCCCAGTTTCGTGTGGCGTTTCATTCCTGATTCCTTAAAGATTAAATCATCTGAATTTGTAAACATCCAAATGTGTTTACTTTGTATTTTAAGTCAGCTGTGTTAATTTAATATCATACGGTTTTTCAGGTACTTTTCCATTTCGCCGGCGCAGGCGATAAAGTCGCCAAAAATACTACAACCGACGCCAAACGGAATATCCCCGCTGGTAACCTTTTACGGCCATATTTTCAAAACAAGTCGCGGCCATTTCTTATCAGTCACGTCTTTTTCCTAATACGTCAAAAATGGATGAAAAACCAATGAAAATTTGGGATTTGCCCAGAACAGAGGAAGAATCTGTCAGATTCTTTCAAGCGAAAGGCGTTTTGTCTAAAATTGCTACTTGTGATAATAATCATGAAAGGAAATTGCATTTCGGAAACTAAATTCAATGGTGCTGCAACCTTTCAACTTGTAGCAGTAAAAGAAGTATCCGGAAAGGCGCATGGTTGGAGTCATCGAAATTGAGTTTCTTGAAGTGTGTGAGGTTTATATATGGTTGGAGCTGAGAATTAACTTCAGTTAAATGGTGTGAAAAGCAGTTGGAAATCAGTCACGGAACAGTTGTGGACTGGAATAATTACATGCGCGAGGTTTGTGTGGATTTTTTGCTTAAACGTCAACAACGGAAAATAGGAGGACCTGATATGATCGTCGAAGTGGATGAAAGTATGTTCACAAAGCGCAAAAACAATGTGGGACGGATTCTACCACAACAGTGGATCTTTGATGGAGTTTGTCGAGAAACAAAGGAATGTTTCCTTGTGAAGGCACCAAACCGATCCATGAGCATTATATTAGAAGCAATTAAGAAAAATATCGAAAAAGGAACTATAATATATTCCGATTCGTGGAAATCATATTGCACTGAAAAACTGGAAGAGGAAAATTTCCAACATTTCAAAATGAACCAACCATAAATACAATTTTGTCGATCCGGAAACTGGAACACACACACAAAAAATAGAGAGACTGTGGGGTAGCGCCAAATGGCGAAATAAGAAACACAGAGGAACGGTACGTCATCATCTAGAAAGTTATCTTGCGGAATTTATGTGGAGAAAAGAAAAGAAAGACCCATTTGAAAAAATGTTAAACGATATTAAAATGTTTATGCCTCCAAAGTAAAAGATCTGATGTGGGCAGCACATGACTTTCCCTGCAGACTTATATCCACATTCTCTTTATTTTAATTAAATTTATTTCACTTTTAATTCAATTTTCTTTCTCATTCGGTAACCGGACTTATTTTCAAAGGTGGCGTAGAGAAAATACGAAAAACTAAAATGTCTCGAGAACGGTTAGGCCTAGTGTAATGGGGTTGGTCTTATTCTGTTCTTCGTTAAAAATTACGTTCAAAATAAGTATTTAATGGATATATTTGAGCATACGTAGTTCTTTAGTTTATATTTTGACGATTTTTGCGGGCCATTTTGCAAAAAAAAGGCAGGTTATTTTTTTCCGAATCATACCAAAATCTAATCAGCACCAGGATGACCCACAAGTGACTCATCTACCGAATTTTGTGAAATTCGGTCCATTAGTTTTTCAGTTAGAGTTGATACAGGCTTTTGCGGGCCATTTCGCAAAAAAAGGCGGGTTCTTTTATCCCGAATCGTACCCAAAACTAATCAGCACCAGACTCGCACACAAGTGACTTACCTACCAAATTTTGTGAAATTCAGTCCATTAGTTTTTTAATTAGAGTGGATACAAAATCTGCACAGACAGACACAGACACACACACAGACGTCGCGCTAAAAATAGTTTTTTCGTATTTTAGAGGTCTTGAAGCGTGTAGATCCGTCGAAAACTCGAGTTGCGATTTTCGACACGATTCCAATACTTACCCTATACATTACCATGTACTGCAGGGAAAGTAAACATTCTTAGAACTAACATTTATTAACATTTTTTTATGTGTATACTGTGTGTTGTCGCCAATAAAGTCTGCTTGGCGAAATTTGCGCCGGCGAAATGGAAAAGTACCGATTTTCATTCCCCAGTGTAATGCGGTGATTAATTATATGCAAATTTCGTTAGCGATTTTTGGCTGGCTATAATGTATATTTTTCCAGTCATAGGGCTCGGATGAAGGGCGTTTTAGGCTCGTAAGCATAGTTTTATCTGCAGGTTTTCTTAAAACCACCTGCAGTTTCACATTACCCGTAGTTTACAATACAAGCCCGTAGTTTACCATGGAGAGCTTGTAGTTTCACATAAAAATCATCAATTCTAATATTTATAATTTTTTAATACTTCTTTGAAGAAAGCAAACATGGGAAAAATCGGTTGAGAATTGTTTGAGAGCTTTTTGAGCCTACTTTCTCAGATCCAAGACAGGGTTTTCTTAATAATCTATAAGAAACAGCTGCTTATCAGTTGCTTCCCAGAGGTTGTTGCCTATGCTTTTTACCTGAGGAAGAAGGTTTAAAATATTCTCCAAACATGTGCAGTCACTTTTTTTTCTCATGCGTGCATTCTTCAAGAAAGTATCAGTAAGTTATGTTCTCACAAACAGATGTTTTATTTATTGTAATTATAGTATTATATTTCATTAGTTTGAATTGAAAAACAGACGTTAAACGATTTCGGTATTTGAAGCGTAACTCTGTCACCATAGTTACGACAATAGAATCAAAAATTATAAATGAATTCATTGATAAAGTATACTAAAAATCGTTTGCTGCAACTATAAGTTAAAATATTTAAAGAACGGTAGGTGTTAGACTAAGAGTTAAAAGTAGAAAATTTAAAGTGTATGGTTTTGGTGTATTATAGTATAAAAATAGTATCGTGTATTTAGCTATTCTCGAGATACAGCTACAAGAATATTCGAGCAAAATATTCTATGATTTGTAAAATTTTCGAACAACACCCTCCAAGATTTAAAATATTCCTCAGTACTTGTAGATCAAATACCACGTGTGTGCAAAGTTTCAAGTTTCCACATTCACTGTAATTCATTTCTTAGCCAGTTCCACTTAGCTGTATATGACAAATATAACTCCAACACCAATCTTTGGCAACACACTCAATGCCATAAAAGACTAGGAAGAATGTTTTAAAATTTTTATTTCTGAGGTATATAACAAGGAATACAAACAATGTAAAAATTCATATAACACGAAGCTTAAAAACGAGTTAAACACTAAAAGCACCTAAAAAATTTCTTTCCTAAATCGAAATCCAAATTCATCGCATTTCAGTTGAAGAGTCTTCGCTAGCTGGGTGGGTCCACAGAAGAAAACTGTCACTTTGCCTTTGTTCTGTTGAGCAATGGAAGTGAAAACCTACCAGAAAATAATTTTATTAGCATAATGTGAATTATTATAATTTAATATATAAATTATATTATTAATTATAAATTATATCAATTACAAATTATATTATTAATTAAAGTTAAATTTGAATACCATTATTCCAATGTTACTTTTAATTTCCTTGCAATACATGCTTATGTATAGGGAAGTATTGGAATCATGTCGAAAATCGCAACTCGAGTTTTCGGCGGATTTACGCGTTTCGAGACCTCTAGAATACAAAAACACTATTTTCAGCGTGACGTCTGTGTGTGTGTGTGTCTGTCTGTGTAGATTTTGTATTCACTCTAAAAAACTAATCGACCGAATTTCATAAAATTTGATAAGTAAGTCACTTGTAAGCGAATCTGGTGCTGATTAGTTTTGGGTACGATTCGGGATAAAAGAACCCGCTTTTTTTTGCGAAATGGCCCGCAAAAGCTTGTATCAACTCTAGCTAAAAAAGTAATGGATCACATTTCACAAAATTCGGTAGATAAATCGCTTGTGGGTTACCCTGGTGCTGATTAGATTTTGGTACGATTCGTAAAAAAATAACTTGCCTTTTTTTGCAAAATGGCCCGCAAAAATAGTCGAAATCTAAAATAAAAAACTGCGTATGCTCAAATGTATCCATTAAAGGCTTGTTTTATACGTAATTTTTAATGAAGAAAAGAATAAGACTAACCCCATTACACTAAGACTAGCTGTTCTCGAGATATTTTAGTTTTTCTCTGCGCCACCTTTGAAAATAAGTCCAGTTACCAAATGAGAACGAAAATTGAGTTAAAAGTGAATTAAATTTAATTAAAATAAAGAGAACGTGGATATAAGTCTGCAGGGAAAGTCATGTGCTGCTCACGTCAGATTTTTTTTTATATGGTTTTGTTTCAATTGATACGATTTACAGTAACTAAAAATGTTGATCTTCCGTATTTCAACTGTTTGACATATTGCTTTCCTTTTAGCTTTCGACTCTACTTTGATTTTAGCATTTGACTCTAAAGATGAGCAAAATAATCTAAGGACGATACCTCATATGCAAACATTTACAAAGTCTGATGTGGACAGCACATGACTCTACCTACACACTGAAATTCATTTTCTCTTTCGCAATCCATTAAATTGAGTTTTAATTGCACAAAATAACACGGACAATTATTTGAAATAAAACTGCATCATGTGCTGCCCACATCAGATATTTCAAATCATTTTTAATATGCATATAAAGTACCGTCCCGTACCATAGATTATTTTGACTCATCTTTGGAGTCAAAAGGTATAACGAAAATATAGTCTAAAGCTAAAAAGAAAGTAAAATGCCAAACGGCTGAAATACGGAGGATGAGCCTCACAAAATGACTACGCCGTATTATTTCAGTGGCGTTTTGCTGTGTTAAGTCGCTAATAAAATTGGTTCTAAAATTGGTAAGTCGCTAATAAAATTGGTTCTAAATGAAATTTGCGCTAATAAATGAAAACAGTGCAATAAACAAAACCTGCTCTAATGATCAAAGATTCGGAATACTAAGTGGATGTTTAACTATCAAAGACTATGGGGGAGGGAAGTGATAGTAACAATGTTACTTGTTATAGATTGATGTAAAATATCCCATTTTTCGTACATTTCGAATGAGAAAAAATTTGTGCTATGTATAATGATGGTACAAGCTACCTACAGGTAGCTTTCGATATTTTTAATCTAAAATTTTATTATTTTACACTTTACTATCAAAATTGTTTTATAGTATACCTTCAAGGGTATATGAAATCAAAGGATATAATACTTATTGAGGTCGGCAGATACTTTTATCCCTATTACGTTAACAACCCAGCTTTACGATGACTAGCTATAAGCCCAATATTATTAACCAATCAACTAAATGGGATTAAAGTATCTGTCGACCTTAAGTTTCCAAAAGTCACGATATTTCAATAAATTCGTCGCCAAGATCACTGACTTTTGTCACAAAGACCAATAGAACAAGATCTTCAAATTATGACAATAGTTTTGTGTTGCGAATCCCTAACAATATGTCACTTCCATTAAATATTTTCACTTTTGTTTCATCTATATCGCATTTCTTTCGAGATTTACTCTACCCTCTTATTTTTAAGGTGTTTCACGTCAAAAATCGTCGGTGGCTCACGTTCGATGGGGTCGAAATGGTCATTTTAAATAAAGCTATAACTAAGTTCAATAAGTTTATTAGTAGTTTTCAGTTTCATTTACAACACATAATAGGGGGCCTATGGTAAGTAAAGCAAGATACATAATTGAAGCACCATCATTTAAGCCGTCGAGCGAAAAGTCTATACAAATTTGAAAACGCGTTGTAAAATATACAGGATCTGATCACACTATATTTCAAAAACTAAAAACCCAATCCAAAATCCCATTAATTTGCCCTTGAAATGCTTTTAAAGAGATACACATTTTTCGCGTACTGCTACCACTTATAGTTTTCGAGATATAAGCATTATACACACTTTACAAACGAATTGAACTCTAATTGAAATTTTCGACCAAGTTACAGTACTTTTGCTTTTCATTATACACTGACTTCCAAAAGTTAAGCACGTAAGGAAAATTTTTTCATCAAAAGCGTATTTGAATTTGAGTGGCTGCAAATCGCTGCGGATGTAGATGGCAGTATGCAAATATCGTATGTTACAGCCAATCACGATTAATTATCTGGATATATGCTAATTAGGCAGTCGTTGAAGTCGCCAGTAATCTGAAGGGTTAGAGGAGATGCATTTAAATGCTGATACGAAATGTTTATAACTTTTGTAGGATAATTTTTGATGATTTTCGTGTTTCTATGGCTGAAAGAAGACTAATAACAGATAGTGAGAGCTGTCGGACGCATTGAAGCAGGACAGTTAGTCAAAGATGTAGCTATTTTCTTTGGTGTTGATCACTCATAATTTCTCGATTATGGCCACAATTCCAAACAAGTCAACAGTTTTCCGGAGACATGTGACTGGTCGTCCAAGGGTTACTACCCCTCTGATGATCGGTTTATTGCTATAGTAATCAAGCGGAATCGACGAGCGACCTCCACAACTGTTACATCCATGGTTGCAGCGACACATAGTAAGACAATGTCTGCCAGTACTGTGCGCCAAAGGCTCTACGTGAAGGGACTGTATTCCCGAGTACCACGTTTTTGTGTTCCACTAACCGTCCAAGCCAGAGGGGGAAGATTAAAGTGGTGTTGCCAATATGTCAATTGGACTGTCCGAGATTGGTGCAACATCCTGTTCACGGACGAGTCCAGATTTGCCCTGAAATCAGGTGATAGCGTGTAAGGGTCTGGAGAGAATGAGGCACGCGCAATCAGGCTAAGAACATCATAGAACATCACGCATTCAGAGGTGGCAGCGTCATGGTGTGGGCTGGAATTTTAATGGGATATCGCACAGAGCTGCTCATCTTTAAAGGCGGTTCTGTGACGGTTGCGTGGTATCGGGATGAAGTCCAAGACCCCATTGCGAGACTACGCTGCAGCAGTTGGTCCCGATTTCCTCCTTATGGACGATAATGCCCGTCCCCATCGAGCTAACATCGTTGGCGAATACCTGGAAAGTGAGGGCATTTCTCGTATGGAGTGGCGGGAGTATTCCCCCGACCTTAATCACATTGAAAACCTTTCGGATGCCCTCGGGCGTGCTGTCTCTGCACGTTTACCTCCTCCAGCCAGTCTCAGAGAGTTGGAAACTGCCCTATTGGAGGAATGGCCATTGCTCGCAACTGCGATGGTTGATTACCTCATTGTAAGCATAGAAAATCGTTGTAAAGTCTGTGTGAAGTTCCGGGGTGGTCACATACCATATTAATGTAAGTTTTGTTTGGTTTGTTTGCCTTTAAACACTTTGTTAATGCGCCAAATATGACGTCATCATATAACTTACGAAAAGTAAATATTTTTTTCATCTTTGTACATAATTCTTGTTTTCTTTACTGCATAAACACATTTGCTACCTTCATGTACAATTTTGAGTTAATCAAAGCTTTACTTTTCCATTTTTGTTGATTTTACCGTCGGTGCTTAACTTTTGGAAGCCAGTGTATTATGTATGTGGGGAACAGATCACTTACAAGTTATCACTGTATCATATCACGCGTTGTAGAATATGAAGGATCTGATCATACTATATTTAAAAAACTAAAAACTCAATCCAAAATTCTATTTATTTACCCTTGAAGGCTTTTAAAGAGATACATATTTCTCGCGCACTGCTACCACTTATAGTTTTCGAGATATAAGCATTATACACACTTTACAAAGGAATTGAACTCTAATTGAAATTTTCGTCCCAGTTACAGTACTTTCCCTTTTCATTATATCATGTATGTAAGGAACATATAACTTACAAGTGATCATTGTAGAATATGACGCATTGTAGAATATACAGGATCTGATCCCACTATATTTCAAAAACTAAAAACTCTGTCCAAAATCCTATTAATTTATCCTTAAAGAGCTTTTAAAGATATACGCATTTCTGGCGTACTGCTAGAGCTTCTAGTTTTTGAGATATTAGCATTACACACTTTGCAATCGAAAGAAATTCATATTTTTTAATACTTGATAAAACTATCACTCAAAAGCAATTAAATCTGTGTAAAACCAAATGGTTGATCTCACAACTGGATATTCTACTGAATATTTTCCCCTTACTATTTATAACTATCTTTTATTGTTTAGAAGATATTTTGAGTAAAAGTAAACCAGGTGAAGCGAAAACTCAATGGAACAAAAAATTTAGTTTTTCAAAAAAAGTAGTTCAAAATATAAAAATTTTGAAATTATTTACTCGTATGTATATACGTAAATAGTACAATATTTCTTGCAAATAAAGTACATTACATTTTATAAATTAGATTTAGAGATATAAGCGTTTACATTTTTCATAACGCTCCGATTTCAGCTAGAGATACTCCAACCATAGATGTTATTCACATCAGAAGGAAAATCTTATTAAGAGTAGAGCTCAAGACTTTGTTTGGTTTATAATTTTTTCGTCTCTGTACCGGAAGTAAAACCCTGAATTACGGATTTGGAGCTCATTTTTTTTCGAAACTGAGTTTCTAACGGATTATGATTCACTAGTATTTTCTAAACAATGTTGAAATTCGTTCGACATAAACTTTCTAGATGGTACTGTAATATCCTTTTAGAACAAGCAAAGCGATTGTTTGTGGAACAAGGGTCTAAAGCGCTTTCGACAGATTTCGTAAGGCTTAGATTACAAGTGATTACGTAAATAGGATCTTAATTAAATACTAATAGTGTCTAAAACTCTTAATAAGGGTCTAAGAAAGATCCCTGCTATGCTCATTTTGATACATATATATATTTTACATTTGTTTTATGTCACAGACCCTTATTCGCAGTTTTGCTTCATTTCTTTAAATTCATGGATTTGAGTTTCAACGCACAAAATAGATGAAATGATAATTATTTCAAATTACACCAAGACTGTCGTTTTAATATAATTTCATTTAAGATTTAGTGCTTTTTAAACAGACATTAACGAAAAAATTGAACGCAAGAGGGAAATAATTTTAAGATATGGATAAAATTTTGAAACTTTCAAGGCATCCCTTATGGGTATAGCAGGGTTATCATGAAGACCGCTTCTTATGGGGTGGCAACTTGAAGCGAATAGAGTCATTTTGCCTATTGGTGAATATATCATTAAAAGAAGTATTAATTGTGCAATTAAGTTCACCTTGTTCCAATCAGGTCTTCCTGGCTGTGTCCGGCTTTTCAATCCCGTTATGAGACAGCGCTTTTCCTTCTGGTACAGGAGGTCCAAGGCCATCTGCAGTCCGACAGCTTTCATGTCGGAACTGTTGAGTGCGGAAGTTATATACATGTGGATATCTAGAAATCTGTCTTGTTCTTCCAACTGTGCCTGCTCAATTTCAAGCTCGCTTAACAAATTTACAAACCACTCGAAAGCACGTTGGTGACGGTTCAACCAGAAAAAATCCACCTAGGAGGACGGACAACATGATTTTATTGGAAAAAGCAAAAATTACGAATAGAAAAGATCAAAACATTAAACAACTGATATGCTACGATTGAGAAATTTGTAGAAATTCATTCAGGTCACTAAAATGTAACGTTCATATTGGTTGATAAGCAGCACATATTGAATATTATAATAGAGGTAGTGAATATTAAGTAATGAAATTATTTCATACACTGTTTGTAAATTTAATATTCCTATATCAAAATAGATAAGGATCCCCTCATGTTTGACAAAATAAATTTGTCAAAAATTAGAATGTTGACTTTTATTACTTTGTAAAACAAGAAAATGCATAATTTAATGAAACGGAGGAAAAGTCTGTACCCGTAACACAATCTTTAAGAAATAATTTCTTGATTTATAATCTGTAGTTTCAGATCTTTTTTGCTCTGTTTTCAAGACTTATTTCAAAGGTAATGGTTTGGTATGGCTCCAATAATTTAATATCGTAATTTTTCTTCACGTGTCCCAATCAAAATCTATAAATTAAGTTAAATATGAACTTTAGGAATTCATTCAACATTCTAAAAAGCAGCATTCTTTAAAATGAATCTAATAAACGTACAACAGTAAAAAAATGAAGCTTTTATTCAAAAGGAAGAACAAGTAAAATAATTTTGGAAGCAAGCACTTGGATCAAATAATGAAGATTTCAGCTGACAAAGTACTTAAACAGTACTAAATACAAAATAAAATCCCTTGCATTTTCCATCAAATTCCTGCTGGCACCTTTCTTGAAGAAATCACATTCGATTTTTTTCGAAATCTGTTCATGTGACCTCAAATGTTTTCTCATCTCCCTCCTTTTTTTAATCAAATTGAAGTAACAAGGTAAATTTGCTGTGTGGCTTGCGATATTTGAAAATTTTCAAGCTGTTTTCGTTCATTGCTATTATCAAAACTACTAAAACAAAAATCTTATTCCCTCTAATGAACGCCAAAAGATTTATCCCCTTATTCGTATTTTCCCCTTAGCCTTTAAGTGCCAATATTTAAGTGTTACTTTGTACTCCCCCATGTTATCATCTCCACCATTTGATTTGATCAGGCCGCTAGCAGGTAAGACCCCGCTATTGCCGGAATTCTTCAAAACATTGAAGCCACTCCCCACGCGACGGAGGGAATTTTGCTTTTTTCCCGGAGCTATTTTATTTATTGAAGCTAACTCCCATGACGAGAGGCTTTTCGTGCGTTTTAAACCTCTCCGATTGACTAGACCGCTTTAGGAGGGGACTGCGCATATTTTTAAAGCCTGCCTATTTATTTTTGTGCAATCATTGATGAGGTTTAGACTAGGTATGCATTTAGATGCGATTTCGTGTCATGCACGTTGCTTTTTTCTTCCGAGTTTTCACGAGAGATCAAAATGGGTTTCTGTGTTTGTATTATTTATTAGTGTGTGCTTATTTAGGACTCGGGATAATTCGTTCCAGTAGAAAATAGAAATAAGTATAGTATGAGAAAATAAAGTATATCTTATGAGGTACTTTATTCTTGCTACCTATACTGGTACATAAAACTGAGATAGCCGTAGATATTTAACTTAGGTATAAAGAAGTAAAAATACGTACTTTTTTAAGGTGAATACTTGACACTGGAAGTGGGTCTGACCACTTGTGGCTACAACTGGGACAAGTATGGCGAGATTTCCTGTACTGGTACATAATACTTTGGAGAATGCTGGCAAAGGGAGTGACACCAATGCCTGTTGCGATCAAAACAGCATGCCGGGCATGAAAGATATGTCGAGTAGGTGAGCCATATGGACCATCCAAAAATATCTTAAAAAATAGGAAAATCTATTAGTTTGTGGAAGATAATTTTACAAAATCAAATTACGCTAAGATACTGCCGATATACAAACGATGTTTGTTCTTTTAGTCAATTAATTTACTAATTAATATACTATAAAAATATATTAAATGCGAGATTTTAATGGATTTTTTATACATGGTTATTCCATTTAGTAATATTTGCATCAAAATCATTACTAGCATTAAGAATTGACGCATTTATTTCGAAGTCATAATTCCTTAAAAGTTTCTTTTTTCGAATTGGTAATAGTTTGGTGACGCTGATAAATTGGATTTAAAATAGTGAATTGGATTTAAAATCATGAATTTTAGAATTGTATAATGTACCTAGGAACTGAAACCTAGAAACTTTTTTTTTTCAGTTGAGTGGGACTAATATATTTTAAAAATGTTAAAAACAGCAGACGATATTTTTGGTATATGACAGACGATAACTATATAGATCTTTTATTAGTAGCAATACCTCTATTCTTATGAGTGTTATTGAAGAGCTTTAGAAGAAATAACCATATAAAATTCAACAGTTACGAAGTTAATAAAGAGTTTCCGGGGAAACAATCATTTGCAGACAAGCCTAACGGGCAGGCCTTAAATTTTAATTGGCGATAAAATCTTTGAAATAAAAAGTGAGTTGCTGAAACTATTTAACTCTCATGAATCTCTTCAATTACACTCTCACAGGAAGGACAAGAGAAATATTGTTGTTAATAAAAATTCTTCCGCTCTGGGTAAACTGCGTATCTTTCGATTGATAAAGATATCTGTAATTATAGTCTGCAGAAGCAGGGACTGCGGCACAGGATCGACCACGGTGGCAACGCAAACTGGAGGCCTTTATGTACCACTAGGTATTATGGTCCGACAAATCGAAAACAGTAGACGATATTTTTGATGTAGCATTGAGGATATATTGTCAGCTAATTGAAAGAAAATATATTTCAATTTCTAGGTACATGGTGTTAAAATTTGATATTCGTTAATGTTAAATCACCCTGTATTTTGATACCATTAATATCCGCAATGTAGTTTTAAATTATCGCTTCTCGCATATACACTATATACTACCATCATTGCTCTATATTAAAACTCCAATTATCCAAATTCTAAGATTTTCATACAATTACTTCCTATGGAAAATGAGAAATTCAGGACTAATTTTTGATGTAAAGCAAATTAAGGCGTGGGATACAAGTTAAATCGTAAAAAAATGTGACAGTATAAAAAGGAAGTACGTAACGGAAGTGACATCACATTGCTACGAATATGTAACAGAACACTATTGTTATAATTTGAAAGTCTGATTCACTTGAACTTGGGGACGATTTGGGCGAAATAGGTCTTAAAACGTGCTTATCAGTTAAAATTTGAATTAAAAGATTTTGGGAAAAACATTTCTTTTCCTACACAATAGCATGAGAAAATAAACATTTTAATGTAGTGTTCCCAAGAAAGTCCTTAAGTACATCGTAATAACATATCAAGGAATGGTCCACAAGTGTACCGGCTAGATTAATCTAGATTAAACTGACCATGCCCGATTAAATAACAGTAATTGCAGCGCCATCTTGGGGAGACTTTAAAAAGTTAGGATAACTAACTCGGCAACAAAGCGAGGTAGAAGAAAAATGACAATTACAAGGTTGTAGAGGAATGTCTAATTAGTAGTCGACATCAGCAACGCAAGTATACAAAAGGCAATAAATACCCGCCAAAAATATCACCAGGGACTGTAAAACAGGGATACATGCGTCGCTTGTGAAATTATGCGGTAATATTCTTCCTCAAATTCAAATGTGTATTGTTGCTGTCGGAGGGCATTTTGAACAGGTTGTACATTAGATTCCTGAGCATGTGTTTATTTTAGCATTCCTGAATGGAGCATTAATATTCCTTAATAGAATTCTACAATAACCATATTGTGCGATATAAATGTCTTCTGTAATAGTTTCATGGTCGATATCTACTAATTAGACAAAGATTTAGAACTGCGTAATTTGCTTTCTTATCTATCTCTCTTTGTTGCTCAGTACTTTTAAGTTTTCGCTAGGGGGTGCTGCAGTCAATTTTATTTGATCAGACATGGTCATTTTGTTATAGATAGATCTAGTGTGTACTTTCACAAACCTTCTTTACAAAGTTATTAGGGTTATTAAGGACTTTCCGATGAATTATGTACATGCAGTGGTTCCAAACCGGCGTTTAAGAACTACACTATGTTGGTTAGCCGATCTACCTTCGTTGAATTAGCACAAAATACTATAAATGTTGGGTCTTTTGAGATTGCATAATAAGGGCTATTCCCGGCCGTCCAAACAGATACCTTACACTTTCGTTTAGGTCGGAAGGCCTAAGTAAAATAATAATAAAGGATATTCAGTGTTGAGTATAATAATAACATAATAGTACTAGCAAATTGAAAATTCGTTGGAGAAATTAAGAGGAAGATATTGGTGATAAGGGTTTAGTAGTATGAAAGTTTGCAATAGTTATTTGAATGCAAGATGACCTATTTAACATTTTGAGACTGTGATAGTATGAATATTACCTATATTCCCTGAATTTAAAAGGTGATTATAAAAAAGTTGCAAATACATTCAGATTTTTAAAAATATTGCTGTGTATTTTTTGTTATGCTACATTTAAGTTTCAAGAAATAAAATGTGAAACATAAAACGAAAATTTTAAACATTAAGGTAATATAGTAATGAATTTGCAATATTTAATTATATTGGAAAGGTACATTTATCTTTCTAATAAAATAAGTTAAAAATGCATTTAAATTCGGTAGGTTTATGTCAAAAAATATAGTTATTTTTGTGGACAACACCAATGTTTGTTTAATATCAAAGTTTTTTAGGAGCCAATCCATTCTGTATTTCATATTAACAATTTACTAGAAAATTTTTGAAACCAGAAGTTAAGAACAACGTAGATACAAAAAGATTCAATTTTAGTTGATGACTGGTCTTAATTTTTAAGTAGGTAGTAATTTAGATAATACGATATGTATATCATATACACTATTATATAGTTGGATAAGGATTCTTTGGAATTATTTCGGCCTGTCCTCATCAAAGAAGCAATTTTATTCCTCATATATTTCACATTTATCAATATAATTCTATACTGGAAAGTTCTGGCATCCTACAAAAATATCTTTCGCATATAATTATCAAGAAGTGAACATAAATGTGAACTTACTTTAAGTGGCTTCTGTGTTAAAATAACATTTTCAACTTCTGATTCCCGTTTTAAATCCTTCATTTCTTCTTCTGTCTTCAACATCGCATTCGTCAAGTCATGTTTGGCTTCATGATCATCGTCATCTTCTGCAACAGTGGGCATGACAATGACCGTCTGGCACCTTCGAAGACCTTTTTTAGCCACAGAGACTCGAACAGATCGCCTTTTCTCCTTGACTGATTTTCTAAATGGTTTACGAGCGCCACCAAGAGTCGCATCCTCTACATATAATGAGTTTCTACTATGCCCAAGTATAACTTTCAAGTCGTCTTGGTTTTTTGCTTGGATTGCTCGACTGACAGACGTAGAACTAAAGGATGTCCTGCGATGAGGAAGGTACAGCGATAAAGATCTGGAACTTAAAGAACTTTCAGCACTGTCTTTAGATGTTACAGATAGTTTCTTCTCTTTCCCAATGTCTAGTGATGTGTCGGTAGTATAATTTGGATCATTTGGCTTAATGAAAGTTGCATCCATCAACGCATTGTTGTACGCACCACATGCAAAATTGCTGACTTCTATCACAGTATCGCTAGTGTTATTAGGAGTTGTAAACTGTAACGAAGAGTTTTGAAAAGCATCCTTGTAATTGGGTGTCAAACTCACGTCACCTATCATGGATGGCGTGATTGATCTCATCGAGGAGCAATTGACAGCCATTGATGCTTTGTCTCCTCCATCGCATTGTGCACTCGGTATTAATTCAAAGTCTTTCGCAAGTTCGTCGCTCAGTACAGCTTCTTTATCTGCTTTTTCAAAGTAACTGTATAGGCTGTTAGTCCATTCTCCAACGCCACGAATATGAACCCAAAGGACATCTGAAATAAAATCAAAATTGTTATATATTCTTTCAATAAATGTACTTATGATTCCCTTTTAGACTTTTAGGTCAAAAATAGATTAAAATTGTTTGATGAAATAAATAAACAAATTAAGTTAAAAAAATTATCCTAAGTGTCAGACATCAATCTTGGTATTTCAGAATTTATGTTTAATTGTACATTGTAAGTTAGAATTTTATTGAATGTAAAACGTACATAAGATATCCATGGGTGCTAGCAAGGTAAACATTTAATTAGTGAAAACACTTTGTGCAAAGTATAAAAATAATCTACACAACGCAATATGGCGCAGATTAAAAAAACTGGTAAACTTAGGAACTTAATTTAGCACAAATTAGTTGTATATTTATTTGTGCTTAATAAAGTTTCTTATGTTTTCTTTAAGAGAAATCAATGTTTATTTCTTAGAAATTCTTTTGACGTGTTCGATGACGTGTCAATGACGTAATAATTCAATGACGTGTTCGACTGCGATCCTAGCCATCCATGTAACAGATCAAGAAAATAAAATAAACAAAAATGATCTAAAATGAGAAATTTTAATATTTTAAAAATAATATTCACGAGAAACGCTTATTTACATCCATATAAAAAAATAATAATGTAATTAAAACGTTTTTAATGGTGTTCTGATTCGATCTTTAACAATAAAGATCCAAATTCCGGTTGTTAGTCATGTTTGAAATCTATTATAAACGTTAGTATGAAGTACAGAATGACATTTTAACTTTAACAATGAAACTTTGAAGTACACAATATTGCGCATGCTAACCAATTAGTTTGCAATATATGACAAACTGTGCATAAGGTGACACCTTTTACGAAATGTATCGGTTGTAAAAGTTTGGAAAGTTTCATTATTGGTTCAAATTCTAAATGAAATTTGTTGTAAACGGATGTGCCAATTCTTTACCTTTTGAACTCAGAAGTAATTGCTGTAAAACTTCTTTAACGAACAATTCCAAATACCAGACTCCTTAATTTAACAGTTAAATTCTAAGAATACACTAGTGCTCAAAATTGAAGGATAATGTGCAAAACTACACGCACTTACCATTATAAATAAGAAATTGCAATGAAATTGATATGTAGATTGTCATAGTGGAATTGTCAGAGTGGAATATTATGGAATTAAATAACATTTAGTAGATACATACAGGTCTGACAACGACTCAATATTGTTAACACGCATTATTGAGATCCTGGGGAAATATGGCCCAACCCTCTACAAGATCTTTTGGGAACTCTTGGAGGGCTCTGGAAGGTGGTTGGCATTCATGCAAGGTTTATTGATACTATATTCTATATTCTGAATACATACTCCAATACTCAGAATGAGAAAGTTATAGAGACAGCAGTAGAATAATTCGCATATTGCTTAGAATAAATTCGGAGTTTGGAGATTTACTCAACTAGATACCATTGAGTCGTGTTGAAAAGCGCGTTGTTGGGCAAACCGGGCGTCACAGTTGCCTGTTTCCACCAGCCAATACCGTGTAACTAGATATGGACCAACCTATTGTATCAATAAACCTTTGTTGTTATTCTGCAATGTGTCTTTTTAGCGCATCCTATACATACTTCAAGGAGTTGAGATCAGGAAATCTGGTTGATCAATTCATTCGCTGAATGTTTACACTTTTCCGGAAATCGTTTGCTGGAGATGAGACCTTGCGTTGTCTCCAATAAAATAAAATTCGCTCCAACAGTCCCCCTAAAACTCCTAACAGATGAGTATAGGATTTCATGTCTGTATCTCAGGCTAATTATAGAGCGATCCTGAAAGAAGTGTAAGTCTGCGAGTTCGTTCAAGATCTGTACTTACCTTTCCAAACAAGAATCCACCACCACAAAAGCTGTTTCTTTCCTTGACGTTAGAGGTGGACATTATAGTAACTCTTTGGATGGATGTATCGCCTGTGTATGGTTCTTTCCAGATGAAACCCCGTCAGAAATCAGTACTCAACCTGAATCTGAACTCATTGGATAAAAGAATGAATGAATGCCTGCTGGTCCGAGCTCCAAAATAGATGTTCGTGGCTTCATGTTAAACGAAACCTAGCTTTTCTAGTGGATGGAGTTAGAGGACCACAAATCCCTGGATTTCTTAAATAAAGACTTAACTCGTGCAGTTCTATGTACATAGTTATGTCAAGATAAATTCGTCTTTGTTGATGCTCTGGCTCCTGAGCGATTGGCCTTGTCACTTCTCTGTATAGTCTTGCAGCCAGAGATATATATCGGTCGTCTTTTTAAGTTGTAGCATTGTAATGACCTTGTTATGTCCTCCTGAATTTGGAAACGACATTTTGGACAATGAATACTGCTGTTTGAAACTGTCAGTTTCTCCTTTAATTTTGAAAATTTGAGCATTAGTATATATATAACCACATCCTAATAACGGACAGATTATGCTAAAGGCTCGATTGTTCAAGGATATAAAAAAATAAATAGTGAATAGCGATAATGCATAGCGCTTTGTATGTAATGATATATGCTTTAAAAAATAATGCAATCAAGTATATGTGACTCAATGGATGATATGCACGATTTCATTTCTTTGAATGATTGAAATAAAACATATCCTTGCAGTTATGCGATTACAGTTTACCTTGCATTCTTTTTTTTTCAACAAATATTTTCTGCTTCTGTACACTTTATAATTTGAAGATTATTAGAATGAATGGCTTAAAATATTCATAAAATATTCATGGCAAAATAATTGGCATTAACTAAATCTACTTTATTTTATTTATTTCTTACTTTTCTGAATTCTAAAAAAATACTACTTCCATTTTAGATAACGCACATTATCAGATTTCAAACAAGGACCAACTACAAAAGAAATCACATACCATCCAGTTCTGGAGCACTGCTTATGGTGAAGGGGTGCCACTCGAATTTTGCTATTTCTGGAATGTTTATATATACGTAATCTCCTGGTCTGTAATCGAATTTTGGAGGCCGTTTTATCACCAGATGGGTTACCTAGAAAAAAAATATCCTTGTAGAAAGTTATAATACTATTTACTGTGAATAAAAACACTGCTCTTGTTTATCTCAAACAGATATACAAATAATAGTACACACGGAGAGACCAAATAATATTGACCACCTGGTTATAATGTCTCTGCATCTATAGACCTTTTGAGTTCACATCAAACGATTTTTAAAATAAATATTTTAAATTCTACTAATTTTTCAATTTTTAATAAAATGTAATCTAAATTCATGTCTTAAAGAAACTCTATTGCTATGGAAACCATTTAATCAATGTTCCCGCAATGGGCGTTTGAAAGCAGAATTGAGTAAATAATCATCGCGTCCAGTGTGTTTGCTAGTTTTTACTGCTAATCTGAGATCTCGGATGATACTGCATTTCGTATATGGAACTACATGTGGGTGGCACATTTTTATTTTAAATAAGACGTTGTTTTTGTTTTTTATTTCTGCGATTTTTAAAAATATGTTTTGAATGGAAAAATTTTGCCGGAAGCAAAAAAATCTGCATTAGTTGCCATATGAAAAGACAACCCATGGTCTAATGCAGACGCGCAACTTGTTGCTTGTGAGCACTACAGTGCTCATGCTCATTCATTTGGTACTCTTCAATCTTAAACTAGTTTCAGAGAATATTTTTCATGTGTATTACTTTTTAACACATTACAACATAGTTGAAAAGTGTTTATGACTTTGCTCACTCTGTCTGTCCGTTAGCATGATAACTGCCGTATAAATGCCTTTATCGAAATGAAATTTTAGTATGTTGCTCAGAGGGTCTGTGGGACCTATGGGAATACGAATGAATAATATCACCCAATTAGTTTTGGATTGAACCCGGGTAGAAAAAATGAAATACACTGAACCCTATGGGACCTAATTTTCAAACATTTTTTAAGCAAATTTAAAATTTCCAAATTACTTCGAAAGTTATGAGAAATATTCAAATTATCCCATAAAATATATAAGATTTTTTTTTAAATTAATATAATAATTACACACCTATTATATGAAGAGATCACGTGACCCACTTTAAAATAAAATATAGCATCCATCTTGTGTTAAAATCGTGATTTTTAAAATTCTTTTTAATTTATATTTACTGTTGTATCTGTCCTAAAACCACTTTATTTTTGCTTAATTTCTGTGCATCAATATTCTGAAACAACGCAATTACAATATATTTGAGTTTAAATGATCATCAAACTTTGATTATTTCTACGACGAAGCCAAATTTTCACTTATGGAGATAGTAAACACTTCAAGTTGTAAGATGAGTTGTATAAGAATTCCTGAATTTCTTTAACGCAAAATTATTTAGCGCTGGAGTCTGCAATATAGTTGATATGAATGAAACAGTCATTGATTTTACATAAAGAACAAACGATTTTATAGCAGACTTTTTCGGTGATGTTTTAAGCACAGAGTTAAATTATTTTTACCTCCATGGTTTTAAGTTTCTAAGTAATATAAGTTATTTTACTTAGTAAAATAACTTCGTAAAATATGTTACTTAGAAATAACTTGCAAAGTAAGTATTGTGATGAATTAATGGAAAAGAATAAAAGTTTATGAATGGAATTTTTACTGCCATTTCATAGAGAGCCAGGCGATTTATATATCAATAACGTCATTTGAATAAAGTTCATTTTTTCTCGATGAGTTTTGAAACATAATAAATTATTGTTGTATTGTGATAATTTAAAAAATATTACCGCTGAATGTATTGCATTTTAAATATGTTTAAATAAAATTGCATTGCAGTTGGAAAGTGTTTCATAACTATTGCTTTATGCATAATTGATCTTATTTATTTATGAAAACTGTGATTTAAACCCTAATCTGTGTAACTAGATGATTTATCGAATTTTGAACAGATTTATATAAAATATGTATTTATGACAATATGTCCATTCTGTATCCGTAGAATTTACTGTGAATAAATTCAAATGCTTGATATATTTTTTTAAAGTATATTGTATTAAAATATTGCAAAATTTGTTAGTGTTAGTTAAATATTGTGTTAGTTCAAATAATAATTTAATTAATGTTTAAACATTATTTATTTGTCCACAAAACATTTACATTCGTTATTTACTGAAATGTAATACTACTGCGTGCTTGGACTCTTCGGGAGAACTATATGTACAATGTACTGGCGTTCACTGATCGAATTAAATGTAGTGCTGATAATCCATAGAATTTAATGTGCCCTATAAGAATATGGCATGGTGCTAATAATATTTTTAATGAAGTATGGTGGTTTGTGCATATATTAAAGAGCTTCCTCTCACAACGAACCTCACAAATAATGATAAGACGGATGTGAAACACTGCGTTTCTATATGCACTGTTAGACTGATTGCCATATCAAATAATCTGATGTGGGCAGCACATGACTTTCCTTATATAATGCAATGAATTTACTACTTTTACAGTAAAAAAAAAATATTTTTATAGTAGTTATTTATATTCTTTTCAAGATATTGAATTTTCGTCAATGAGTCGTCATATTCCATGTCGGCATCATCAATGAGTCGTCATTGATTTAGATTCATTTTTATCCATTTGGCGAGTTTTTCGTTAATTTAGTAACATTTAAAAACGTCGCCAAGTTGGCGACATTCCACCAAATTCGTCGCCAAAATCTCGCCAAGTGTTATGGACGAAGAAATAAGTTATTCTTACAGCAGATAAATGACTATTGGAGTTAAAATACAAAAGTATTACTCAAAGTATCTTTTTCCATGAATGGAACGAGCTAGATCCACGAGAATGATGTCACCAAATTCATCGCATGGTATTACATATGAAAAGTGAACATGTTTCTCAATTGGAAATATTTTTTTTTATTTTATATGACTTTTTGATAATTTTTTTGAAAATTGTGCAATATCTCGAGAACGGTTCATGTTAGCGTTCTAAAATTTATATCAATCGCTTTCTAATGAAAAATTACATAAAGAATGTCTATTTGCATAACTTTATTAGAGGTTTTGATTTTTTGACGATTTTTTCAAAATTTCACACGAAAATTTAGGGGGGTTCTGAACATTCGATTGCGTATAAAAACAATAGGCTTCCAGTGTTTACAGATTGTGATTTTTGTACTAAATTTCTTTTGAATCGGTCCATTCGTTCGTCAGTTATCGGCTCCACACACACACATCACTTCAAAAATGTTTGATTCGTGATCAGGGGTGCTTGAAACGGGCTCTCCCGTCGAAAACTCGAAGTCGAATTTTCGACCCCGTCACAATACTTTCCTTATCTCATGCTAATTGTTACTTTCCTTATAAGGAAAGTAACAATAAGCACGAGATGAAAATATAG
Source organism: Amaurobius ferox (assembly GCA_951213105.1). Classification (NCBI taxonomy): domain Eukaryota; kingdom Metazoa; phylum Arthropoda; class Arachnida; order Araneae; family Amaurobiidae; genus Amaurobius; species Amaurobius ferox. Next base: position 106,743,171 of record OX578135.1, read on the forward strand.
GAGTGAAATAAGGCCTGTAGGTGTCTAAAAGAAACAAAGTTCGTTTCTCAATAGTGGACGCATGATAAATGAAAGTAAACTAAGGCTTTGATATCATTATTATCGTGTATGTGTCGCAGTGGCGTATTTTGAAATTCATTTTTTTTTTAGGGGGGGGGGGTTCAATTTTAAATATCAATCTCAAAGAGTCCAAGTTAGAGGTCCTCACAGGCTCGGGCTTGGCCGTGAACTTGGACCCGATCTGGGCCACGGGCTCAGGCATGATCCGTAGACTTGGGCCCGAGCTGGCCCACTGGCCGCGCTCAGGCCACGAATTATTATATTCAGGTCGGGTTGAGCCGGGTCAAAATAAATAGAAAAGCCAATTTACTTAAAATTTAACAGATATCTTATTTTCAATTTTTTCTGAGAATTTAATTTCAATTATTAAATTCCGAATGTTTCTAAATTATTAAAATTAAATAAATTCTATTCTAATTAATTAATAAATTCTTTCCGATGACAAGTATTGAATGAAAATTTAATTGAGCAAATTATTATAATGTAAAATTAATAACGGAAGAATGATTGTCTTTAAATTTATTTATATTTGTATTTCAAACATCTACCACTTTTAAGTTTAAATTATTAAATTTTAGAAATATTCATAACTGTCATAATCAAAGAAAATATATATGTATACTTACATAGAAAGTTTAATCGCATTTAAATATTTTTTAAAATACTAACTATTGTGTCATATGGCATTTTTTTTCGCAACCGCTGCATTCAAGAATATTTGGTGCCAATGAGCTCTAACAAAAGGGCGTTGCATCGTTTACTGATAACTTAAATGGACAAATAACGCATGATTTTATTCATAATCTCAGTGAAGAGCCGTTTTTTCATTTAAATTCTGATATTATCAAACTAAAATAATAAATAAAACACACTTTACAGTAATACTCATTCTTGATTTGTATAGATTTTTCAAATTTGGGTTCTTTGTAATTTATTACTATAACTTGTGTTTTATTCCTTAAATGCAAATTTGAATCATCATACGGGTTTCAATGTATTGCAAAAAAAATTCGAGCCGGTCTGCATTAGGGCTGGCTTGGCTCGAGTGAAACATTTTAAAACATTCTTGGGCTTTGAGTTAAATCTTAATATTTTCAGGTCGGGTACAATTTTAAATTAGACCCGTGCAGACTTCTAGTCACTAAATAACTGGCTTTTGGTCTTAGCTTCTTTTGCCAGCTTCAGGAACCGGAATTTTTTAGACTTCGGGTTTTTCTGTAGTAGGAGAATTTTCCTCCTATTACGACGCAGTAGTCTAAGCACTTCTTTTTGAATTCTTAGATTTTAAAATTTAATAATGTATTCCATTATTTTATTATTTAATTTTTTTTTAAATTTACTGGAGGTTGAAAGGGCTGTTTTTCCAGTTCAAGGATTTTAGAACGACAAACTGAATGGGAATTAGTAGATTCTTTTTCTTTATCACATGTGTTTAGGAAGCATTTGAAACTTTTCAATGTCGGGGAGGGGTGAGGGGTGAACACCTACCCCCCTTAAATACGCCCCTGATGTGTCGTACTATATGTTGTCTTAGGCTTTTTTTTATTAATTCAGTGAAACTGTGGACAAATCTGAGTAAGTTATTCGCCAATCAAAACATATCAAATAAAATCCTAAAGCACCTTAGACGGGAGAAGCACGCCTTGCTGTACATAAGCCTTCTTGCTGCTAGATAAGTTTCTATTGATTCTTATTGCTATTTCCATGATGAAAAGCACAGCTGGGCCTAAGAACCATTTCCAGAAACTGGGACCATGAAGAATGAGTAGAATCCAGAACACAAAAGACAACAAATGCAGACAATAGAAGATCTAAAAAATACATCGATGTATCAATTTATAACAATACAATAGCCTGTTTTTGCAGAATTAACGAAAAAATCTATGACTTACCTCAAATTTTCCACTCCTGCGGACAAAAGGCAGGGCTGAAACTGCCATAATGGTGAGGACTATGAGTAGTAACCAACCGGTAATGCAGGCTGCTCCACCGACCCAGCCGATACCCAACTGAGTCGAAACAAGTAACTCGTGTAAAGGGATCTGCAAATCTTCGGATAATATCGCTGAAACGAAGTGCGTTTCAAAAGATAAGAACTTAGAAATTAACCTTCAGTAGAATGCTTTCGTATAATTTAACATGGAACTTACATTTATTGAATTTACGTGAAGTTAATGCAAAATTTACGAAAATTACTTCTGCGATAATTTAATATGAATTTTATCTCTATGTAACGAGAAATATTAAAAAATAAAAGAAGTTAAAATCACCATAAAATTAAGATTTTTTTCATTTCAAAGGTTATGCTTATTCATCAGTAGTTTTGATAAATATTCTTAATGCAGTTTTGATCACTGATTTTCAGATACAATCTGCATTTATAGTCTAGTTACGCACATGATTTGATGCAGTGTTGAAAGTTGCATCCGATAAGAGCTATGGTGAGCTGAAAGTTTTAACTGTACGTGAACTAAATTTTATAAATTCGCTTTTAAACAATCTGATGTGCACAGCACATATCTTTCTCTATATAATGCAGTGCTGTTGTTGTTGAGACTCAGACCGTCCGACCTACCAGAAAAGTGTAAGGTAACAGTTTGGACGGCCGGGAAGTGCCGGGCCGATTTAGACCGGAACTCAGTGGGGGAGACATCCACAGGGCACCCTCATTCCCCTACCACCAACCTCTCGGAAGGACTTACGGAACCACATGTTTAACGTGATCGTACTCCGCGTGAACACGGTGGTAGTTTTGGCAGTGACGGGAATCGAACCCGGGTCTACAGAGTGCAATTCCCGCGCGTTGACCACTGAACTACCGCGCCCATATATAATGCAATGTGTAACATTTGTCGGCTTATCAGTCATTGTTTTAATATACATTGTACATAGTTAGAATGGTAGCCATATCACACAATAAGCTATAACAATGACTCATATGCAAAATTTTTTCGAAAATGCAATTAACATTTAATTAATACACTTTGAAATAACTGACGGCGAATTCTTAGGCGTCAAAATACAAAACTATTAGACAGAGTATCTTCTTTCATGAATGGAATGAAAAAGATTCACGATAATTTTAACCGATTTGTTGCACAAAATTTTATATGAAAAGGTATATATATTTGACGATACTTAATACTTTTTAATTTTATGCAATTATTTTAATAAATAAAAAAACATACAATCTAACGAGACCGGTTTATCTTAGCTTTCCAAAGTTCATGTCATTAGTTTTCTACAGAAAAATTACATACATATTATTGATGATCCTTATCCACCGACTGATATCTGCGCCTTGACGTGGTAGTGGAGCTTGAATGTTCCGATGATCCTAAGAGCTATGGCGGCGGTAGCTTTTGCTACTGGTAGGGTCTCCCATGCCGGACAGGTCTAAGGTGAGATTCACAACAAAACGAGGTATCCTGGTCCTCCAGGTTGGGGGTTGGGAGTAAGGCATACTGCCTCGCCCTGTAAAATCCTCAGGGGTCAACTTCTTTTGTGGATACGGATGTTGCAATCCCGAAGTACCCAAGCGATCTTTTCCTCCTAGCTGCAGATTGCATCAATGCCGAACCCCTAGAAAACATCACTTCTGCTTTATGGGCCTTAGTACCACCCTTCGGCCTCTGCCGTAGGGTTTACCGTTTTGGGCTCGAGAACGTGACGATGTGGTTGTGTTGTGAAAATGGCAAAGCGGCGTGCATCTATAGTATTGCTTTTAAGAAACGTTTGTAGTAAACGGTTCCAGAGGCTGAGTACCTTAGTTGCGTTGGTTGGATGGTGAGGAGTGCTTCATATCGAGAAATCGCCCTTGGATCCTTGTTGATCTCTGGGACCTGTGCACCTGGTGCACATTATGGCCCGCTCCTCATCATCCAGCTTTGCGAATGAGTCCGGCGGTTACACTTTTCACGTTAGAAAAGTGTGGGGAGACGGGGCCTAGCGGGGGCTCCGATCGAACTGGAAGTAATCCGTGGTTTTTCTCATTAGTGGATACAGCATGGAGATTCTAGATGTTCTATTTCCTAGCTCTCCATGCCGCCATAGAGAAAGTGTTGAAGTATTGGTTACACCTTCGGGTGATTCCCAATCAGCCATTGAGACAGCCTCTCTGGTGTTGAATCTGGTGTTGAATCTCTGGTGTGGTATCAGACCCAGAGCTTGTATTGATGTTAGTAACAAACTCAATGCTCTTCACCTTGTAGAATTCCTTGATGGTGATAATGTTGCCATCCGAGTGAACTTCAAAACTAATGAGCATTTATATGAATTCATCTTTGCTTCTGCTTATCTTCCTTATGAAGAAAGAGACACTTTTACCAATGTCACTACTAGTCTCATTGAGTACTGTAGTAAGGGTAAAAGACTGATCATTGGCTGCGATGCTAATGCCCACCATACTGTGTGAGGCAGTAGTAACTGTAATAGTCGTGGCGATGATCTCTTGGAGCACATCGTCCGTTCCAACATTTTTATTCTCAACAAGGGCAACTCGCCCACTTTTGTTACAATAAATCGACGTGAAGTCATCGACTTATGTCTTATCGACTTATCGACTTATCGAATTATCGACTTATATGAGTATATGTAACAATATTACATATGACTGTGTTTTAAACTGGACTGTTTCGGATTATACAGCTTTGTCTGATCATCGTTTAATCACCTTTTCTGTTAAAGGTCTTACAAAATTGACCATGACAGCAGGTAGGAACCCCAAACGTACCAATTGGGTTTCTTACAGAGAAAATCTTGCAAAGCTTGCAGATCATTCTTCTAATTATTCTTCTACAGCTGAAATAAATTTGGTCGTTGACCACGTGAAACGGTCCCATTATCTTTTCATATTACCAGAATTGTAGGGCTACTAAAGCTGTCTCCCCAAGGTTAGTTCCTTGGTGGTCAAAAGAGCTCAGCTGCTTACGTAGCAAGTACAGAAAGCTCTTTAATAGAGCCAAAAAGAGTGGTGAATGGCAGATCTACAAATCTGCTCTAACTACCTACAATAAGGTAGTCAGAGACTCCAAGAGAAACTCCTGGAGAAACTACTGCGACGGCATCAAAGACGTTTCTGCTACTGCAAAAATGGTCAAGCTCATGTCAAAAGACAGAAATTGCAACCTAAATACTGTTAGGTTACCTAATAGTGCCTAGTGGCTATTCTGGGACTGGGGAAGAGACCCTGGATGAAATGTTCAGGGTTCATTTTCCGGTTTCTGAATCTAATTGCCACAGCACCACTCCTGCTGCTCACCTCACTTCTACTTGTAACAGTAGTAAGTGGAGTATTGCTAAGAATGTGGTCACTTTGGATAGGGTTAATTGGGCTTTGAACTCTTTTAAACCCTATAAAACTCTGGGGATTGATGGCATCATTCCCATCCTTCTTCAGGAGGGAATTAAGGTGCTTGCTCCCATTCTCTGCAGAATCTTCAGAGCTTGTATTGCCCTAGATCATGTACCTTCTGCCTGGAGGCATACAAGGGTAATCTCTATTCCAAAGATTGGTAAGGATAATTATTATGAGGCCAAATCCTTTAGGCCTATTAGCCTTACGTCTTTTCTTTTAAAGACTATTGAAAAGCTCATTGACAGGTATATCATGGAAGTGACTCTGGCTTCTATGCCTCTGTCTAACTCTCAGCATGCCTATCAACCGGGTAAATCTACAGATACTCCCTCTACAGTCTCTCCTTTATTCTGAAGAGGAACTTTAATGCCAAGGAAATTGCTCTAGCCACTTTTCTTGACATTGAGGGTGCTTTTGATAAAGTTCCTATTGACACCATCCTACATGCTCTTGATAAGAAAGGTGTTGACATGACGATCTCTTGCTGGATCAAGAACCTATTATCTAATAGGTATATCTGTGCATCTTTGCTTGGTGACTACAAGACGGTGCATGCTCTGGTAGGCTGTCCGCAGGGAGGAGTACTTTCACCAATTCTTTGGTGTTTAGTTGTAGACTCTCTTCTGAACAATTTAACTAGTTCCGGTGTATCCTGTGTTGGATATGCTGACGATGCCATCATTGCCAGAGGCACATTTGGTAACACTGTTTCTGATATGATGTCCACCGCCTTTAGGGGTGTTGAGACATGGTGCAAAAATGCTGGACTTTCTGTAAATCCGCAGAAAACAACCATGGTTGCGTTCACAAAAAACGTATTCTTAACCTTAGAGACATTCGTTTCTTTGGTCAGAAGCTTATGTGCTACAAGGAGGTAAAATTCTTAGGAATTTTCTTTGGCATGTTGTCTCAACTGGAAGAGACACTTGGAATACTGCATAACTAAAGTCGAAAGAATCTTCTGGTCTTATAGAAATGCTATTGGGAGAACCTGGGGTCTGAATCCCAAGGCTATCCATTGGATTTACTCTATGGTAATTTGTCCCATCATCTCCTATGGCTCCATTATTCGGTGGTCTAGAGTCAGGTGTGAAACTGCTAAATTACATTTAATTAAGCTTCAAAGGATGGTATGTACTGCGATCTCTGGTTGCATGAAAACCACTCCCACTGCAACTCTTAAACTTTTGCTCGGATTGCACCCTTTCTACATGCACATTGCAGCTGAGGCTCTTATCTGCATGAACAGGCTTAAATATCTGAAACACTGGAAGGACTATTCTAAGTATTTATCTTGGAGTGGTCTCAACAGTAATGTTATAAATCATCCTTATTTCCATATGCCATCTGATGGTATACTGGTCCGATATACATTTGACAAGCCCTATGTAATTCAGGTCCCTTCACGGGATGACTGGAAGAGGATTCCCATCTACAATAAACAAAATTGTATTGTATGGTACATGGATGGCACGAAGATTGGCATCAGTATTGGTGCTGGTGTTTGCTGTCTGGATGATGACACTAAAATGTTTTAGGAAGTCATGCTACTGTCTTTCAGGCTGAGGTCTATGCTATTCTAATGTGTTGTAGAATTTGCTATGACAGAAATTATAGGAGCAACCAGATTCTTATCTGTTCTGATAGTCAAGCTGCTCTTATGGCCTTTGGAAAGTCTACTATGACGTCTTCCCTTGTCTGGGAGTGCTATAATGTACTGTGTAATATTGCTAGCAATAATAAAGTCATACTCTACAGGGTGCCTGGACATTCGGGTATTCCAGGAAATGAGCTGGCTGATGAATTGGCTAGGAAAGGCTCAAGAATTCCTTTTGTTGGTCCTGAGCCGGCTTTGGGTGTTCCCAATGAACTAACTAGAAGAACTGTCTATGACATCTTCAGAAAGCTTCAGTGCAAAAACTGGCGTAATACTAAGGGCCAAAGGCAGGCGAAATCTCTCAACTGCAATTGCCCTAGCATACGTCAGAAGGAATTATTAAGGCTCAGTAGAACTGGCATCAAAAGGGCTGTCGGGCTCCTTACGGGACACTGCACCTTTAAAAGACACCTTAATATTATGGGTGTCACGAAAGATTCGCTTTGCACAGGCTGCAAATACAGTGAAGAAACTGCCGTACACATTCTCTGTGAATGTGAGGTGTTCTCCGCCTATAGGTTCGAACACTTGGGTCGACAGGTGATCGAGCCCTGGGAGTTGTATGACATTCCTGTCAAGTGCCTGCTGATTTTTGCTTCGGCTACTGGTCTCTTTTCTTAAGGACCTTCGTCTGTTGGGGTAGTACAATAGACCTCTGGTCGATGTGCTGGGCTCTTCTGGAGCCACCCACCTTCATGTCATTCATTGATGATCCTTATTTTTCAATGATGTTTTAAAAAAAATCATTCCAAAATTTGGCAGTCTTCTAAAGGTTCTATCGCTTTTGAAATCAAAAAGTAGCAACTGAGTTTCAGTATTAACTGATTGCCATAATCGTACCAGGTTATTTTAGAAAAGTTTATTTTTATTTGAGATAATGGAATCCACACACTGATATAACCCTAAAAACGTCCGATTGCAGTTCAGGGATGCTTTAAACATTCTCTTCTGTTGTAAACTTGAATTCGATTTTTTGATCTTCCCTATACATTATACTATTTTCGCTATAAATTATACTATTTTCGTTATACATTATACTATTATGTAGCGACGGTAAAAATGCAATGTCAACAATTCACAGTTAAGTTGTTAATGAATTAATAAATATAATGCATTTAAAAAGTGCATTTCCAATTTGTTTCGGCTTAGAAATCTGCATTCTCAATTTTTCATAATTGATATAAGCATATCTTGATGTAACTTATATTATAATAAGTTTAATTGAGAAATACTTTAGCCAGAACGCATTATACTTGGGTCAAACTGAACTTGGCAGTATAGAGGTACAAGAGAAACTGTAAATCTTCGCTAAGCTATATAGTTCATACATTAAATACTATTAATAACAGCAACAAAACTAACCAATTACATAATAGATTTAAAAATTGAAAGATTTTGAAACTCGAACTTAGTAACAATTTGATATAGAAGGAAAATGTCAATTACAAGGTTATGAATTAGTGTGAATAGGCAATAAATATGGTTGCAAAAGGTGTGTATTTAACACAATATGGTTTGTTTGTTCAACCCATACCTTTTGATCTACTAGAAGCAGTGAGGTACCACAATATGGTTATAGGCGATTTGCTGTTCTATTTAGGAATTAAACAATAAGCAAGACTTGCACGCACAGGAATCTAGCTTAGTGTCTGTTTAAAATACCCACCGTCAGCAACAGTACACATTTTAATATGAAAAAAAGTATCACATACTTTGAGAAGCATTGCAGGTATCAGTGTGTTACACCATCTAAAAATCGAAGTATGACATGTTGTACGTTCCCGATGTTTATATCAATTAATTATATAATGTTCTACAATTTTGTATTTGACATTTTTCTTCTCTCTCGCTTTGTTTTAGAGTACATGTTCTTAACTCTAATTCTCCATTAAGGGTGATACAATCTGTTTTATTCGACGGGGCGTAGTCGAGTTACTACAGAAATACTAAACGCTTACACTTGGAGATTTTATTTAGAAGTTATTTGTGCGCTTAAGAATTTCCTTTAGGAACCCTGCATAATCTTTTAAGTTTAAAACATCCAATAGCTAAAAATTACAAAATTTTATTTGCCTATACCAATATGGTTTATGATCTTTCAGTGCAAATATCGTAGTCAGTATATAAACTTGCAGTTATCAGTATATAAACATGAAGTTAACTACGAAACAACTTAAGTCTTTATTTTCATTCAAAGACGTAAAATCGTTTATAAGCCTGAACACTTTCGAGAGCCCATCATGAGACGTGTGACTATCAAAATTTGTATATCATTAAAGGCCGAAAGGTACAATCAAACACAAGTGATATGAAAAATCTTAAAATATGCAAATGACAAGTATATACAGAATTAAAATTCAGAAAACAACACATTTAGATTCCTAAAAATGCAGATAATGGTTTAATATTCATGGAATCAAGAATGAGACTCCATGGGAAACGGAGGTGTT